>MVGT01003688.1:384505-482725 GCA_002174775.1 Macleaya cordata | reverse complement strand
AAAAAAAAATATTGTTGATTGGTCTTATTTTAAAGATCTCAATGTAAGATTTCCAAAAATATAATTTGTATGAAAAACTGATTTGTATTTTAAAAGTTATGTCATTTTTTGTTTTAAAAATAAAATAAAAAAAGTTAGTTAGTACTTACTGCTTATGTATTTATTGTTGGGGCATTTTTGTCAAGTAAAATGCACATGTGTGGTTTTTCACCTTTTTGGACTAAACTGTCATATTATTTTTAGCTGGGACTGAACCATCATATTAACCCTCAAATAGGACTAAACCGTCGTTCCCAAAATATTGTAGAATATTTTAAATTTTTTTTTAATTTATTATTTTACTTTATATACAGAAGCAAAACAGAGGAACGACAGTTATTATAGTTAAGTCTGTAAAAAAGTCAAAGAGAGTCAAAGAGAAAACAGCAAAGGTATACTAGCGACAGCAACAACTACAATTCCAATATGACTTCTAGGGTTTCAACTTTCAAGTAATTTCCAATTTATGGGAGGACGAACAAAGTCTTGGCAAGTGTTTTACCAATAGCCTTGTTTTAAAAAATTTTAGGGGTTCTCTCACTCCAATCAATCATGATCTCTACTGGAAGAAGTATAAGAAGAATTGAATTAGGGTTAGGGTTATGGTTAGGGTTTTGGGTAGTTCTGTTTTTCAGTATTGGAGCAGAAGGCAAGTGCAGCAGCGGCTGCGACCTCGCTTTAGCCTCTTATTATTTGTGGACGGGTTCATATGTCACATTCATTTCTCAGGTCTTCAACGCGGAGGTCGACTCGATTCATTCATTCAATCCTGAAGTGCCTACTAATGGCAGGTCTACTCCTGGTACCAGATTGAATGTTCCATTCACCTGCGATTGCATTGACGGGGAGTTCTTGGGCCATGTGTTCGATTACTCTTTTAGGTCCAGTGATACCTACGATAAGGTCGCCCAAATATATTACTCGAACCTCACTACGGTGCAGTTGTTGCAGAGATTTAACAGATGTGATCCTAACAATATACCAGATTTTAATGCTCGACTGAATGTCACTGTGAATTGCTATTGTGGAGATACAAGTGTGTCCATGGATTACGGGTTGTTTGTGACTTACCCTTTACGTCCCGGTGAGAGTTTGGAATCTGTGGCTTCTGAATTCAATCTCAGTTCTGACTTACTGCAGCTGTATAACCCTAATTCAAATTTCAGCCGCGGAAATGGACTGGTGTATATTCCTGGCAAAGGTGATTTCAGCAGAGGAGTTAATAGGAATCCATTTCTGCCAACCCCAACATCTATATCTATATCTATATCTATACTACTATATAATGCAAATACTTAAGTGAAACCTATTTTGTCAAAACTTTCTAAAATACCCTTATTTGTATCTTTCTATTAGTAAATTATATATATATATAGTTGTAAATTACTTATCAAATGGAGGGCATAGTTGGTACTAAATAAAACTCTAGCATTAAATAACTCTACTATAACATTAAATGAGCAACATAACACATTAATAAACAACAACAATAATTAAGGAATAAGCCTAACTTAAAAACACGTGCACGAAGCTTGTTAGCATAACACATAAAAGATGGTGATGAATTAAGTGTGGAGAAACTGATTTTTAGGTGGTTTAAATCTTATCCTTGTTGGCTAGTAATTGCTTTTAGAGCATCCACAGTGATGCAGGGTAAAAAGCTATTTTACCTTTCTGTAATTTAACTTACGAGAACCACATGCACAGTGGTAGTTTTTTAAAACAATTTGAGAAATTAATAAAAAACTGATTTGAAGGATATAATCGTCATTTAAAAAAGTTAAAAAAAATTAAAAAAAATAAAATATATCAGGCGTGGAGGAAGCTCCACGCCTAGCATTTGTTTTTTTTTTTTTGAAATGGTTTTTTTTTTGTAAAAACTAAAAAGATGCCCCCACTAAACCCCAATCACATAGGGCCCACACGGAAAGGATCTAAAGGCTGGTTTTTTTTGTAAAAATGATCTCCTTACCTTATACTTCATCATACCCGAAAATCATCCAATTCTAAAATTTCTAACCTCATCAAAAGTTAGTTACAAATTTGTATTCAAATTAAAGCTTAAAAAAATATAAATTTTTTTAAGATTTTGATGAGATTATTTGAGGGGGTTAGAAGTTTTAGAATGTGTTGATTTTTATATATGATGATCTACACGGTGATGAGATCATTGTCACCACAAATCAACCTTTAGATCATCCTCCTCTATGTAGTAATAAAAAAAAACCATACGTGGGATTGAAATTGATTTAATATATATATACATAAGAATTAGTGGGACGTGGGGCTTGCACCACGCCTGGTGCTGGGCGTGGTGCTACCACCACGCTTGGCATGGGATGTGGGGTTATCTCCACGCCCCATGTAATTTTTAAAAACAAAAAAATATGGGACGTGCTCTTACCTCTACGCCCCATTGGACGCAGTGTCAGTTCTACGCCCTGTAAATATATCTGGAGACTTGTATCCAGAAGGCCAATTTTAGCCTATCTCCGAGTATCGTAGGTTAAAATTCTTATTTTAGCCTACCCACTGTGCAAGTAAGATAAGGTAAAATCCAAATTTACCTTACCACTGTGGATGCTCTTAGGCTTTTGTTTTTTTGGTTTAAGGCCTACAAGGCGCTACTATATTCTTTGGTTTAAGGTCTAACATGCATCTAGGATG
Organism: Macleaya cordata; assembly: GCA_002174775.1. NCBI lineage: Eukaryota > Viridiplantae > Streptophyta > Magnoliopsida > Ranunculales > Papaveraceae > Macleaya > Macleaya cordata. The sequence goes on along the minus strand of MVGT01003688.1, from coordinate 480,019 downwards.
AAAGATGAGAAGGGTTTCATGTGGTGTCATTTTATTAAGGAGGTGGATGTGACTGTTTTCCTTCTAGTCTGCTAATCCATGCCAAAACTGCATCTGCTTGCTCAATGTGAAATATAACAAGTGGATCCTGAAGAATTGAACCTAGATATTTTATAGATTTAGTAAATGTTTCAAGATACATGGTATCATTATTGAATTTAGAGCATAAAATTGAAGCAAAGATATAAATTTCTGTCATCTGTTGTATGAAATATGATCACATTGAAATTTACCTTGCTAATATTGTCTCATGGTTCTGTGCAGATCAATCAGGAAAATATCCTGCCCTAAATGTGAGGTATTTGTTTTTAACTTAGCTGATTGATGTGTTCGGTTTTATTTTATATCAAAAATCTGTTTTAGCTTTCTAACGTTAATGTTCAATTGTTGTGTTTATTTGTGCAGCAAAGGTATGAGATTATCTTCCTCCCATCCGATCATGCTGCTTCAAAAAAAAAAAAAGATTTTGCAATAAAAATGTCAGATGTCAATATAGGTCCTTAAGGTTTGTTGTTATTGAACTTCAGCAGGACTTTCAGTTGGAACCATTGCTGGTATATGTATTGCTGCTGTAGTAGCTGCTGCACTATTTTTGGTAGTTTGTATATATATTGGACTTTCTAGAAGGAAAAGGACGAAGAAGGCATTATTGCTCTCTGCAGCATCTGAGGGTATTCCTGTTCAACATGGATGTGGTGATCCTTCTCCTTTGGGTTAAATAATATACATTTAACTCTACATTTCATCTCTCTTTAAGGGGTTTTTTTCCAAATTTTGCGAGGTCATTCCAAAGTTCCAAACAGCTATTATCTCTTGCTGAAATAATGCATAGGTTTTTTTGACATAGATCAAAAGGAACATCTTACATAGGTTTTTTTTTTTTAGCAGAACATCTTAAATACTTGATTAGTTATCCAGTTATCACAACTTTTCGTCAGCAAACATACCAAGCTTACTTGTATTATTCTTTACTTATTATCCCTTATATACTTTTTCCTCCTTTTTTGTAAGTTTATAATTCTGAACTTAAACTTTCTGTTCTTTCATTATTAAAAAAACTTATGGACAACCATCTAATGGAGTATGGGAGCAACTAGTCTATTAACCTTATGCTTGGAGAGTAATGCATTTATGATGAAGACAGCTTTTGAATAAATATATAGTAGAACACTCTGAGTTATTGTAACAACATGGTAGTACCTCATTGCTTACCTATTCAAAAATTATATTATGAGCGGCCACCGGGGGAGCTTCATCACTAACATGGAAGTATTGCATCATTGATGTTTGTGCTATGAATTGAAAGTTCTATCTTGTTTTCTTGTTAAAACTTTAGTCTCTCTTTTTATCAATGGATAATATTGAGAACAAGAAAACATATTATTCTAGTAATCGATTCTTTTCCTTTTGTGCTTCTAGGTTTTAGAGCTACTTCCAATAAAACTACCAAAATGGCTTCTCCAACTTCCCTTGCTTCGCTTAAGATTACATGTATTACTATGGACAAATCAGTGGAATTTCCATATGAAGAGCTTGCCAAGGCTACAGATGACTTCAGCTTGGCTAATAAAATTGGTCAAGGTGGCTTCGCAGCTGTTTACTATGCTGAGCTTAGAGGCAAGGTTTGTACTTCTAAATTACCAAGAAAAAGATAAAAAGCTGCATGACATTACTATGGGATTTCGCGCATCTTGCTCCTCTAAAATTAGTTGCGCGTCATGGTTAAAAATCTCATGAGCAAGGCATTAGATTTTGATATTGAGGTATGTCGATATCATTCCAGAGAAAATTTGATTCAGTATGAGTGTAATTAATGCACTTTTTTGTTATCCTTCCTTGAATGGGAAGCGGAGAATTCAAGGAGGTAGAATATGGGAAGGTTCATATAGGATTCACACCCTTAATAGGTAATATAAAGGAGCATGAAGAAGAGATATTGGTTTTGATAGAAAATAAAATAAATGAATTGCATCCTCAAACCCCCTTCAACTTTCTTCTTTTCAAATAAGATCTGGCTGTCATGTATCTTTATTTCTTCTGCTCTTGAGTTTTGTTATATGTAAACTTTGGGTTCGCTTGTTTCCTAATGTATTTCTACTGTATTCCAATCTCCATCTTTCACTTTCAGACATTTTTTAACTTATTGATTTTCTTGAACTTGAATACCTGATTTTCTCTTACTATGCATCAGAAAGCTGCAATCAAGAAGATGGATATGCAAGCATCAAAAGAGTTCCTTGCAGAAATGAAAGTTTTAACGCATGTTCATCACTTAAATCTGGTATTTCACTATTGTAATGACAGTCTAGTGTCTTGCTTCTCCCAACATATTGTTCAATATTTTTTCTTTATTCAATCAATATTACTTTAATATTTCATTGACTCGCTGTTTGAGCAATCTAGGGTTCTCATTATAAGGAATCTTCTCAACTTGTTGCTTTTGATCTTTGTTAAGAAATACATCAAATAGTTGCAGCTATTGGATGATAATTCACATTCAATTCAAATGCTAGCTGAGTCACTATAAAAGCTTCGTACATAGTAAGCTTAGTGGACCAAGCTCAACATTTATTTGTTTGTGGTCGTGAGAACCCATTAATCAAATTTCATCTGTTTGACTCAGTGAAATTTTGGTCTGTAGGATACTCCTTTGAGGGATCCTTACCATCTCATCAACCGTTTTTACCAAACCCCCAATGCCCCCGCCTTCCCGGGCGCACAAACACACAAAGTAAAAGAAAAACCCCTTATGTTGTTAAAATTGTGTCAATTCTAGATCTCTTGCTTTGAGTCATGTGATTAAGCACCATGTATCTGTGTACTCCTTTGTTGCTTTGAGTCAAGTGAAGCTTGACTTCTAGAGAAGTTTGATTGTTCAGTTATCTATGTCCTCTTTTGCTACTTTAAAATAACTTATTATAGTTACTTACTTTTCACAGATTATCCTTGAGTCTGATTATCTTTGGTTTTATTCATTAAAATCAATGCAGGTCTGCTTGATAGGACATTGTGTTGAGGGTTCTCTGTTTCTAGTTTATGAGTTCATTGACAATGGGAACCTGAGCGAACATTTATGTGGATCAGGTAAACAAGATGATGTTTCTTTAACTTGCTCATACTGTATTTAGTACAATTGTTGAAATTAATTCTTCAATTTTAGGGAAGGAATCACTGTCATGGTCCACAAGGATGCACATAGCTCTCGATTCAGCAAGAGGTCTTCAATATATCAACGAGCAAACAGTTCCTGCTTACATCCATCGTGATATTAAATCCGCTAACATTTTGATAGACAAGAACTTCCGTGGAAAGGTTGTGACTATCCTTTCACCAAAATAGCAGATTGTATGAAAACTCATGTTTCTTAATGCAGTAATATGTTTACGTCGTAGATTGCAGATTTTGGGTTAACAAAACTTGCAGAAGTTAGAAGAGGGTCATTTCAAGCACGTTATGTGGGTACATTTGGATATATGCCCCCAGAGTAAGATAACTTTGTTTACTCATTTCTTTGTTTATTGATGATTTTTGTTTTATCCTTTGCTTCTAAATTAGGACAAAGTAAAATAATAGCGACCAATCCCATATATTTAGATACACAATCTCTTAATTTCAATTAATTTTGTGCACTTGTAGTTCCTCAGAGAACTTGAAACTTGATTTTAAAGTTCAAATCCCACAAGATTCGTGCTATGATTCTTTTGAGCAATTTGTTAAGATTTTTTCCAATGGTAAATCCACATTTTTTTTTTCGAATAGAAAAACTTCCAAAAAATGTTCTTTGGCACCAAAGTAGAACATGTTGAAAACGAAAATATGAATGAGAAAACAGTAAAACAGTTCCAGTCTCACCGTTTTAACACATAAATGTTCCCTTCTGAACCTTCTTTAGAATCAAATGAGACAGCCAGTTCTTTACCGAGCTGTGATCTTTGAAGCCCAACTTTTGAATAAGGATTCTTTTTCCCCTTCTATAATTTTTTTGATTTTGTTGAACTTTTTCCGTTATCAACAAGGAAGAAAAAGAGTAAGGCTCTGTTACCAAAGTGACACTTATAGTTCTAGGGACTATGAATTATAATTTATAAACATTAATCAGGTCAATTTCAATCACATGTGAAGGTCTGTTTTCATGCAGGGATAATTCGGTCTGGGATAGAATAAATCCAGAATAAGAGATAATTCATAAGCCCTTTATTGTTTGACTTGCAGGATTTATGGGGATAATTTATCCTTCAAACTTGCAGGAAAGAGGTGTTTTTTAAGGATAGATGAATTCAGCTACGAAATTTTGTCTGCTCACCATTTTTTTTTGAGAAAGGAAAGAATATATAGGAGGCAAGAATATACAAAAGAATAGGTCAGCAGCAGGGCTTTACAACGTCATAGCACCTGCACCACCCTATCCCAAAAGAACACAAAATCTTGGAAATGGAAATTTTTAAGAACACCCAACCCTTTTTCCCAGTAGAATAGAGTACTTTTAATCAGTAAAATTACACCACTGAAAGAAAAGGAGGAAGAGTTAAAAATGATGTCGTTGCGGGTTTTCCAAACGGACCAAAAGATAGCATGAGGGATCAGGCTCCAGAGCGACTTCCCTTTCTTTGAGAACTTGCAACCTCTCCAAGCCAATAATACATCCCCCGGCGAACGGGGGCTGCACCAAGCTAAACCAAAAGAATCGGTAAAGAAATCCCACACCTCCCGTACCACAGAGCAGTGAAACAAATCGACAAAATGATGTCGTTTTGTGTGCTCACCATAACTTGCACTAAATCCCGCCTTGCTTAAAGCTTGGCATTGTTATTTAGGTATACAAATATACTCTATAAATATTGATATAGTTTTCCTGTGCCTGCTTGTAGGTATGCTAAGTGCGGCAATATCACACCCAAGGTTGATGTCTATGCTTTCGGGGTTGTCCTTTATGAACTTATCTCTGCAAAGGAAGCTGTGGTTAAGACAAATGAATCTAATCTTGAATCAAGAGGACTCACTGCTTTGGTTATTTCCCTTCCTCTGTTATACTACACTAACAAAATTTAATCTTTTGAAACACTGAAATTAAAATAGATTCTGTTTTATAGGTAAGCTTGAAATAAATACTGGTGTGGCTGTTGTGATACAGTTTGAAGATGTTCTTAATCAGCCTGACCCAAGAGAAGAGCTCTGCAAACTAGTTGACCCTAGGCTTGGGGACAACTACCCCCTTGATTCAGTTTTTAAGGTGAAAACAGATCTTAAGGGAAGATGTTCACAAGATTTTGCTAGTAATCTTAATTATAATAGTCCATGCTGATTATTTTTGTCGCAGATGGCCCAACTTGCCAAAGCTTGCACACAAGAGAATCCCCAACTGAGGCCTAGTATGAGGTCCATCGTTGTTGCACTAATGACGTTTTCATCGTCAACTGAGGATTGGGATGTTGCCTCCCTCTATGAAAACCATGGTCTAGTGAAACTAATGTCAGGACGGTAATAAGCAACCCATCACCAAGAAGCCATATATCTGTTTTGGATACATGTATGCTCTGTTAATGCCAAAGTCCAAGCATTGGAGGAGAAATGCTGCTGACATATTCAAAGGAAAGAAAACAGAAAAGAAGAAAATGTTTTTATGTTAGATTATCTTGATTTGTTACGGAAATCCCAAATAAGTCATATAGCTAGGTTGAGTTACAAGTCTGAAGGTTTTACTGTCCTACCTTCCATAGTAAACCCTTAATTGTGGAATAGAAGTTGTGTTCTCTTTGTTGTTCAAGTTCATGTTAAATCGTGCTGTGTACAAAACCATGACAAAATCTGTAAACTTTTTCTTTGTTATGGATAAATATGGATAGAAATACATACTGATTATCAGAACTCCGCTCTTTTCTTTCTATTTATATCTAGAAGTCAGACCAGAACCTTAGAAGTTTGGTTCATGGAGAAATACTGACCTGATTCTCCAAATAACAGAACTGAGCTGACCAGCAACATTTCTTTATTCAAACTATTCTTTTCATAGGCGAGCAGATTGATGCTTAGTAGTTAGCAGGTGACAACAGGTTCGAATGCATAAAAGCTTATACACAATAGCAACTTTCCTGGGTTGGTAACATACTAACATGAAGCTTGTTACGCCGTTATAAATGTCAGAAACACAAGAACTATACTAGCCATGAGAGTTCAGCTATTTCAAGAATAAAGTAGCAAGTTCTATAAATTAAAAAGCTTTGTAATTCAACTCAAGGAAAATTAAAAGCATACTGCAGCTCAAAGAGGAAACAAAAAATACAGAGAAGAGGAAGCATATTATTGGTAATTTGTTGGTAAATTTTGCTAATTCCAGTATACAAAGTAGAATAATTGAAATAATTGCAGTAACTGTTTTACTCATCATCATCCATGTCTTATCTCAGTTCTACATACAGAGAACAAAGAACGAAAGAATCGCAGTATTTTTTTATTATTCATCATCATCATCACAAATCATACATTTTCCCAGTAATAGGCTGGTAACATGAATCCTATTTCGCCTTTCAATTCTATCTTGAGCCATATATCGGAAGGTCACATGTCTTAAGATCCTTCTTTGCAGTCTATCCCAATACTCATTTCTGTTTTACTGCACAAAGTTATAACTCTCTCAGAGAGTTGTCAATTGAATTATCATCATCATCGGTCACCAGTAATCTCCACATGAACAGACACCGTCTTTGAAGTGATGGAAACGATTAGTATCCCTGACAATCAGCTCTATTTTCGCAACTTTGGATACCAACTTCGTATAAACATGGCAATCCCTGCAAACACGAAGGTTCTTCATGATCCGAATAGGTAACAATTCAATTTCTTTACTTCCGTTATTTCTCTTAGCTCTGCTACTGCTGGTACTTATACTACTGATACTACTACTTCTCATCATCAACCCAAAAGCAATTGCCAATCTCTCACTGTGATACTTGCACCTTGTAATAATTTCTTCTACTTCATCTTCTTCTACTTTTGTATTGGTTTCATTTCTTACCCTGTCATCTAAAGCATCTAATTCATTATATATCATCTTCCATTTATGATGAGATCGATCTTCTGCTATAAAACTAAACACCTCCTTACCGATCTCGATGAAGCTCTGTCCAGCAATCTTCCTCAACCCTTTCTTTCTCAATTCAACTCTCATTCTAAGCACATCGTCCCATCTCCCAGCATCCTCGTACATATTTGCCAATAAAACACGATGCCCCACAGAACTCGAGTCCAAACTCAAAATTTTCTTCCCAACCAATTCTCCTAGTTCAAAATTCTTGTGAAGACTACAGCCAGCGAGCAAAGATCCCCACACAGCTAAATCAGCTTCAAAAGGCATACTCAGAATGAGTCCATGGGCTTCATCAAGCCTTCCAGCTCGGCCAAGGAGATCCACCATGCAAGAATAATGCTTCACTGTAGGGGAAATCCCATGATCTCTAGCCATTCTATCAAAACAGGATTTACCCTCTTCCAACAAACCGGCATGGCTACATGCAGACAGGATTGAAACAAACGTCACTTCATTTGGTTGAAACCCATGATTTTCCATTTCTGATAAGAGATGAAGGGCTCGACGTCCTTCCCCATGTAATCCCTCTGCCCCAATCATAGAACTCCATGAAATCACAGTTTTTCTAGAATCATCCATCTCATTAAAAACCCATCGAGCGAGTTCGAGGTCCCCACATTTCGCATACATGTCTATGAGTGCCGAAGAGATTCGTGCATCATAATCTAGTCCAGTTGCCAATATGTACTTGTGAATTACCCTTCCTGGTCTAGAAGCTCCAAGACCTGAGCATGCTGAAATTACACTCAAAATTGTAACTTCATTCGGCTTAACTTGAACTCCTTCATTATCTTCTTCCTCCAGCATTTTACTGAATAATCGGAGAGCTTCTTCTGGGTACAAGTTTTGTTCATAACCAGCAATCATGGCACTCCAACAGATAACATTTCTCCCCTTAACTCCATCGAAGATCCGCCGAGCAAGTTCTAAGTTCCCACATTTACAATGCATATCAATCAATGCTGTCAAAACCACAATATCATTTGATGACAAAAGAGAATAATGGTGACAAAAAATGTAATCATGGATCCTTTTAGATGTCTCGGAACAACCCAATTCAGCACAAGACTTCAATACAGCGACCATGGTCACTCGATTCGGTGCTACTCCCACAGACCCCAATGAAGTCATTTGATCAAAAATAGACAATGCGCGTTTGGGTTCTGAATTGATTACAAGTCCAGAAATTAACGAATTCCAGGAAACAGCATCTCTTCTTTCAATGGGAATTTCATCAAAAACCCTAACAGCTTCATCCACTGCTTTAAACACAGAATACATATGTATAAAAGAATTACCCAAACGGACATTCCATTCAAACCCATTCTTAATTACAAGTGCATGAACAGATTTTCCATTAGTCAAGCAATTCAAATCATTGGAAACAACAACACAAGCTGAAACAAGTGCTGAAAGGCAAACTACATCACCCTTACGACACTCAGGATCATCCGAACGTTTCATTTTAGCAAAAGATTCAAAAGCCTCATTGAGAAAACCATTAAGAGAGAAAGAAGAAATAAGAGAAGTCCATGAAACCACATCGACAATTTGCTGAGGCAATTCGTCGAACACTTGGGAAGCATTTGTGGGACTGTCAGATTTTCCATAAGCATCAATGAGTGCGGAAGAAATGAACTTATCAAAGATGAGGCCATGAAGGAAAATGTGGGAGTGAATTTGTTTTGTGGTGGGTAAGTTGGAAAGAGAACCACAGGCTTTGAGTAATGGAGGGAAGGTGAAGTTGTTTGGTGGGATTGATTTGGCCTGCATTTGTTTGTAGAGAGATAGGGAATTTTGGGGATTTTGAAGGGCATTTTGGGCAATAATGGTGTTCCAATGGAAGAGTTCTTGGGTTTCTGTTTGAGAGGGAAAATGAGTTTGGAAGGTTCTGACTAGTTTTGGGTAAACCTGGGTTAGTTTTTTTGGGGTCATGAAATTGCTCCCTTTGTTTTTGTATGTGGGGTGGGTTTAAATGATGGTCATCACTGCTAATTATAGACAAACGAAAGACCCTTACTTCTCTTCAGCATGCACCTGCATGATCACATAAAATAATGCCAATTTTTGCCAGTAAATCAAGTGTAATAAAAGAGGAATATGTTTGCAAGCAACTTTTAAAAGAGTAAGAAGATGGGTGCATTGAATAAAAAGTTTTAAAGATTTTGACAGATTTTTTTTAATAGCGATCGAATATTTTTTTTGGCTAGCTCTTAACAGAATTTAACAAATTTGTGATGTTTCTTGAAAAAATTTCAAATTTTTTTTTATAGATTCATGTTTTGGAGTATAACAGAGTTTTAGCAAACTTATTTCAAGAATTTATAAGAATTGTCATGGATTTATAAGAAAATCATAACACCCAACGGTGATGGCGGTGGTTAATTCGATGGTAAAGTGGTGGAGGTGCTAATGGTAGCGATGATGAGATGGTAAGGTGGTGGTGGTGGTGTAGAAAGAGAGACAGAGCAGGAGACCCTAGCTTCTTATTTTTAAAAATCTACTAATTTGAAGTAGGATTATTGGATGAAAAAAAGTACATATACCAAGCCTTCAAAAGTTCATAAAATTTGAATAAATTAAAATTGAGTTTTTAATGTCATCACTTACCCACAATTCTCACTTGAATCTGGTGGTGAATCTGATTAAGCCTGCACGATGACCATTAAAACTCCGACGTGGCAAAATATGATCTAATCCCGCCAACCCTACGCTAACTCTACCCTTCAAACCTACCTACCGTTAGTTAAATAAGTCATGACTAAGAGCATGTTTGGCAACTATTAAAATAATTAATTATGAGGTTCATAATCATTCTAAGCCTCATAATTAATTTTGTGATTTTTTTTTGGTTATTTGGTAATAATTATAGAATTAGTTATCTCATATTCAGAAATGATTAATTTTTCGTTAAAAGTAGAAATAGAAAATAGTTGTTTAAATACACAGAAAATTGATTACCAAAACGTCGACCATTACATTTAAAAAAAAAAAAAGCACGAAAAAGTCTCATTCCTTTTCTCAATCCTGGAGGTTAGAGCTCCAGTAATGGCTATCTAAGAAGGTCCGTGAGATATCGGAGCTTCGAACTCCATTAATGGCTTGGCTTCCATCAAGGCCTGCAAGGGCTCGAGCTCTATAGATGACTTCCACCTAGGTTTGTTAACCCAATAGCTCCGCTCTGATGGATTTATTGCCAGATTGAGAAAACTGAAGTTCTATCATTTGGATCAAAAGGATGTCGTAATGATGAATTAACGACAAATCTAGGGATTTTAGTTTTTATTTGATTGTTCCATGATGAATTGCAGAGTAAAACATATAAATCCTTAAAAACTTTTGGTTGCTAATTAGGTGGTTAGCTCAAAAATATAAAAATGGTAACTCAGGTCACAGGTTCTCTCTATTACTCTCCCTTTCTTACCCTTTCACTGAATTCGTTCTGCTCAAAATCCCATCATCCTGATGTAGCAGTCGGAGTGTTCTACAAAACTCCTCAAAGACAAAGTTTAAAATAATAAACATTTTTAATAATCAACTTTTCTTTAAATTTATTTGTTAAAATTTCTCAGTAAATTAATTATTATTCAATTATTTTTACACAATTATTTCTTGATCGTGAATTATTTCTACTAAAATTTTTACCAAACGAAACTTTAAGGTTAAGAATTTTTGACCCGTTGCCCTTCCAATTATATTAGGGAAAGGGTTTATATAAAAAAAAAATATCAAATTAGTTAGAATTAAAGTTTGAAAAATGACCCCTTTTATAAATTGGTAAGGTTTAAGAATTGAGAATCTTGATATCAACCTGCCCTAGAGTCGACCTTCACTCGACACATTGTCAAGTCTATGTTCAAAGCAGCGTAGAGTTTTTTAGTAAAAACACTCAAACATAGGTGTTTGATTATTAATTGTTGTCTCTTCTCTCTCTAAGCAAGCCTCATACTTGTGTTGCAAGAAAAGACCTCTCCAACTCTCCTTTAACTTGCGCCTCAAGCATGGCTCATGACATCTGTACAGAAAATCAATTTAATCCTGTAATTAAGCTGTAATTAAATTGCCCTTTCTTGGCATCGGAATGGTGCACTGTGCCAAATACTGCCACATCACCACCCAAATAATTTAATAATAATGAGATTATTAGTCTAGTATAACCCGTTCAATGAGAAACTGTANTTTTATTTTTTAGAAATTTCTTTTATTTAGTGTGGAAATATATATATTGGGTTATGTTTTTATATATATTGAGCCAAGTATTTATAATATAGATTTTTTTTTTCTTTTGTTTAAATAAATTTGATTTTTTAAGTAAACTACTTGTTTAAGTTGTCAACGGAAAACCGCCAAATTCCATGCCGACTTCTTCTTTCTACTTCCTGAATTGATTTTCTTAAATATATCACTTCCAATTTGTTTTATCTTCTATTTTAGTATTTTTATTTCTTACTACATTATGTACTTCTCGCAAGTAATTTATTATAATATGTTATAAGAGAAGCCCCATGCCTTGCACATAATATAGGGGCTAGTGTTTTTAAAGTTACAACCGTATTCCCAAACTTATTTTAGTTATGCCATGTGGCATCCTTGATGAGTCAAGGGCAACGTGGCATGGATAAGAGACGAGGAGTTGGATTGCTTGGTGTTCCTTGTTGTACATTACAATCCTCCTCTCAATAATGAGGACGTCAATCTTAGGTGGATTTGAGAGCGACAAAATCCGGGAAAAAACGACCTTACCCTACAGATTGCCCTAATCCTAATCTGAGCCGCCATAACTTATATAGAAAATAAAGAATGTCATACTAATAGTCAGAGTTAAATCAGTTTAATAAACAATTAGGGTTTGGTAATCTTGACTTGCCAACTGGTGGATCCTAATTTGTTGTTAGCAAATTCCTACAGAATTTGCTACCACTCAAGCATCCAACGGTCAAAGTGATTTGCATCTCCTCGTATTTCGCATCCCATCCTAAAGTGTTATGAATCTCACCGTGAAATGTGCCTGCTGTAGCAAATTCGGTAGGGATTTCGGTAGCCCTAGCACTACCGTTCAAACTTAAATAAATAAATAAAAACCAAGTCCTTATACCTTTGGCTCGTTTAGGGGTTTAAAGAGACAGATTTCAACTTGTACATAAAAGCCCGGCCAAACTTCAATATAACAAAGCAGTAGTCTTCTTATTTTTTCTTGATTCGTTTTTGAAAAACAGATTGAGATTGCTGGTGTGTTCTGAAAAATAAAAGTCTCCCACGACCTTGAATAATCCATTGAAATTTACATACAGAAAAGTAGAGAGAGAAAGCTAGAGAGAGAGAGAGAGAGAGAGAGGAGAATTTAATTTATGGCACTGATGAAGGAAGAAGAGAATCATGAAGAGATGCAGGAACTTATGAATCCTCTTTGTTGGTTCTTAGAAGAAACTCACTTAATAAAAGGAGAAGAAGAACAGGAGAGCAAGTTAGAGATGAGTTCTGATTCATCATTACAAAATCTGGAAGCAGGTTTAGAGGAGATATTAGGGTACAAATTTAATGACAAAAGTTTGATAAGAGAAGCACTAACTCATCCATCTTTCTACTATCCAGTGAAGTTGGGTTCGTATGAGCGACTTGAGTTCATCGGTGATGCTGTTCTCAACTTATTGGTGGCCAAGAAACTCTTCTTCGCATACCCAGAGTTATGTCCAGGTCCACTCACACGATTACGGGCTGCAAACGTTGACAATGAGAAACTCGCGCGTGTTGCTATCAAACATGGCTTGCATCAGTTCTTACGCCATAAAGCATCTCCTCATCTTGAAGAACAAGTAATTAATATTTCCTTTTCTTAATCATCTCGTAATCTTTTTCTCTTTTTTTTTTTTAAAGAAAAAAAAAATCTTACACGGGCAAATTCATAATTGTACACAGCTTTTGTGCGGCCTTTGTGGACTGCACGATATGAAATTTAAAATTCCCTAGTGGTTGGATTTGGGAGTGTCCTATTGTTGGCACGCTAACGATTATAAGTGTGTCGTGCCCGTAGTGCCATGCCCCATGCCATTCTCGTGCCCATGTTGTGCCGTGTTTGTGCTATTGTCGTGCCGTGCTTGTGCCGTTATCGTGTCGTGCTCGTGCTAATGGATCACATGGTTTGGCCTAGTCCGGCACGGTGAACCTAGTCGTGCCGGCACGGCATGGTTTGATCTCGTGTGGTGTTGTCCATTATTTGTGTCGTGCCATGCTAGTATGGCCCACTTAACACCTCTATGTAAATCCAATCCCAAATCCAACAACTCCCCTGCTTTAACTCGTTGTTTAGCCTATGATTTTATTACTCTTTTTTTATCGTTTAAACTCTAATTACTCTTTGTATTTCATAATGGCCACTGATATTTAAATCTACGCAATATTGTTGGTGTCTATCATACAAAATAGTTTGTCGGTTACGTAGAACCAATAACATAATTATGAAGTGGTTTGTTCGTTTTTATATAACACATTTTATGAAATTCATTTTCTACTATCTCTTCAAGTAATAGAAGAATAATTCAGCTAATAAAATTATGTGACTTTTGTAAAAATTGTGGATTTATTTGGCGTTTTATAATTTGGTTTAACTAAAAAAACGTGCATGAATTACAGGTCCAAGAGTTCAAAGAAGCTATCGTTGAATATCCGGTGCACTCGAATGGGCTTATCGATACACCAAAATTCTTGGCTGATATTGTAGAATCCACGATCGGGGCAATTTACGTCGATAGCAACTGCTCAGTTGATACTGTTTGGAAGGTAATTCTTTCTTTCTCATCCTCATTAGCATAAGCATCTATTTAAGGAGTTCTAATCAAAGGGTTTATTATTTTGGTACTTTCACATTTTTAGTTTTGACTAATATATATTATGATACCGGGATAACTGATTTTGGTTCTATGCTTGTTGGGATCTTTAGAAGATATTTTGGCTTGGAGAGCTACCAATATGGAGATGATAAAAGTGCTAGTTTTTTTTTAAGGATGGTACTCTTCTCAGCACGGAGATCAGTACATGATCATCCTCGCTAATAATTATATCGTTTAATCCTCTTAAAATTACTAGTGAAATCAATTGTAGAATGAATAGTTAAAGGCCCGTGTGGTTCGCGATCCAAAAACTATTGCCAGGCCCCCAAGTTAATTTCGATTAATGGGTTTTCTTTTGGGATGTGGTACTCCATATTCATTGATGTTCAAATTGTTTTGATCTTTTTTTTTTTCTACTTTTCTATTCTTTAAGCTGTAATCTTTGTATATTCCTTCATTTCTTCAATAAAATTTTCTTTTCCTTAAAAAAAACATTTATTTTAAAAAATTAATTTACACCTAAATTATATATATATATATGATTTCATTGAAAACAAAGAAAACAACATTTTTTTGTTTTATAAATCATACATGATTTTATTGTAAATTCTAAAACAGTTTTTGGATGTAATATAAGATATATATTATTTAGTTTTATGTAAATTAGTTTTTAAAAATAAAACTTTGTATCATGAACCACTCGCGCCCTTAACTATCGTTAAATTTCAAGTTTTAACCAACTTTTGTAAGGATTAGAAGTTTAGTGAGGATGAGAATTAAGGAGAAAAACACAGGCTAGAATGTTTTTTAGGGTTCCCCTTGCATACATATTTACACATGATAAAACAAGATCTCTCAGAGCAAGGACTGTCGTGGTACATAGTAACTTCCGCCACTTGACTCTACTGGTTAAGAAAATAGCCGTTGAAATTATAGTAGTTGGGTTTCCAACGGTTAAAAAAAACAAATGGTGGCAAATGCTCTAATATAACAATACTATAGTATCATATTATGTGGGACTAACTCAGCAGGGTTCAGCCCAGGCCCAACTCAGCCACGTTTATAATGGACATCAAATCATCCATACTCTCAAATCGCCGAGTCCAATGAATGGTCATTTTAGTCACGATTGACATCTCCACTATGATTGGGCCTGGGTTTAGTTACGTAATGTGATCCTGTTAAACACCCTGAAAATTCCAAAAAAAAACAAAAAACAAAAAATCAAATCAAATCACTTGTTTATAACTTATAAAATGGTTTTGAATTTTGTAGGTATTTAAGGAGTTGTTGAAACCAATAATAAGCCTTCAAACAATGGGGATTCATCCGGTGACTGAGCTTCTAGAGCTATGCCAGAAAAAAGGACAAGTAGTACGGTTTGTGAAGGACTCCTGGAAGGAAAATGCATGTATTGATGTGTATGTTGATGACATTTTGGTGGGGAGTGCAAATTATGGCCTCAAAAAAGAAATCGCTCAAAACCGTGCAGCCAAGGCTGCTTTAGCCCATCTTAAAGGAAATTTGTCTAAGACATGACTGTACTTTCATACCTCTTACCTCTTAACTCTGTTGCATGTGTTTAGTGTAAATTGTATTTTTGCATAGTCTTAATTGATCCTTGATTTCCCTCCAAGAAGAAAAATAAAAAAAAAATAAAAGAAAGAAAAAATAATTTTTGTTCGTTGTCTTAGGGCAAGTACTATAGCAACTTCAAATTTATTAAGTCAAGTACTTTGGGGATTTCCTTCAAAGAAGAAAAAAAAATGAAAAAGAAAGAAAAAATGATTTTTGTTCTTTGTCTAAATACAAACACCTCAATAAGTGATTTTTATTTTTTATTTTTGTAAACACCTGCATTCTGAACATATCTTTGGGTGATTGTTGTAATAGCTTATGTACGTGGATGCATGTGCATTTTGCACGCTTGCTTACGTTGATTATTTCAAATATATTTTGAGTGACTAATACTTAATGTTTAAGTTCATGACTCAGATAATTTACGTTTTTGTGAATATATTTGATTGACTATCACTCAAAATCAATATTAGTGACCTACGCACTACACCAAAAACTTGACTTTGGAACAATTGTAATTTTCCATTAGAGACAGTTTCGAACCGTTTTGAATTTTCAATGGTGATCTTCTTTAGAGCTTACTCATGTATAAGTGACTAAGTATATGGATGCTCAACATGGACGGATCTACATATGCATTGGTAGGGCACATTCCCAACCCAAAATTTCTAAGGCCCTGCTTGATACACCATGAATATTCACAAATACAAAAATTCACAGTTTATCATATTTTTATAGATGATTGATGAGGGCATCTAATAACAAATATTTGGTAGGATTTGCAATGAGCTTATAAAATAAACAATCTAATTTTTTTTTTCTAATTTATAGAGTTTTAATTAGCATCTACAAGAACCATGAATTTTTGCATTTGCGAATATTCTCGGTGTACCAAGCAGAGCCTAAAACTCTATTTACTGTTAGTTATCACCTATTAACTAATTCTTTGGGTTCCCACGCCTCCACCCATAACCGAATTTTGTTACTCTAGTTTCTTTACAATAAGTTAAATTTATTTTCAACCACTTATATTTTAACAAGTTACTTACAAATTTTTTAGAGTGTCTCACTCGAAAAAAATTTCTAACTGTCTCTGGACCCCAAATAAGATCCAATGAGGAGCTGGACCTAGTAGGAAAGAGTGCAGTCCTCAAATTCTTGTTCGAAAATTTCATTTATGCTACTTTTGTCTTTGTCTTTGTCTCTTCTCTCTCTTTTTTATTTTGATAATCAAGATGTCGGAGCCTCTAATAATGCTTGACCAATTTCCAAACTAGAGCAGAATTCTAAATCTACACTACTAAATAAGATCTTTGAGTAAAGTGGCTTCAAGAAAATAAAACACATGACTTTGAAGTTGTGAAGTTCTGGCCTAAAATTTTTAATCATTAGGCCAATCCTTGAGGGTACCTCTCTTATGTGAATTATTGGATCAGCCACACGGCCACTGTAGATTGGGTAATGAGATAACCTAACTCATGTGTTTTTTTTTTAAATGAAACTATCTAATTGGACTCTTATTTAACCTCAATCCAACACGACTCTCTCAAATTGCACCTAATCCCACCCAGGGTCAAAAAGAATTCCTCATCCATATCGAACCTGTTTTTTATTCGAACAGGTTTTGGCGTTCTATGGTGGCCATCCGGGCCGTGGCCCAAGCCCCACCAAACCTGACAACCAATTAGGCAGGTTACAAGGTCATTCTCTCTTTCTCTAAGTAATAAGGTGGCATTAGGCAATTGGAAAATTCTAAAGTCAGAACCATAGGCAGCCGATTAGGTTGGACTTGTTAATTTGATTTTGATCAAACTAATTCATTATGTAAAACTTTCTTCTCCATTTGATGGAAGAAGGGCATTGGGTCTTCTAATTTCCTTTTCAGGTATTTCTACGAATTTCGTATGATAATTTGTAGTTTTAAAATAAAAAAAAAATCGATTTCGTAACTGACTTTTTTTTTTCGTTCTAGAATTGCGAATTAATCAGGTATTAGAAGTCTGTTTTTCTTAGAAAAAATGAGCCGTTGAGTTAAAATTTTTTGAATTTTTTTTGACAAAAGAATAATTTGGCACAGGCCTAATCGCCACTTCATTTGTTTCAAATCTGATATTGGACTGCCAACTTTTGTTGTCCAATTCAGCACTAGATTGCCAGATTTTTATAGTCCAATCTGGCACTGAGCTGCTGAAATTTAAATTAGTCGGTACTTGCCGAAAATATAGTCATGAGTCCATATCCTGCGTCCAGAAAAGTGCAGTATAGAGCAGATTTCGATACATAGGAAGAAAAACACAAAAGATTCAAATATAACAAATTGGGTTTTCGAGTTTTGAAGAGTTTTGCGAATGGTCAACCTCATTTGACCAAATTTGAGGTGCCAATAAGACTAAAGCTGCTGACAACAACAAATGCGAATACGGGGTGCCTACAACCTAGGCCTACCAATAAGATTTTGGAGGGCGCTTATAGACATATCCCCATCTCCGCCAGGCCCACCCTAAGCTCTGCATGGCCACTGGCCAGGCCCGAATCCTAGGAATCGAGCTCGTGCCCGACCCGACGCGACCGTTGCTATCCCTATCTACTACTACGTTTGAGTTTAATGTTTTGACATCATCGAGTCAAAATAAACCGAAACATTCAATAACACCTGAGCACGTGTAACAGTCGAAAATGTTAAGAATGCCGTGGACCCCACATTAAAGTGTATAGGTGGCACAATGAATGAGGTGCGATTGAGTGCGACATCTTATATACCCCAAGTCAACCCAAAATTTCTTTGACTCAAAGTAAATCCAACGGTCCAAACTTCTAGTTGATTAAAAGTATGACAAATTTTCTAGGTTGTATGTATATATACATATTATAACGACCTTCCATATAAAAAACTAGCCGTTTGGGAAACTTAGGTGGCATGTGCGTAATTGCCGAAAATGACGGTTATGAAATTAATTTTAAATGTTTTGGCAGTAAATAAAGCAGATCTCACTCTAATCCTCAGCAATAACACTATTTCTTTCTGCAATGCAAATCCTTTCCCCTTCCGACCAATCTCTTTCTCTCTCTTCTGGAGAATCAGCATTTTTAAGAAAAAAATCTCACTCTACCTGTCAAAAACGATTTCTTCTCTGTTTATGTTCTCTTGATTGTAAGAGTAACTTTATAAAAACCTAAATTTCTGTTCATCTTCAGATCTGTTTGTGTACTTAGATTACTAGTTTTGATCAAAGTTGAAAGCTTCAGTTTATGTTAATCATCAATCAGAATTCAGAAGGCTAGTCATTCAGAGTATGAATCCTCTTCAACTTCTTTTTTTTTTTTAAACTATCATGGTGTGTTTTTTTAAACCTAATTTCAGTACTTATTACTGAGAATGTTGAGATTTTTTAGTTATATGTGTTGAATCAAATTGTTTTGTAAAATGAAATCTGAATCAAATAAGACATCAAGCTTTTAACCTTGTTTTGATAAATGCTCTAATGTTCCACATCTTTAACTCTTCAGCACTTAATTTTAGTTTAATAGCCAAACGCCAACTTAGGATTTCATCATTTCAGTTACATTTTTATTTTTATTTTTATTGAGTTTGAAGTTCATTATAGACATATGTGCTTGTAAAATTATAGAAAATCTGAGGATTTATGAACTGTTTTGGTTCTTTCATGGCTGCTTCTGTTCTTCTCTAATGGGTGCTTTAGTTGTTGTTCATGGTATTTTTTTGAAAAGGGCAAGAATGAATTATTTAATTATGTTCTTGATCGATACATAACAAGTTGAAACTAATGAAACAAATACCAACCACTAATAAAAATAAACCAATCAGAACTAGTATGAAAATGGACTCTTATGATCTCCACAAAATTTAAGTTAGCAAAGAAACCAGATAGAATTTGAATTTTGAGTTTGGCATTTGAAGTTAAGTAATAGACCCTAGTTGTGTGGGTTTTAATGAAGTGAGAGACTTGGCTTTGGGGTATGATCAGTCTTATCCAATTAAGCCATGTAATACTTTTTTGGATTCTATATTAGTCTAATCTTAGTTTCATAGTTTGCTTATACACTTTTTTTTCAGTGGTACAGGTTTTTCTTGCTTAGGTATCTATAAACTTCCTTGTTTAGAGGAAATTAAGTATCATCGTTCTTTGCAACAGATAGATGGCTACTCTTGGAGACATAGGGGTTGCGGCAGCTATCAATATTCTTACTGCATTTGCTTTCTTTGTGGCATTTGCCATATTAAGACTGCAACCTTTGAATGACAGGGTATACTTTCCCAAATGGTATCTTAAGGGTCTAAGAAGTAGTCCGACATGCTCAGGAGCATTTGTGAACAAGTTTGTCAATTTAGATTTCCGCTCATATATTACGTTCCTGAATTGGATGCCAGCTGCACTGAGAATGCCTGAACCAGAGCTGATTGAGCATGCAGGACTTGACTCTGCTGTTTACTTGCGGATTTACTTGCTTGGGTATGCTCCGATAATTCTCAACCTTTTACATCTTCTTTTCGTTCTCTTCAGTTATTTGCGTTTAAAGATTTCTTTGCTGGATCTAGTTTGTTACTTGAGAAACATTAGATGTACCTTTTTTTATGATAGAATTCAATAGAAATTTCGAAACATACGTATACGTCTTACTAAGATCATAAGGGATCTAGGATTTTGTATGTACGTGTGCTGCATAGTCATAGAAGTTTTCAAAGTTGATAAATTTCCTTGTTCATCCCAGACCTAAATGTGAATAACCAGTGACTGTTAAGACATTCCCTTATTGTCTTTGTGTCACTTCATCAGGTTGGCATTTGAAAATGGAAAGCAAAGCATTGATCCAAAAATTTCTTACAAGTTTTTGTTCTCAAACTTCCCCTTTTTCTAACTTCCACTTGGTTCTCGGCCACTAGAACCAACTCAACACATTTCAAAATGTATATCCATATTTTTTGAACTTTTTACTTGGAGAAGGTCATCGTTAAGATGGTGTTTAATTATCCCTCAGAGTTGCAGCCATGGCGACAAGTATCGTCTATCTAATAGTGGTTATTGGCTTATTGCCCCTCCCTCAAAATTTTTTTGCTCCCAAGATGGGCTTAAGCCTTAGATAGGTGACCTTATAGAGAGATGGTTATGATTTATGAGAAATTCCAAAACATTTTGTTTGAAATTTCTCATTTGCATGGTATCCATGTGACCTTGGAATAGGTGTGGGTGTCTGTTATGCCAGCATGAGTTTGTTGACGTGTGTGACTTACAAATTTTAGGTTTCTTGAGACTCGTTATATTGTTAATGGTGAGATATATTATTTTTAATTTCTACCAGTAATTTCTTTAAAGTTTATTTTAGTGTAAGATATTTAGAATATAATTGATTCCCACTAAACATGGATCTTGAGTGAAACCATACCCATGGACCCATTGTGTTGGTACATACATCCTGGTGAAATTTAAAGGGTCTGGTAGCATATACATAGGTATTTGGGAAGATAAAAATAGGCACTTAATAGTTTGGGAATGTTTTATAATTCCTGAGAAGTTGAAATCTATTATGCTGTCTTTCTTTCTTGTGTTTGTGTGTGTGTAGCAATAAGATTGCTTCTAACTACAAAATGTAGTAACTTCTTTCCTTAACTTGTTAAATAACCCACTCAATCCATCACCACCAACACCTCTGCCACCATCACCATCTCCACCATTGCATGCCACCATCACCACCACTACCATTGCTACCACCCTAATCTTACCACCCCTAGACACTACCAACATCAGCAATACCACCATGACTACATTCCCACCCACCCCACCCCTCAGCACCATAATTGCCGCCACTACTGCTATTGTGACCACTACCATTGCCGCCACCACTAACATCACCAGTGCCGAACAAACTTTTTGACCTTCTAACTTACGAGTCTATGCTTTTCCAAATTAACATTGTATAACTTCTATGCTTTCATGGTAGAAGTACTCTTCTTTAGGTTCTCAAATGCTCCCATAGTCCTCCATTAGTGTACAAGATATCCTGTGTTTATTTTTGTAGACTTTAACCTAATGTTTCTTAACACATTAACAGGGTGTTTGGCAACACAATAATAAGTAACTTTTCTACTTATATAAGTCAAAAAGTAGAAAAGCATATATGGAATGCAAAAACAAAATGACTTATATAAGTAGAAAGTTTCTTTTATCCAAAGCAATTTTTTTTTTTTGCTTTTGACTTGTGAGAGAAGTGACTTTACCTCGAATTGTGCATTAAGTTTTGTCTTTTTCTCTCTTAAACCATTCTTGGTCTCCAACAAACTACTACTCCCATACTAACTTATTTACTTATTAAATTATATGCTAGTATTTTTGCCATACAAACTTCTCCTAACTTTTGACTTCTCAAAAGTATAAGCGCTTCTACAAGAAGCATAAGCACTTTGACTTATGGTTGCCAAACACCCTCTAAATATTTGTGCTTTAATGCTAATTATCTTTCTATTCCTTTTTCTCTTGCAGACTCAAAATCTTTGTACCTATCACACTTCTCGCATTTGCAATCCTTGTACCTGTCAATTGGACTAATAGCACACTGGAGCATTCAAACGTAAATTTCAGTGACATAGATAAACTGTCGATTTCGAATATCCAGATGGCATCTCCTAGGTGTGTAATCATTTTCTGTTAGAAATCTATTTTGCATATTTAATACTTTAAGTTGTCATTTGTTATTGGTCATTGATGAATGTTATTTGCATTCCATCCTTATTTTCACTTCACCTTAGACTGACTTGATCAATGCTCTCACTTGATTTTCTTATTCTCATAAACAACGAAACCTTTATAATCACTACTTTTCACATGAAAAGTATTGAAGGTTGCAGGATGCTAGCTGAAAAGGTTCAGCAAATCACTACTTTTGGCTAGTTTTTTAATAGTTGTTACTTTTTTTTTAACATCTTTACTTATACTCAGTTTTCTGGTCTGTTAGAAACTCTTTAGATACTCATCTCATTATCTTTCAATCGTTTTACTGTGTTATTTGAATGAGGCATTATGAAACACCGCAGAAATATTAATGTTGTTATAATTATTTTTTTATGAGAATGACTAGCAATCATTACACATGTTTATTTTATTATCCTGAGAAAGTATATCTACATTCATCACTTGGTGTAATAAAAATAAATGGTAGTCAAACTGTAGCTTGATGATATCCAACACAATTTGTTTTAGATCTACCTATTCTGTGCTGCATTTGTTTCTTACTCTGCTAGACCTAATATTTTTTCTTTTCTATGTAGAGACAAAGATCTGTGTTGATCATAGCCTAGTAAACACAAAAACTTATTTAAGAGATATGTTGAAACTGCTCATTAACATATCCCAGTTGTCCTCCATGTTTATTATATACCCCTTGAAAGTTGACTGTACAAACTCTTTTATTCATGTCAATATACCCCTTGAAAGTTGACTGTACAAACTCTTTTATTCATGTCAATATATGTGTTTGCTGGATAATAAAGTTGCGCCTTCTAATTCACTTGGTGACATAGTCTGTTCAATATGGTTAAACTTAGAAGTTAGTTAGCGCCTGATGAATCACTAAGAACAAAGCTCAATCCTTCTTTTCCCAGTTTTGGGACAATAAAGTTTTTTTTCATTGTGTATGCATTGCAGATTTTGGACTCATATAGTGATGGCTTATGTATTTACCTTTTGGACATGCTATGTTTTACATAAGGAGTATGAATTAGTAGCATCAATGAGGTTGCATTTTCTTGCAACAGAGCAACGCCGTCCAGATCAGTTTACGGTAAGACCTCATGTTTCTCATCAATATATTTTCTTCATGTTGTTGGTTTCCTTTTGTTTTACTATTCAGTTATTTTTGTGAGGGATTGATAGGCTGATGCGTTGATGGTGTTGTTTATGTTGCTTTTATCATTAATAGTTCGACATTATTCACATAATTGGAGCCAATACGTCTTCTGTCTTTTTGTTCTCTGTTTTATAGAGTACTGATTAAAATTTTGATTTTCATTAAATAATGGAGAAATAAGAGACTTGAGTTTTCATCTAAAGTATGAATTTCAAAGTGTAGTGCATGCTTTACAATGTTTAAACATGATCATTAGTGATTACAGTTTCAGCTGCAATCCTTGTTCCAATTTAGTTGCTGGAGTACCCATTCAGGATCATGATTTATTTGCTAAATAGTATAACAACATTTGATCCACTGCAGGTCCTTGTGAGAAATGTACCGCCGGACCCCGACGAATCAGTAAGTGAGCTTGTGGAGCATTTTTTCCTGGTCAACCATCCAGATAACTATCTCACTCATCAGGTCGGGTTCTGCACTATCTCCAAACTGCATATATATATATATACATACATATATTCTTGGAGAATCATTGGTGGCGATTCATTTGTGCAATATAAAATAAATTCATCTGAAACTTTCTAGTTTATATTTTTTAAATTGTATATGACAGATAACAGATTCATAGCTCGCTTTTACATCTATTGTTAGTAGAGTTATTGTGCAAATGGTTATAATCTGGCAATTCCCATTTTGATGTTTGAGATCATCAAGGTATCTGGATCTTGCCAGCATATTTGGTTGCTCTAGTTTTGGTACTGACAGAGGAGCAAAAGGAGGTTTAGAGGCTTATTATTTGTATCTCATGAGCTGGTTTCTAGTTTGTTCAGTCATTATGTAGTAGGTTAGCGGAATTTCAATAAGTCTGCTTGGTGGAGAAAGTTCATTTAGCTAACTCCCGTGACTGTGACTAGGAATGAGTGTTCAAATAGATGTGGACTAGGAGTTCTTCATTGTTAGTACGAAATCTGAAGTTTTTAAAATTTGGTGAAATCCCGTGGTGTTTCATTGCACAAGTGTATTCAGCAAACCTTGGAGTCTATGCTTTTTCCGTTCTCAAGTATATTAGGTCTCTTATTGGGACCTTAGAATCTTCTATAGTCAAGACTGAGATCCCCATGCTTCGGAAAATAAAGTAAAAGTAACCAATTGGTGTTTTGCCTTTGTGCTCAGGCAGTTATAACCATGGTTTGAAGATTATCTTTGTCTTCCATTCAGAAACATAACAATCTTCCAATCAAAGAAATAGATTATGTTTTGTCTTTTAAGTTTTAACGTCTCTGACTCAGGGTTTACCTTAATGATGCACGGGTTTGTCTTAGTACATCTCACATTGGCATGGTTTGTTGCATACCATCTCAGGCAGTTATAGCCATGGTTCGAATATGATGTTTTGTCTTTTAACCTCTTCAGAAAAAAAAATGTTCTGTCTGTCTCAGAGTTTACCTTAATGATTGATGCACTTGGGGCTTGTCTTAACGTCTCACCTTGGAATGGTTTGTTGCATACTGTCTTGGTTTATGAACTGACTGAAGCTATAAAATTTGATCGTGGTTTACATGTCACAGTGTCGGGCAAATACCATTCACACGCTCCAAAAAGAACTAAAATTTACTAATACTTCACAAAGAATCTGGAGTTATGCAAACCGACTTCATGTGTTGAACAAAACACAGTTACAAGCTTTCTAATAGTTAAAGCATTGCTTTGAATTTTCCATTTTATATAAGTTTCAAATATTTTCTTCCTTTTATTTAAACTTGTTACCTATTTGTAGACTGGTGGACGCCTTTTTACCTCAATTTGTGTTTATGTCATGCAGGTTGTATACAACGCAAACAAACTCAATGAGTTGGTCAAGCAGAAGAAAAGTGTGCAGAACTGGCTTGATTACAATCAACTTAAATATTCTAGAAATCAATCTAAAAGACCAACAAGGAGGGTATGCAACACTTATGCCCTTTTTTTGAAAAAATATTATTGGAATTTAATGTTGAAACTATTATGTCTAAACTTTCCTGTTCACCATCTATATTAATTTGGTTTAACAGACTGGTTTTCTAGGCCTTTGGGGAGATAAAGTGGATTCAATTGATTTTTACAGTTCTGAGGTGGATAAGCTGTCGAAAGAAGTAAGCAGTACTCTTGACATGTAGTTTTTTTTTTTTTTTTCTTTCAAATCTAATGGAGCCAATTGGTTTGTTATTGGAAAGACACTTATATTTTTTTATTTCTAATTACTTTGTGCTTACTATCCCACGAAGATTTTTATTTTTCCAAATTTGGTTAAAGCATTTTGTATTCGTCTTATTAAGCGTACCACGAACATTACCTTTTATCTGAAGTTAACAGTATAACTTTCTTATGACTTCTTTCTTATATTTTAAAAAGCAGAGCATCTTCATACCAACTTCATTCTTGAATTTGTAAATGAGACCTGTCTACCTGACTGCCTGGTAACCTACTTGGGAATAAAAACATTTTTACTTTTATGCTCTAACTATTGCGGACACTTTTTGACAATTTCGTAGTCGCTTTAATATATTCGAATCATTATGATGGTTACATGTTTTATGACATTTTTCCATTCTTTCTTTTTCTTTTCTTTTTTTTTTCGTTTAATTTCCATTCTTAGTTTCTTGCATTTCAAATAACACTAACGCTGATTTTATTTATTGTGGACGATGATTGTGTGAATTGGTAGGTAGAAGCAGAGAAAGAAAGGATCACTAACAACCCCAAGTACATTATGCCAGCGGCATTTGTTTCCTTCAAAAACCGATGGGCTGCTGCAGTTTGTGCACAAACTCAACAATCTAGGAATCCAACTTTATGGTTGACTGAGTGGGCTCCAGAGCCTCGGGATGTATACTGGGATAACCTAGCAATTCCATTTGTCTCACTCACAATTAGGAGGCTTATTATAGCTGTTGCATTCTTCTTCCTCACCGTGTTTTTTATGATTCCGATAGCATTGGTACAGTCCCTTGCAAACATCGAAGGAATTGAGAAGGCAGCCCCATTTCTGAAGCCCATCATTGAAGAGTAAGTGCACTCTATTTCTGAGGCCCTTTTGTTGAGTTATCTTGTTTGTGCATTTGTTATCCTAAGAAAATCATGGGATGTTTCCTCTGTTCCTTGAAGTTGGAATTTTGTTTCGTTTCTCCCTGCTTTCAATAATTTATTGTGTTGGTAACTAGTGTGCATATCCACATTTGGGGTGCTTGCTGTGGTATCATATCACTCAAGTGCGAAACTATGTTTGGAAATTTTTTTCTTTTGCATTCATTTTTTTTTGTTAGTAACAAGTGTGTACACATTTTACACATACGGTGTTTCTCTATGGTATCATACCAGTCCAAAGTTCTTTTGGATGATTTTCAAATCTAGAAACTACCCGAAGGTTGTCTAATCCTAGTGATATATTGACTTAACACTTAACAGTGACTAGAACTCTAGAGTAAGTCACCTCTCACCTACTTGATTTAATTAACCCATGCCCTCCAAATGCGACAATAGTCATGTAACCAAGTCTGAAGGAAGTTATTCAATTATGTATCGGTTCTTTTTCATTCACATTCTAGTGTTCAAGTCGTTTTTAATATGTGGATTCGAACCTAACATATAACATATCCACTTCAACATACCAACATCCAGTTTCATGTCAAGTTGCTCTTGCTTGTTAGGAATTTAAACAATAACAAATTATTATTCAAGTGGATCAGTTGTACGCTCAAAAGGTTTAGATTTATGTTTTCATATTCTGGCCAATGTTATGCTGAATTTGTTTAATATTATTTGCAAGTAGTGTATGGTCACAGTAAATTACTTCTGATGCAGGCCTGCCATCAAGTCGTTCATCCAAGGTTTTCTACCTGGGATTGTTTTAAAGATATTCCTCATTATTCTGCCAACAATATTGATGCTGATGTCAAAAATTGAAGGCTTTTTTTCCTTATCAGAACTGGAGAGGAGATCTGCATCTAGATATTATATTTTCCGTCTTGTTAATGTGTTCCTTGGAAACATAATCGCTGGAACTGCATTTCAACAACTAAATAATTTTATCCACCAGTCAGCAAATGAGTATGCTTTCTCCCTTATTTTCCATTTACACTGTACAGTATTAATTCTAGGATTCTCTGTATAATATTAGAAACACAAACTTGTGATAATCATTCTAGAATAAAAAGCTCTTCTTCATCTTTGATTATGCCAGCATTAATTAATATTTAGTTAAAATGAGTCTTTCAATGGTCAAGGTTTAAATCACTATCCCATTTGAATTACACCCCTCTATATGTTTCGGTGGAGTAAGGACCATTGTTCAAAAACTAAAATGTTTCAGAGTGTTCTGGAAGCTCTTGGTCTTTCAACCAACTGAAACATTTGGTCAGAATGAGATTTGAACCCTTGGTACAAGGTGCAACGGATCAAAATTCATGTGAAAAAGTTTGCACAAATTTTTTTTTTGGTCATTGCATTCTTCAGATTAAATCTGGTGGTCAGAATTAGAGATACCATTATCAAAGTAGATTATATCATAGTCCATTTGGTATCTGATTAGGATATATTGGTCAAGCTTATTAGGTTTAGGTTGTATATCTTTGTATGACCAGATGAAGTTGTGTTTTTGCAGTATTCCAAAAACAATTGGTGTATCAATCCCAATGAAAGCGACCTTTTTCATAACTTTTATAATGGTTGATGGATGGGCTGGAGTTGCTGGGGAGATTCTTAGGTTGAAACCTTTGATCATGTACCACTTGAAGAATTTCTTCTTGGTGAAGACTGAAAAGGATAGGGAAGAAGCAATGGATCCAGGAAGTATTGGTTTTGACACAGGGGAACCTCAAATTCAGCTTTACTTCTTACTTGGCCTGGTTTATGCCGTGGTGACTCCTTTTTTACTTCCTTTCATAATAGTATTCTTTGCCCTGGCATATGTTGTATTTCGCCATCAGGTAAACAATTGACAATTTTACATTTCGGGCTCTGCCTTCTTATCTTGATCTCTGGAATAATTCGGTTTCTTTTCTTTCATTCATGATACTGTAGATTATAAATGTTTATAATCAAGAATATGAGAGTGGAGCTTCATTCTGGCCTGATGTCCATGGCCGGATAATAACTGCATTGGTTATCTCGCAGCTGCTTCTAATGGGACTGTTAAGTACCAAAAAGGCAGCACAGTCAACACCGTTCCTTATTGTGCTTCCAGTACTGACCATATGGTTCCATAGGTTCTGCAAAAACCGGTTTGAACCTGCATTTAAAAGATATCCCTTACAGGTACGAACGTGGTCTGTGGAAATTTTATATCCATCTTTATTTCAACATATCATGTAGCTAGTTTCTTTTTTTATTACATAGTGAGACCAAATGGTTAATGCAGCTGTAGTCATCTTTCTAGGATTTTTCTTTCTAAAGAATTTACTTCGTTTCTTGAGCAAGCAGTTTAACCTACTTTGGATGTTCCACGTGCTAATTTTGAGCTATTTTATTCTAACTTCATGTTTCATTGCCCTCCAGAAAGCATCCTAGCTTTATTGCTTATAGAGTGTATTTACCACCAATAGATATATCATAGACAGAACGGTGTGAAAAAGATCCTTAAAACTTCTTGGCTGGATTTGATGATTGGATAGAAACCCCTTCCTACATGCCTTTTCCTGTTCTGACTTGGGTTTTGAACTACAGAAATGTCCCATTTAAATACCTGTGATGAACTTTCATGATCACTGCATTCTAAGTTTCCATCTCTCTCTCTCTCTCTCTCTCTCTCTCTCTCTCTCTCTCTTTTGGTCTTCCTTGTAATTCTACAACATGGGATACAAGTACACTTTAACCAATCTCCATTGTTTCTTTTGCTGTTGGTTTAGGAAGCAATGATGAAAGATACACTGGAACGCACGAGGGAACCTAACCTTAATCTAAAAGGGTATCTCCAAACTGCTTATATTAACCCAACCTTCAAGGAGGAGGAGGAGGATGAGAGTTATACAGTCACTGAAGATTTGGAACAGGATAATCTGGTACCCACAAAACGCCAGTCCCGAATGAACACTCCATTGCCCAGCAACTACAGTGCTACATCTTCACGCTACCTGCTTGAGGCTGCTGAGTAACAGCTTTAAGTGTTACTTTGACTTGTATTCAGCTATCCACTTGGGCTCTTGTGAATTTGAAAGAACTATTGGTGGCATTGTAAAGATGGTGCAGAGAGCGAACGGAGTGGCCTTGCCTACCATAGCCTCAATTGCTTTGGAAACCACAAGAAAAAAGGCTTTAGATCAGAGTTTCAAACAGTGGTTAAAAGTGTTTCTCAACTTGAATCATAAACCAACACAAAGCATGATGTGATCAAGGTTGTTCAGTAGATAGAGCAGTGAGTAGTGAATTCAAATCAACAAGAGGCTGTCAAAGTTAAGTGTGCTAGATTTTACAAGTTCTTGCATTTCTCAATCCATCATTGAGTTGGATTCATGTTATGAGATTTGTGTCGTAGGATCCTAAATGTTGTCCCCACATCAGCCAGGTATGGGATTGTTGGTCTGTGTATATGGACTCTTGGGCACCCTTCCTTTTTTCAAGCCGGTGGTCAAGGGCGAGTTTTCAATTTGACACATTTTTTCTTTTTTACACCATCTTCCAACCTAATGTGCAACCCTCTTTCGAGCCTGCGACTGACCGGCTTCGTGTGAGCAGAGTATCCATGTAGTTTCCAATGATAAAAACTTATATGTCAAATAAATGTGAATTATTTATAGTTGTGATTTTTGTAAGGAGGGCTACAGTTTGCAGATAAAAAGCTAAGCTGAGAATAAACCATGGTTCCTTGATCTTCTTCCGGCCGCTTCCAGACACTGGAAATGAGTGCAGTAAACAGAGTTCTAACTCTTCATTCAGATATTGCAGTAAGAGTAAGCACCATAACCAGTGTTTTTGAAATGCAAAAAACTTGAGTCTTAAAAATCTGTAAAGTTAGTTGACCTGCTAATGGTGTTGACTTGCTGAGTTAGAAAAAATAATTATTAGTACTATGATTATCAAATGTTACAATGATTATCTATTCTATTAGAAAGGGAAGCGATCTTTCTAACACTGGACGGTTGAAATTGTTTATTAATAGTTTGCTTATACATCAATTTTTTTTTTTTAACCAAAATAATAACTAGGGGACTTCTTATTCCCCACACATACCAGGAATATCAGAGAGAGCTACAGCCTATAGCTTTTCTCCGCATGTCTTCCATCTTCTTCAGTTCTAGCCATATCTTCTGCTTAGAAGCTAAAAGGGAGAGCGGCAGGCTGATATTTTGCTTAAGGAAGATCTTAGGCTTGCTGAATGGTTTTTCCATCTTTAAACAGAAATATTCTGTCTGATTTTGACATTTCATGAAATCTGATTCTTCTCCTAAATTATATTTAACAGCATCAGCAAAAGATCCAAACTTTTTCTTTGAAGAGATATCTGCTTCCTGAGTTCCTCCTATTTCTGGAAAAACAGATTCATCTCCTAAATCAAATTCGGCAGAATCAGAACAAACACATTCGTTCTTCTTTGAAGAGATTTCTGCTTCCTGAGTTCCTCCTAATTCTGGAAAAACTGATTCATCTCCTAAACCAAATTCGACAGCATCAGAACGAACACATTCGTTCTTCTTTGAAGAGATTTCTGCTTCCTTAGTTCCTAATTCTGGAAAATCTGATTCATCTCCTAAATCAAATTCATTCGTTCTTCTTTGAAGAGATTTCTGCTTGCTGAGTTCCTAATTCTAGGAAAACTGATTCATCTCCTAAATCAAATTCAACAGCAATATTCTTTGAAAAGATATCTGCTTGCTGAGTTCCTAATTCTTGAAAAATTGATTCATCTCTTAACTCAAATTCAACAGCATCAGATCCACATTCGTAACAGAAATCATATTCAACGTCATCATCATCATCAGGTTCATAATCAGATTCATAATGATTACTGGTGTAATCATAAGCATCCTGATTGATTTTCGAATACTGCTCGCATTCGACACCTCTACTTTCCATTGCTCTTTCTACCTCGTTCCACTGTCTGCGACACTCCTCAGAAGTTCAAAGTCACCAAATTCAACATCCTCGTCCTCATCCTCATCCTCATCCACAACCTCTTTCCCTGCCCAACTAAGACGGAGGTGAGGAAGACCCAATCTCTCTTCTGATTCTCTCAAATTCTTACGGATCCTTAGAATAGCTTTTTCGTAATTACTCCTATTCATCGTTACAAAGTTGACCAATCGATCTGCTAACTCCTCCCTCCACAGGTAAGTGTCAAAGTTGTCCTCTGATCTGCAACTCCTCCAAAGAAACCCTAGAACTTTTCTTTCACGAAAGAAAGCCTTAACCGAAGATTAGTAGAGAGAAAGCGAATCCACAAAAGAGAAAGTGATGATCGACCTAAGGTGAGTGCAAACCCTAATCAAACTCTGCACATATAATCCTCCCGCCTAAGAGCATGGGCAGTGGAGGCATCAAAACCTCAAAACCTCAGACCTTTCACCTGAACCACTAATTTGGGGTATGGTCTAGAGGTTAGGGGCATCCGCGAAAGATTCACGCGACGCGAAACTTTCATGCCACAAGCTCAATTCGTGACGTAATGGGAAAGGATAAGGGTCTTGCGTTTTGGATTTTAATTTTTTGCGTAAATATTTCGCGGTGCGTAACATTTCTGCGATAAATATTTGCGCCCCACTAGCCGTGCCCTAGCCTAAACCTCAAATCGAAAACAAATTTTGATGAGTTTGAGGTGAATGACTCGTTTTTTAAGATGATTACAAATTTTCAAACGATATCACGGCCATAAAAGCCTCCACCAACATTATATCTTTTGGAGAAGGGATTAGATTTCCTCTTCAATCTCAAAGACATTCAACCACGTGTTAGTTTGACAGGTGTCATCAAACTCTGGATCGGGACGGTGGTTTTTTCAAGACATCAAAGCGAAGACCTACCGAGCTAAACATTGAAATTTGATACTTTGCTTTCATTGGTTGTGGAGCTGGATCGATCGAGGACTAATAACTCCTTTTAACAGATGTCAATGCCATTGCCACGTGGATACATATAGGTAAGGTAAAGCGTAAAAACACCACTCGATTCCCTAATGTAGGCCTATGGTGGGTCCCACTTGCACCTAATTGGTGGACCACCACGGTACCGCAAATAAAAATTGAAGATTTACGAAATCAAAGACGAGGGTTTTCTTTTTTTTCATTTTTTTTTCTCTCACAATTTGCAGAGAGCAAAGGGTGGGGGAAACAGATAGAGGAGGAAGAAGAAGAGAATCACACCATTCATTTCGCCACTTTCAGCTTCAGATTTCTATTTTTCAATCATAATTCTTTTCATTAGAATCAGAGATTGATTTTCAACCATACGATTCGTTGACTGGTTGGATTGACTGATTGTTTGATCGATCATGGATGAGGTGATAACAGCCGCCGATGCCTCTTCCTCCTCTCGTTTAATGACTTCTCCTCCTTCATTCCCTTCAAATCTTCCTCTCCTCTCTGCTTTCCTCGCTTTCGCTATCGCTCAATTTCTGAAGGTCTTCACCACCTGGTACGTGCAACCTGTAGCACAACTAGCAAACCCTAGTTTTTTTTTCTTCTTCATTTTGGTGTTTTCAATTCGGGGTAAGATTTTAGGGATTTGAATTTTTAATCAAAGACCTGTTTAAATCCCTAGTTTAATTATTAAGATAGACCGCAGGTACAAGGAGAAGAGATGGGATTCAAAAAGGATGCTTGGATCTGGTGGAATGCCGTCGTCACATTCGGCAACGGTTACCGCCCTTGCTGTGGCAATTGGGTTCCATGACGGGACCGGAGGATCCACATTCGCCCTTGCTGTGGTCTTGGCTGCTGTTGTACGTACTTGTTAACCAGGTCTTTAAATTCCTTTTAGGATTGGTGATTGTTTGTTTCTTGTGTAGTTCATTTCCCATTTATGAACTACGGTAAAAATGGGTTTTGGCTTGTTTCTTTCTTTCCCAAATTTGCCCTTGCCATGACAATTGTCAACAAGGTGTGTTTAAATGGTGGTAGCAACGCCATTTTTACCGTTTTATCGTCTGGATAAGCTATGATAGAGACCACAGTTTCATGATAAAATGATGAGAGAACGTGTCTCAAAATGTTTCTGTATTTTTTCTTTCCAAAAAAGTTTGAATTTTGTTTGAGAGCAGATTTCCGCTGAACGGTTGAGTTCCATTTTCTTGTACTTATGGGTTTTCCCAATCTCATTTTTGTTCTAATATAATTAATCTATTGCTTGCTCAATAAAAATAAGAAGGAATTTCCGCCATATTCATGTTTTTACCATCTTTTCTGCTGTTCTTAAGAAAACTATGTAAAACATGGCTGTTCAGCAGAAGAAAGTCATGAAAGTTATGAAAAGAACAGAAAAAAAAAAATTGCATTGAGAAGAAAATAAGGAATTTTCTGCCATATTACCTTTTCTTGTACTTCTGGATGGAAATGCTTTTTAGATTGTTTCAATTTCGCTTGTTTTTTCTAGTGAAACTGTATTATAATTGATTCCGCAGCTGTTATTAATCATTTTGGAGTTTTCACGCTCTACAGGTTATGTATGATGCATCTGGGGTTAGACTTCATGCAGGCCGACAAGCTGAAGTAAGATTTCGAATGGCAACTGATTGTGCTCTCTAGAGTTTTTTGAATTCATAGTTGTTTCTCGCTTTCTTGTTTTCAGATTTATAATCTTGCATTATTTTACACAATATTTCTCTTTTTTGCTTCATATTTTTCTTATTGTTTTTTTCTCTGGCGTAGAGACCTTCCTTTCTGTTGTTGGATCTGCCTGTGTTTACTTGCATGTGCATGTGTGTAGGATTGACAAGTTAGAATTCAATTTGTGACCCCAACATTGCTGTCTTAGGGAACCTTTTATTTAACTCTGTTTAACTCCAAGATCCTCCAGAATTTGATCTTAATGCTAACTTAACAATATATAGTAGGGAATCTGAAACACTTATATTACAATGCATACAAGAAAACAAAACATCTCTTTTAAAGATATTTAGTGTAGATTACTCAGAAATTCTTAAAAGTTGAAGCAATACTATCGGGTGAACTAAAACACTTCATACTAACCTTGTTTTGAACTTCTTTGAATCCTAAGATCATCAACATAACTACTTATCTGCCAGTTTCAAAAAACCATAACTACTTATCTGCAACATGGATTTTATTTTGCAACTAAACTTCACCTACAACCTTGTATATTGTTTTTGATTGATTCTAGAGTGTTATATTTGGTCAAGGCTTATATGTCAGATCTTTGTTTACTACCCCAGTCCATACAAGTTTTGTGTCGCTGTCGCCTTTTCAGAGCCTTCAACTTCCCGTCAAAGTGTTCTTTTTCATTTTTGAAATTTCTTTTTCCTACATGATCAGATCACTCATTATCAATTTTTCTTATGTGCATCTCCTATAGTGGTCATTCACACACAACATCCTAAACAATTTTTCCTTTTTTTTCCCTCTCTTATGAACTAAACCCACAAATTGTGTTGACTTTACCTTATCCCATGATATTCTTTCCATAACCATTGAGCTGTACTTAAAGAAATAAAAAGGGGCAATTGACAAGCTGTCATTTATCTGATGACTGGTCAAATCTAAAGTTTCATTGTCAATTAATTTAATTATTCTTTGCACATCTCTCTCTCTCCACAAAAAAACTAAAATTCTAAAATTTAGTTGATGGCCACAGAGATTACTTGGTGACCCCTTTATGTTGTGGTGTATCACTCCTGGTGTCTATATAACTCAGAACCTATGAGAAGATGCAATGGGAATATAAGATGATGATAATAAAATAAAGTTTTCTTTCAGGTTTTCATTATTCACTGCGCAAATGAGTCTACTAGTACTTATTGTAAAAAACAAAATAAATTACTCACTCAATAATTGAGATTTCAATAGGTTCAATGTTTTGCAATCTCCCCTTGGTTCTCTCTTTTTCATCTGGTTTGAGGAATACGTATTCTTGGATGGCATTTCATATTAGTCTTCTGTATGAACTAACGAGGTTGATGAGTGGTCACGCCCTATATGATAATTTGTCTTGGTGTATTAGCCTTTCTCGTTCCTTCTATATCAAAATTTACTTGTAAAGAATGACATAACTATAGTAATTCCAAACCTCCATCTTGTGTCATCCAGATTATTTTTATATTTGGAATTCTGGTTCCTAGGATTATACTGTACTTATCATGTTGGTTTACCTGGATCCTTCCATTCTTAGATAATTTTTAATAATTTTGAGCATAATATCCTAATTTATCAATTTGCGCTATCCTCAGCTGTTGCTGGGATATGCTATTCCCTTCTTTTGTGAAGAGTATCTACATGTTTGATTCATATTAAATAAGAAAAATTAATAATATTTTGTTGCTTATTTTTTTGGCTATAGTTTGTTAATAATCTTCATTTCAGGTGCTAAATCAAATAGTATGTGAACTACCTACAGAGCACCCTTTGTCTAATGTCAGACCTCTACGTGAACTGCTAGGTCATACTCCGCTTCAGGTCTGTTGCGCATATTTTTTTTTTTTTTTATAATGCATTTTTCTTTCATAGGATTGTGGATTGCCATCCATTGTTGATTGGTACCGCCTTGTTTTCGTTGGTGCAGGTTATTGCAGGTGCTGTCTTGGGGTGTATAGTAGCGTTCCTCATGAGGACCTCTGGTTAAGGGGATGAAATCACCAAGACCCATTCTTTGTCCTCCTCTTCAAAGCAAGAGTTGGTAAGCTGTTGTGCATGTATTCAGTGGTTTCATCATCACTCGCTTTCACTCGCTCTTGTAAGACGAGTTCTTGTTTTGGAAAGCTTGTAAAGAATTGCAGTGGGGTTTTAAATTGAAGACGGAAATGATTAAACACTTTCCGTAAGACTAGGATCTTAAACAGAGCTTGTAAAACAATTGAAAGTACATTAAATCACTCTCTTCTCTTAACTCGAACGATGTTAGCTGCATATATTTTGCATACGATATATATTACTTCCGGACCCTCCTTGGTTTTCTTGTAAATGTCTTCCAACAAATATTTGCGATATGTCAACTGCTTTGTGGTCCAAACAGTTTAAAAACCCTTGTAAAGGCCCCTTCTTTTTGTCTTCCAAAGATTTGCAAACTTTATTTAGCATCCAAAATGGTGAAGTGAGGATTCTTTTTCCCTTCTAGTCCATTGAAATGTGAGAGATTTGCAAGGTGAATGATGAACAGATAGAACATAAAACCAGTTTGATTTAAGTAGTGAACATGAATATCCATTTGAATTTTCTAATATGCACAGGGAGTGAGTTGAATAACCATCTCCACATGTACAAAGGAAGACTTCTTCACATTTGACATTTCCATGGTCAATAATCCTCTCTAACTCTGATTCTTCCAAGTCTTTCAAAGGACGGTGATGGAGTTGGTTGTGTGAACTGTGAACACAAACCAAACACCAAACAATTTTAGACTTTCACAACCCATTCAAAACCCTAACAATTTTGACTTTACAACAAACCATTCAAACCCAATTCCAGTTATCAGTTTTGGTTAATTCGTTTGAGCTTGCTAGTTCTTTTTTCTATTGTTTATTCTAGAAGGCCACCGAGATCCGAGATGTCACATATCATGTAACACACCTTTAATTCTCCTTTTCAACTAATCAAATTCTCCTAAAAAAAAACTAATCAAATTCAAAAAGAGGAATTAGAGCACATGTACTGTCTCTTAATGATCTGACCCCATTCCCCCCCATGCCCATCGAGTTAGCCAGCTATTTCAAAATTTTAAATTAGTTCGCAACCTAACCATTTTTCTCTTCCCACCTACTTTATTATTCCACTTCCTTTACACTTGTCTATGAGCTCCACCCTAAAATTAGTTTCAAAATGATATTAAATAAGGGTCAGGTTATATAACCCCCACAGTTACTGCAAAAGTCATTACACGGTTCTCAAATAATCTCACACTCCTCGTAATTTGCGTCATTTTTCAATTGACGTAAATACACTCTTAAATAGCCTTTGTAGTATAAGTTGTAGTACACTTTGCAGTAAGTATGGCATCACCGCTAATTTTTTGCAGAATGTTCTTCTCACTATGTATAACATCATATTAAAAAATCAGCTAGTTCTAAAATTTCTAACCCCCCTCAAATTAGTCCTTAAAAAATTAATAACTAATCAACTCTTTATTTGACCGTTGATTTAGAACAAACGGATTTGAAGTTAGAAGTTTCAGAACGAGCTGATTTCAGGTGAGTATGTTCTCTTTACCATGTAGGTCATTCCGTAAAAAAAAAATCAGCACCTGAATTTATTGTATGTGAGCCCCACATGAGCGGGATGATATAAGGGACTATATAATCTGACCCATTAAATAAAATGTTTCAAAAATCTCAAAATTTTAATAATATAATTTTTTTTTGTGCAGTTCCATTTACATAATTACACTTGTGGAAGAACCCACCAAGGGCAAGAATAAATTGGGTGCTCAAAAAAGAGAAGGGGTGGAAGAACAATTTACCAAAGCTAAATTAATCGAGAGATTAGTGAGTTTTAGTGATCAGCTAATGGAAAACAGGTTGAATAATTAAGATCATGTCGTGTCGAAGCAACGTTTTTATTTGTCGGTTGCAAAAGACATTACTTCACTAATAATTCAATTCAAGTGTACATGTACTTAATTACATCCTAATTTAGGTAACGTAATTGGATTGGATCATTAGCACCCTCCTCTGCAAAACACGATATTTGTCATTGTCCCCCCACTATAAGGCCAGATGTCCATTTAATCAATCCAAATCACAACCTCGAGATCCCAACAAACACATCTTGAGGAATACCCCAATCACACGTCTGATACAGTTTTTGGCTAGGTGGAGTGGAAGGCTAGCTAGCTAAAATACAATACTTTTAAAAGACACCTACTTACAAAGAGATTTCAAAAATTTACACGCGTTTGTCATTATTAAACGATCACGCAAAAGTTGCAGAAGAAAAACCCCCCGCCAAACTGAAACGTCGACCAGCCTCTTCACCACTAGAGACACGTCTCTCTCTCTCTCTCTCTCTTCTTTCTCTCTCTAGAAATCGAAAGAGAGTACAGAGAAGTCACGCAGCAGCAAACACCTAAGAAGAAGAACAGTTCGAAAGAAATGTTGTTTCGTTTTTCCTTTTAAATGCTTCTCTCTTCTCATCCTCCAAATTCAATTCTCAAGGTAAATCTCCTCTCTCTCATCTTTCTCTCTCTAGGTATTGCTGTGATTTGATTCTGTAATTTTTTTAGTAGGAGGTTTCGGAAAAGGATGACGAAGAAGAAACCTTCATTGTCTGTGCGTAACGTAATTTGGTTCGGGTCGAAGCTTGTGATCACGCTTTCGGCTATCCTTTGTATCTACTCTCTTCTCAGAATCCACTCTCAATCCAAGCTTCAACTCTCTGGTTCTTCTTACCTTCGCGGATCTCGTAGTTTAGAAGATGAGCCTTTCGTTGGTCCACCTAAGATCGCTTTTCTCTTTCTCGCTCGCAGAAACCTCCCTCTTGATTTCCTATGGGGAAGCTTCTTCGAGGTATTTATTTTCTCTCTCTAAAAAATTTTCCTTTGGACCTTTGTCTTGAGAGGAAAAGATTGTCTTTTGATAAATTCGTAGGTTTTTTTTTTGATATTTGAATCTTCTGGGGTTCTACAGAATGCAGATGCGGGGAATTTCTCAATTTATGTTCATTCACAGCCTGGTTTTGTGTTTGATGAATCCACGACCAGGTCAGCATTCTTTTATGGTCGGCAATTGAGTAGTAGCGTTCAGGTACTAGTTGATTTAAATGAATTTTGAAAAGGAATTCAGTTTGTTTCTCTAATTCTGTAATTTTGGGGGGCTTAGGTTTCTGTTGGTTCTTCTGATTATTTCAGTTGATTTTGTTTTGATTAATGTATTAATCATGTTGCAGGTTCTTTGGGGAGAATCCAGTATGATTGAAGCGGAGAGATTGCTTCTTGAAGAAGCACTTCAAGATGCAGCAAACCAGAGATTTGTTCTTGTATCTGATAGGTAGGTTTGGTTATGTTATCTCAACTGAATTTTTATATGAATAGGTCTTCGAATTACTTGAGAAAGAGTTTATGGCCTTGGATCAATTTTATTCTACTGTTAACTCTTATATTAGATTTATTTCTGGTCTGATAGATAGGTATATATCTTGTTTAAAACTTTAAATTCACAATTTTTGCAAATGGAGTTGGTGTGCTCTGCGGAATTTTTCGAACTGGCAATGAATCATGTTGAGAAAGAATAAGAATAAGGGTACAGGGAGCAAAAGACCAAAACAAATACACTTCACCAAGCTTATCAGGGAAAGAATTATACACTTTACCAAGTTTAGCTATCACTGAAAGAATAAAAACCAACTTACTGAACTTAAAATCCTTAGTCCAGTCAAAATTCCTGACTCCAGATGAACAAAATCCCAACTTCAAAATCCTGGAATTTTTCTTTTCCTTTAGATCCTAGTCTTTTTTGGTAGTCCCCCTTCTTTTCATATACAGGTTTAGTTACAAATGTTAATCTCGTTCTTAAGCCTATTTCTTTACATGTATAGCATAAAGTTGTCATATGATTATTTGTTTATCTTTCATTTTCTTGTCAACCTTTTTCAATTTCTTTTGGGTTTTTTTTGGTAATCTTTGAAAATGTATAAATGATAATATTTCCCGTTGTTCCTCAGTGCCAGATTTCATTTTCTAATAAGTTTACCAATTCTGCAGTTGTGTTCCTTTGTATAACTTCAGCTACATATACAACTACTTGATGTCTTCTCAAAAAAGCTTCGTGGACAGGTAAATAGTGGACCATGTTCCGTGACTAACATTAATGATTTTTCTTTAGATGGTTCACTATCATTCCAAAATATTACTTAACTAATTAACTTTTAGTAAATTAGCATCTTCTTAAATGTTTTTTGTGGATATGGATGTAGTTAAGCTGAGTTTTATCTAGTCTATCTGTTTCAACTTGTAGCTGTTTCTGTCTTCTAGCTTTCTTGATGTAAAGGGAGGTCGTTACAATCCAAAGATGTCACCTGTTATACCAAAGGAAAAATGGCGAAAAGGTTCCCAGGTATTCTTCTCTTCTAATTTACTAATTCATCATTGCATCTTGGTTGCGATTCTGAGAAGTTGGTGGTATGGTATCAATTTAGAAATTGATTTTACAGGTCTACCTTCCGTTTGAAATATATCTAATTAATGAAAAATTGTAGTTTCTTTTAGGAACAAATATATACAGTCATTATCGTATTCTCTTGTATGCTTTGAGTTGTTGAGTGATTCATATATGCACTCACGAAAATGTTGATGGATTCCTTTCACTTTTGAGTTTTAAGCATAACCTAGTCGAATAAGAAATGGTTTGACTGGTTGAGTCACAAGTTAACTTGCTTGGTGAGTAGGGGTGGTAGGCTATTTAACAAGGACATGCCATTTTCTAAACTTTTGCCATGTCGGAATTCTGAAATGGTGTTCACATTTTAGAAACTTGCTTCTTTTCTTTTCTCTCTTTTTTTTTAGTCAGTACGATTTGGAAACTTGTTGGCGTACCTTAAGTAATTAGTTGTTGATTCTTCATGTACTTTGTTTTTAACTACTTTATGCAACCTAGTTGCAAATTAAAATTATGCTGAAGCGTTTAAACACACTCAAATACTAAACTGAACTGTTCTTATTCATAAGCTCCTGTTATAAGGAGGTTCGGCCTTATTTTATAACCTCATTAGGTCGGCTGCCACAAGAAACCCTAAAGCCAATCTTCTAAAAATAATAAAATACTAAAAGATCTCCTAATCATTTAAGGAAAGAAGAATAACAACTAATAAACTCCTAAAATATCTAAGAAGATAATAACTAAAGCAAATCTAACACATATGGCCGATCAAAGCTCTTTCTAAAAATTGTGGGCTGCAAGTGGACCCCACGTGATCTGCTCATGATCCACATCACTACTATTTCTACATGGTTTATTCAATGTTACTTATGTCCACATGTATATCTACATGCTTTCTATATTGTGTACTTAACGTAAACTAAAATGTTGACATTGCATTCGCGGGGGACGGTTTGTTGGACATTACAAGTTTCGAACTTGTCCACTGCACTGAGCACATGACATTGTCCTCATTAGATGGGTTCTGGGTCATTCCATTCTTGTCATGGACATTACCAGTTTCCATCTTTTTGCAAATGCAGAATGTCGTTACAGTACATTTTGGCTTCTATGTGACAATGACATGGAGACATTACCACATATGTACAAAGTGTTAGACAAACTTACCTCGCAAACCCTTTAAGCAGATATCTCAGTACAGTTTGTTCCATAGGTTGAGAAAACAGATATACTAATAGAATATCTTGCTAAGAATAAAGCAGAGGAAAAATTGCATTTAAAAAAGTTGATGCACATTATATCCAAAATAGGTAAGTAATATCTGAAGACAAAGTAT
Source organism: Macleaya cordata (assembly GCA_002174775.1). Taxonomy (NCBI): domain Eukaryota; kingdom Viridiplantae; phylum Streptophyta; class Magnoliopsida; order Ranunculales; family Papaveraceae; genus Macleaya; species Macleaya cordata. Next base: position 438,074 of record MVGT01003688.1, on the reverse strand, counting down.
AAGAAATTAGAGTTTTCGTTGGTAAATTGTGCTTCATGTGTCTACTGTCTAGCACATGCTGCACATGGGTATTACACAGTATCCAAATGAAGTTCTTGCAAAATGGAGTGTCCTTGTTACATAGTTGGCCTTTGATAGGGATCTGTTATATTTTCAGGAGAAGGCATGACTAATGAGTCTACTTTCTGGCATGTGGAAAGCCAACATCTGGAAATTACTCCCATGTCCTTACACCCACAGCTCCCTTGGTTTTCAAATGTGCAATATGTTATATTCACATCCATTTGAGGTTTATGTATTATATTTCAACTGTTGACCCCTTTTCTAAGGATTTCTTGAAATTGATTTGGTGATTTCAGTGGATTACATTAGTTCGGAAGCATGCAAAGGTTGTTGTTGATGATGATGTTATCCTCCCGGTTTTCAAGAAATATTGTAAGGTACAATTAAGTAAGGCATTTATATTTTTATCATATTTAATATATTAAGTTTGCTAATATTTTCCCTTGTTCTCCATTCTATTTCCATATGTGGTGGGGTACTATATGTAGATGTTGAGGTTTTTTTTTTATCCGATCAAAAAAAAAATGTTGAGGTTTTACATCAATTTGTATACTTCCATCATCATGCTGTAATTTAGTTTCCATGCAAAGCTACAGATACCACGGGAGTGCTTCATTTAGAAATTGGCATATATGCTCTACTATTATGTTTGAATTATGCAATAATATCTATTTGATTTCACTCTCTGCAGCGACGACCACCCATAGATCTTAGTAAGGGAATGCAGAATCTTGTGAGTGATCTCTCTCCTAGTTTGTTATTTTCATTCTAATATCCTCATCTTCAAATCCAAGTTATTAAGAATCATTATTGAGCTTCCTTTTGCAATCAGACCTATCATTCAGGAATAAGTTCGTTTAATTGAAGGTTAATTCTTTTGGAAATTCTGGTTTTACTACTGATGTGAACATTTTCTGTGAAGAATTTATCTGATAGGAATTTTTGGCATTAATATTTATTCATAGTATTTATGTCGTTCTTTTCTGCTTGAATCTGGAATTCTGAATATCTTTGCTGGAGTATAGTTACAATTTCCAAATAGAGAATCAACTATTTCTTGGAAGTTAATATATGTTTGGTATACATTAGCCTGATTTGGATATAAGACCGTGAATGTGTATGTGAGGTTTACTCTGATATAAATGGCACTCTTGCTTGTAGGAAGCATGAGTTACTTAGATTCACATGATGGCGGTCTAAGATTGTGTTTGTCCCATTATTGGTATTATTCTGAATGTTGAAAAAAAGAAAAGAAAAAAGAAAAAGATAATGGAGTACAAAGGAGGTAACAACTTTAAGGTGAAATAAGGGAAAAAAGACAAAAAGAAGTGTATCCCTACCTGGGGTTTGGAAAACAGTCAAACACAAGAACATCCCATCTTAACATAAAAGAATCAAACCAAGTCCTTCCCCTTTTAAATGCAGAAGCAGAGTGGTCCTGAAGTATAGGAATAATTTCACTTTCAGAATAAGCTTCTTTGTCAATTCAATTATGTCTCAAGAACCCCCTTTTCTCCATCCACTGTAGTCCAACTTATAGCCGGAGGTAGAATTTTCCACAGTCACAACACAGGCCCAGAAAAGACCAGAAACTAAATATGTAATGGAAGGCATCACGAATTTCTTATTATTCTTAAGCCTCGTAAAAAATACATCAATAGGTCCCTGGATCCCGGATCAGCTTTGTGCATAATCTACCAATTAGGCATAGTCCGATTCCTTTCAATAAGGTGTTCTACGATCATTAATCAGGGGAGACCAGCTTATTATTACCTTGGATGGAACTGCATAGGACCAAAAATGAACCAAAGGATGCAGCTTTGGTACTAGTATCTAGAGATAGATGGACGGATTCGAGTGAGAATATATTAGAGTCCATCTCTTATCTTCACCTTCTTCATCCATTGCTGTGCTTTCCAGACATCCATCCATGTAGTCAATGAGATGTGTCTGTTACAGTTCTTTTCTTTCCAGCATCTTGTCATAGAGGGTGTAAGATTTGTACAAAATCGCCCAGAAATGATCTGAGGTTGAAACCATTTGGGCCTTTCTTGGTTTTTTCAGCTCTTAAAGATTGTCTCTTCTCATGGACTTCAAAGGCATCACAAAATGTGTCATTTCCAATAACTGATAAAAGAAAAAGAAGAAGAAAGTATCGTGTCCAATTCCATCCAGATGATTGCTGCGCACAAATAGGCATTAAATGTTGGGCAATTGCTAGTTATTATTGTCTTAATGTTATAAAGGGTATCTGTTGTCATGCTTCATAGGCATTTTCACAAATATCACGACCAATTCCATCCTGATGATTTCTGCAGACAAGTATCAAACCCTTTTGTGATTGTTAGGGCAATTATTAGTATTGTTTTGACGTTCATATTCGGTGATCCGAATTTGACTGGGGTGAACTTTGATGTTAATCCATAAACAAGGGCAGTTTGTTCTTAAGCAAAATGTGTAACGTATGGAGCTTGTTAGAACGTGGGAGCTATATAGGACACTGTTGAATCTCATGATCAAAGCTACAATATGGGGAAAAAAGAATGACTGAGTTAAGTTAAACTGATAATAATGAAAGAGAGTCACCTTCATGCTAGGAATTAGCATGGCACGACATGGGTGTAGAGTTGAAAATCTGAAATAGTAGAAGAAGAATGAAGTAGAGAGAACCAACACAACTATTTCTAGTGAAGTTAGAAATAGTTGAAGTTGCAATGTATTATGAACAATTTATAGAGAAGTCTCAAAATGTGATCACTATGTTTTTCCCATACTATCTTTCTATGTTCATCTTCAATATTAGTTTGCACTTCCAAAATCTGTAATCAAGTGTGCTAATAAATATTTACACGTCAAATGCAGAAACTTCAGAAGCAGCACAACTGTATACCAGACGAACACTATGTCCAGACATTACTTGCCGTAAGCAGTACTTTTTTATTAGAAATTTATTAGATCTTAATGTTGCTAGGCTAATTAATTATTTTCTAATATTATAAGTATGAATTTTCCCATTTGCTGTAATTGTACTGTGTTGCCAATATTTGGTCATAAACTTGATGAGTAATTGTTACTAATATCATGAAGTCTTTTTGTTTGGAAAGTCATACTTATGTTCTTTGTTTTGGCCATCACAATCTATTTTTAATTTAATTTTGGTCAGATGAGTAACCTTGAAGGAGAACTTGAACGAAGAACGGTGACCTACACTTTGTGGAATCAGTCTACAACCAAAATGGAAAACAAAGCTTGGCATCCTGTCACTTATGGTTATGCTAATGCAGGCCCTCAACAAATCAATAAAATAAAGGTAAACTACCTTCAATTCCTCTAAACTTGTAATCATCTCTGATTAGGTTAGAGTTTTCAGAATTCGCTGATTTTTGGTGTGGACGATTTCCTTGATGTAAAGATCATCCACACCAAAAATCAGGTGTAGACTCATCTCCATGTAGGTCCCATACCACTACCACCCACACCACCTTGATTAGTCGTAGTATGATCTAATATTTCGTAGAAGTAAAAAAATAACATATAATGTGTGATGATCTTTTGTAGAAGTAAAAAAAAAATTAACATATAATATTTTTTTTGACCTGCATTCAAACAAGTTATTACATGCCATTGTTATTCCTTAACAATCAATACTACAATTGTTTGACAACATTTACGTTACGAATTATTGTGGTAAATGGATTTTAACCATAATTGTCATTTCTGTTTGTTGCATATACTCTTCATTTTTCCCCCTTTAGAATGATGAGTGCTTGATTTTCAGCTGCAATATTTCTCCTCTCCGATGTTTCGTCTTTAACAAGTGATTTCTCTGTTTTAAAATCTATCAGGACATCAACCATGTGTACTACGAGAGCGAGTACCGGACTGAGTGGTGTAAAACCAATTCTACTTTTGTTACCTGTTTCCTATTTGCAAGGAAATTCACAAGGGGAGCAGCAATGCGCCTTTTGAGCGAGGGGTTGGTGGGTAACTTCGATTCCCCCACATTACTGGACACACCGTCTGATCGCTAGCGGTGCACTTATCATTTTTGTTAACATGCCTGACCATCTAATATTTGATACCGGCAAAGCGAGTGTAGTACAAGACGAGACTAGTGAGGTGCCTGCCAGAGGTTTACAGTGTAAAGTGATGTACCACAGAATAGTTTGTGACCCTATACAACCAAAAAGTTATTGTAAGAAGGTAAGAATAGATTTTGCAACTTCATTTATACACAAAGATGAAATATATGTATTGAGTAGTTAAAAGCTAAAAATGAAAAATGAAATATGGTTTGAAGAAGATGGTAGGAGTTGTGAGGGAACATTTTTTATTCTCTCTCTTTTTCCCTACGGTATTTTCTACTTTCTCTATAGAGTCTATACCAACATTAGTTCAAATTTCAAATTCATGGTTTCATTATCAATCTATATATTAGCGATAATAATTTTTAGACCGACCATTTTACAAAACATATACCAGATGCTTATATAGTAGGGTGGGGACCCAACACCTCTCTCCTCCTAAAAGTGTTATGCGGGGAGTTTTCAACTCATGTGGTTGTGGGAGGCATGTAACTTATGCTTCTGGCATTTGGTCGGTCCAAACTCCAAACAGCAGTGCTCATACATTAGCAACTGCATTGGCTAAGTCGATAAATCTTGAATGTGTCTTGCATTTCAACTGTTAAATTGTAAAGGTAAACATTTTGGTCAAGTTTTTGGGCCCCGAAGAGAAATGTTAATGGTTGACGTTGTATTGGTCTCAAACAAATCCTTTTAACTCCCGATAAATTGTAACATTAATAAGTTCTTTGAATAACGCCAATCCGGTGTTGCCCGGATGGTTAAGGCGTCCCCTCACATTAGTGAGGTCTTGAGTTCGAGCCTTGCTAGGGTGCCTAGCAAGGTTCTACTCCTGTAATGTGGTGTACCCATTGAAAAAAAAAAAAAAAAAGGTTCTTTGAATAACGATGCAATTTTCAATCTATTTAGTGAGTGGATTGTCCTCTCCCGCACTAAGCGGGCCTATGAAAAGCTAGTGTAAATTTATAGTCTGTTTGGACAAGGGATTTTAAGGAAGAATTTGGTGGAGACCAGGGATTTAAGAAAAAATATAACATGATTTTTCCACTAAATCTCTGATCCCTACAAAATCCCTCTCTAAAATCCCTTGTCCAAACATACTATTAATGTAACAACTAACGAGTAAAAAAAGGGTTTTTTTAGTGAAATTCAGGATGAATTTGGCAACTCTCTTCAAAATCTCAAACCTAATCATATCGTTTAACTAATGTGTCGAGTTAGGGTCAGGTTTAGATAGGGTTAAGTGGTCGGGTTGGTTGGTTTTTGCCATGTCTAAGTGGTGGTAGTGATGGACCTGATGGTGGCACGGTGGGATCAGTGATATTGCAAGAACAAAAAAATATTTTCTTTCTAACGATTAATATGGGAGGTTTTGTTGAAAGTTACCACCAACTTTTAACAAGTCTCTAGAATCCTTTTTTCTTCTCTAGAATTCTCTTCCCCCTTCTCTCTCTAGAAATTTCTCCACTCTTCTCTCATCCTTATCTCTAGATATTTCTCACTTTTTAATATCTAGATATTTCTCTACTATATAATATTTTATTATTAGATATTTTTAGATGTCTACTTTCTAGATATTTCTCTAACCTACTTAAGATTACTATAAATAGGGTGCTAGTCTCCATGTTGTAACCAAGCAAGTGAAGTGAGCAAAGTTAGTAAGTGAGTGAGTGAGTGCGTGATGAGTGCTAGAAAGTGAGTGAAGTAATTGGCTAGTATAAATAAGTATTTGTGAGGATGTATTGAGTGTTTGAGAGTGTAGTGTTATAAGTTGTGTACTCCACCATTTGTAAGTTATTTACTATTAATAAAATAGTGTCTTCTTGATAGTATTCAAGTGTCCACCATACTCAACAATTTGGTATCAAAGCGGGACGATCCGGGATCGTTCTTTTGTGGCGCTACTAGAAATATCGTGATCGCATACAGTCTGGGACTGTGAAGCTATCTGGTCAGGGACCAATCACGATGGCGGATCTTGGGAGTACAACTGGAGGACTCACAAAGCTCAACAACAACAACTACAAAAATTGGCAAACCCGTATCAGGTCCTATTTGGAAGGACAAGATTTGTTGGTGGTTGTTGGTGGTAGTGATACTACACCACCTCCAAGTGAAAATGCCGAAGCACTTAGGAAGTGGCGGATCGATCACAGCGGGGAAGGCCATGTATGTGCTCAAAACAACCAAAGAGGATGAGTTGTTAGAGCACGACGAGGATGCTGAAACACCCAAAGCGGCATGGGATGTCTTTGCCTCTCTCTTCGCAAAAACCAACGATGCTCGCCTCTAACTATTAGGAAGTGAGTTGATTAGCACTAAACAAGAAGGTATGTCAGTTAGTCAGTATTTTATAAAAATAAAAAATTTGTCCCGTGAATTTCACTTTTAGACCCTGAAATAAAATTACTGAGACAAGGATGAGAAGATTAATAGTTCATGGTTTAAGGCCTGAATATAAATCTTTTATCAATGCGGTCCAAGGTTGGCAAACCCAACCTTCTCTCTTGGAACTAGAAAATATATTAGCTAGCCAAGAAAGTTTAGCAAAACAAATTGATGGGGTCACTTTAAAGAATGAAGATGAGGCACTCTTCAACAATGAGAGTAAATAAAAATATAGAGGGAAGAATTTTACAAAAATAAAAAATGATGGGGGTAGAGCATGGAAGCCACAAGAGAGGAGCTCTAGAACAGGGGGAGCTCAACCTAACAAAGAGAGAGATGAGCTATACAGAGGAGATAGGCGTCGAAATAATGAATGCTTCAACTGCGGCAAGAAGGGTCACTTTGCAAGAGATTGCTGGTCAAAGAAAAAGTCTGCTGAAGGAAACTTGGTGACATCCAAAGCTCATCTAGATAGTAGTGAAGAAGAGTGGGACTTTCAAGCATCTTTTGTAGTGACAGAGCACGATTACACTGAAGAAGTAGACATTGACATTAAAGAAGAATAATCAGCACTCGCTGCAGTATCTAATCCAGGAGTGGTGAATTATAGTGAAGATTGGATCGTCGATTCAGGATGTTCCAACCACATGACCGGCGATAAAGAGAAGCTATCTAGCATGTACGAGTACGAAGGAGATCGAGTAGTGGTAACCACCAACAACTCAAAATTACCGATCTCACACATCAGTAATTCGGTAATTGTACCGCGCTTCAGTCCACATCAAGTTCAACTACAAAATGTTTACCAAGTGCCAGGGATGAGGAAAAATTTGCTATCAGTATCCCAACTGACAGCATCAGGCAACTGCGTGGTATTCGATCCTGAAGATGTTAAAGTATACCAAAATCTTAAACCTTCAGGTACACCAATAATGAAAGGACGACGGTTAGACTCTATCTACGTAATGTCAGCAGAATCAGCATACGTAGATAAGACACGGAAGAATGAGACTGCAGATCTATGGCACGCACGGTTGGGCCATGTAAGCTATCACAAGATGAAGATAATGATGGAAAAGTCGATGCTACAAGGTCTTCCTCAACTTGATATTCGAGGTGAGACCATTTGTGCAGGGTGCTAATATGGAAAGGCACATTAACTACCGTACAAAGAGTCGAAGTTCAGAGCTAAAGAACCTCTAGAGCTCATCCATTCAAATGTATTTGGATGAGTAAAGCAAGCATCAATCGGTGGAATGCAATATATGGTGATCTTCATTGATAACTTCTCGAGGTACGTATGGGTATACTTCCTCAAACAAAAGTCAGAAGTCCTTAGCATATTCAAGAAATTTTGAGAAAAGGTTGAAAGTGAAATAGGAAAGAAGATTGGATGCTTACGCACAGACAATGGAGGAGAGTATACATCAAATGAATTCTCTGACTACCTCAGATAATGTCATATCCGGCGACAATTAACCTGTTCTGGCACTCCACAACAAAATGGTATGGCAGAAAGGAAAAATAGACATCTTACAGAGATATGTCGAAGCATGCTACATGCTAAAAACGTGCCTAGTAGATTTTGGGCTGAGTGTATGACGACGACAGCACATGTTATAAATAAGCTACCACAGGCAAGATTAGGGTTTGTTTCACCATTTCAAAAATTGTGGAACACCAAACCCATAGTAAGACACTTCCGAGTTTTCGGTTATGTGTGATATGTGTTTGTGTCTGATCACCTACGGAGCAAATTCGACAAAAAGGTAATACGTTGCATCTTCGTAGGATATGACAGTGAAAGAAAAGGATGGAAATGTTGTAATCCTACAACTGGTAGTTGCTAAACATCAAGGAATGTGGTGTTTGATGAGGCATCATCTTGGTGGTCGCCGCAAGAAGTAGTGCTTCCGGATTCTAAAGATTTAGAAGATAAATTACAAGAAAAAATGAGGGAGGAAATACAAGAAGAAGAACAACCTAAGGAGCAAATCCCTTCAACATGTGAAGAAAATCCAGAACCTAACCCACCAAGAGCACAAAATCCATGGAACATAGGAGTGCACAATAGTACTGCAAGAGAAGATGAAGAACATCAACAAGAGGAAGAAGTAGAATCACAACTTCGAAGGTCAACTAGACAACGAAAACCTAATCCGAAGTATGCTAATGCTGCATTAGCCGAGGAAGTTGTAAATGAACCAACAAGTTTTGAAGAAGCGTCTCAGAGTGTAGAATGGCAGGAATCAATGGGAGAAGAAATCTCGGCGTTATACCAAAACCAAACTTAGGACTTAGTACCCAAACCCAAGGATGTAAAGCCCATATCATGCAAGTGGGTTTACAAGATGAAGACTCGTCCTGATGGATCAGTAGACAGATATAAGGCTTGATTGGTGGCACGAGGATTTTCACAACTGTATGGATTGGACTTTGATGAGACATTCAATCCAGTATCAAAGATTACAACGATACGAGTTTTGATAGCACTTGCAGCAAATAAGTCATGGAAGCTGTGGCAGATGGATGTTAAAAACGCTTTCCTGCACGGAGAACTAGACAAAGAAATTTACATAGAGCAACCAAATGGATTTGGAAGAAAAACCCATCCAGACTATATTTGCAAATTAAAGAAGGCATTGTACGGATTGAAACAAGCCCCACGAGCTTGGTACAGTAAGATAGCATAGTTCCTAGTTCAAAGTAGATACTATGTTGCACCTGCTGATTCAAGCTTATTCGTCAAAGTTTAAAATAAAAAAAACTAGCAATAGTGCTAGTATATGTAGATGATCTGATCATAATCGGAGATGATAAAGAGGAGATCCAAAGGACAAGAGAAAACCTATCAGTATGTTTTCAGATGAAGGAACTTGGAGAATTGAAACACTTCCTTGGGCTCGAGGTCGAACGAAGTAAGGAAGGAATATTCTTGTGTCAGCAAAAATATGCAAAAGACTTGTTACATAGATTTGGGATGCTCGAGTGTAAATGTAATACCCCACTTTTCAAATCGTATAATCCAACTCAAATCATTAAACTTGAAAAGAAGGTATTAGAAGGATACGTAATTATAGGTATTGTAAGAACAAAATTGATAATTCTTTTTCTCTATTCTATAAAATCCAACCATAATAAGTCAACAAAATTAACTCAAAAGAGTAATAAAAAGTTAATTTATGGTTAATTAAGTTTGACTAAAGTAAATCAAAAGGTTTATACAAACTAATAGGTGTTTTAGATATATAGTAATCTGTCTAGAATCTGCATAAGGTCTGTTATTTTATAAATAAATAATTCATTTTAAATTATTTTTAAGTCATTCTAAAACTAAACGAAAATAGACAAACAGATCTAAAATATCACAGAAGAAAGTTTTTCAATTTGAAAAATACAACATACTGTAAAATCAACCGTAACAGGGTCCATCTGCATTGACAACAGAAATTCAGTAACGTGATATGATGTTTTACCCTATTAAAACTAGAACATAAGTAATCCAAAAATTATGAAATTTTAGGATAAAATAATAAAGTTTATTATGAAAATAATTTAACTGACGAAACATCATTCCAATCTCAGAATTAAGAGAAACAATTCAAATATCACAGTACTATCAGATTTTGAGTTCAAAACCAAACTTGAAAAGTTACAATTCCAACATATAAAACCATTCTCCAAACCAAAATAAAACTTAAAGCATCCCATAATCCCTGTGATATAATACATAAAGTAGTGTGATCAAACAAATTAAGTACACCTACAAATTATGCTAGAAAGTAAGCCTTTCTACGATCGTCAAATTCACGATTTACGCTTCAACACCCTCCTCGAACTTTGTGGGGGAAAAATTTTCGGGGTGAACAAGCTCAGTAGGAAACTAACCAAAAATAATAGATTCAAACATGTATGAATGAGGAAACACATTTAAAAATGCAACAAAATATATGCAACAGTAGAAATCTCGTTTTTCAGTTAAAAGTGTTGCTGAAAACTCTGCAGTATTACTAAAATTTCACAAAACCTTTGCTGTTTGTGTTTTCCAGGGCCTTTTAGCCACGTTTATATTTATGTACGAACTGTCACAAATATCAGATTAATGTTTTTAATTAATCTTACCAGTCAGGGCTTGTTCCGGTGAACCAACCACGATTGTTAAGAATCGTCTTCCGCGGGAACCGCATTTTCGTGGAAAGCCATTAGGGCTTACTGACCATTGATTTTATTAAATCATCTCACTTTCATATTCACCACATTTTATCTTGCATTAGATCTCAAATCACCACACTATTCCATCATAAAATACAATTTTAAATAGATTTCATGATCTAATAAACAAAGATGATAGATTTTCTTACCTACATGATTTGTTCAAAAACAATATAATCAAGAATATAGGTTTTATACTAGGGTTTCGATCCCTACCTTGATTAGCTTCTAATACTAATATGAAAACTCATCTTTTGATGTTGAAAAATACCTCTTCTAGTTGAAACACCCTTCTTTTTGTATAGGTTTAATAGTGGAAAAATAAAGTTTAAAGTTTGAAGAAGTAAAGAAGATTGATGTTGAATGGTTTAGAAGATGGAATAAAAATGGAGAAAACTTCTTTAAGGTACTCATTTTCATTTAGTTTAAGCCTTCTTATATAGGCTTCCAAAAGGTTTTCAATTATGATTATTTAGTGGTGGTGGTGCATCCATTATTAGCTAAAGGTGATGAGTTGTAATGGTAGTGTATGCATTATTAGCTAGAGGTGATGGTGCATCCATCATTAGCTAGTAGTGGTGAGTTGTAATGGTAGTGTATGCATTATTAGCTAGTGGTTATGATATATGTTTAATAACAAAAACTAATTTTTATAGATAAGGTTTTGTGTACAAAAACTTGGTGTAACTTATGCCCCTTGTTTAATAATATGAAGACATGTATCAATCAAAATGATCTTGTGGTCTAAATCAAAAGTTTTGGGTGAACAAACATTATTCCTTAATGTTAGTCCATATGTACACAGTTTACTATAATGACTATAACTCACAGATCGTAAGTCCAAATATCACAAGCTTTACCGTTCTGAAACCTAGATTCAAAGAGCTACAACTTCATTAGAAATAGCCCAAGCTCAATTCGGAGCATAAGATATCCAAAACTGGGTCCAAAATATACTGACACACATAAATACGAATTTTAGAACTAATATATAATATGTTGGGTTGTTTTAACCCAAAGAAAATAAAGATGTGGGCCTAGCCCACTTAATTATAGATTCATGTTTATGCTCAAGTCCATCACACAAATATTAGGTTAGACCATCTAATCTCATAAACTCATGCCCAAGTCCATAAAAAAATATTAGGTTACTACACTTAATTATGTTAAGTGTAGATCTCATAAAATTTTGGGGTGCTACAGTAAACCAATCTCCACTCCTATGGAGCCTCATGCTAAGCTATGTGCATATGAAGGAAAGGATTTGGGCGATGCAACTATGTACCGACAGTTAGCAGGTAGTCTTATAATCTACCTAACCCTGATACGACCTGATATTGCATACACGGTTGGAGTAGCAAGTCGATATATGGAGAAGCCAAAGAAATCTCATCTAGAAGCAGTAAGGCGAATACTAAGGTATGTAAAGAGCACAATCGACTTGGGACTTCTATATAAGAAAGGGGAAACAGTCAAAATAGTCGGCTACTGCGATGCTGATTATGCTGGTGATCATGATACTCGACGATCGACCACTGGCTATGTATTTAGTCTTGGTTCAGCAGTAATTTCTTGGTGTAGCAAAAGACAACCAACCGTATCTTTGTCGACTACAGAAGCAGAATATAAGGCAGCAACAGCAGTAGCTCAGGAAAGTACATGGTTGAGACAACTAATGAAAGATTTACATCAAACCATAGATTATGCAGTGCCTTTATACTGTGATAATCAATCAGCTATTCGATTGGCCGAGAATCCAGTGTTCCATGCAAGGACCAAGCATATTGAGATACATTATCACTTTATAAAAAAGAAAGTACTACAAGGAGAGATAGAGATGAAAATAATTAAGACAGTTGATCAAGTCGCAGATACATTCACCAAAGGACTCAACACTACGAAGTTCGAAGAACTCCGAGTAGAACTTGGAATGACTTCACGAACTGAGCTGATTAAGAAAGTTGGTGTTGAGGGAGAGTGTTGAAAGTCACCACCAACTTTTAACAAGTCTATAGAATCCTCTTTTCTTATCTAGAATTCTCTTCCCCCTTCTCTCTCTAAAAATTTCTCCACTCTTCTCTCATCTTTATCTCTAGATATTTCTCACTTTTTAATATCTAGATATATTTCTCTACTATATAATATTTTATTATTAGATATTTTTAGATGTCTACTTTCTAGATATTTCTCTAACTTACTTAAGACTACTATAAATAGGGTGCTAGTCTCCATTTTGTAACCAAGCAAGTGAAGTGAGTAAAGTTAGTAAGTGAGTGAGTGAGTGAGTGAGTGAGTGATGAGTGCTAGCAAGTGAGTAAAGTAATTGGCTAGTACAAATAAGTATTTGTGGGGGTGTATTGAGTGTTTGAGAGTGTAGTGTTGTAAGTTGTGTACTCCACCATTTGTAAGTTATTTACTATTAATAAAATAGTGTCTTCTTGATATTATCCAAGTGCCCACCATACTCAACAGGTTTTGCCTAATTTCAATTAGCAATTGGGGGCTAACCCTAAATTGCCCTAAATTTGAATTTGAATAAATCAATTATATGGGTTACTAAAATACCATCTTCATAATTAAATTATTATAATTTTTTATGGTCAAATTTCTACAAAATAATTTCGTTTTTTTCAACTGTCCATCTAATAGGTGATCATGATGTTATTTTAATGAAGCTGTACTCGCCCACACCCAAACTTTACCCATTTTCTGATTCAAATGTAGGAGGGAAAATGAAAACCAACATAAAAAATTTCTTTTTCTTTTGCAGCAAAAAGGATTATACTGTCACTATACTCCCCTCCCCACTCCGTTTCTAATCCCCAACTCAACGTTTCGTTTCTCTTTCTCTCGCTAGGGTTATTAGAGAGGGAGAAATCAGAAATTCATAAAAAACCTAAAGCCTGACCAGTTACAGGGGAAAATTAAGAAACAATGGCGGAGTTTCTAAGCCCTAATCCATCAATGGGGACGAAACAAAGAGCTCCCATGGCATCTCGTCTCCAATCTCCAACAAGTCCTTTCTTCTTGGGGTCTAACGACGATCAATTAGAGCGAGCACAGGCTCGTGCGGCACGTGCTGCCGCCATTCGTCGCAAATCGACCCCTGCTCGTGCTCCTTCTCCTCCTCATGATCCTTGTTTCAGTAAACAGCAGATTTCCGAGCTTTTCCAGAATTGTATTAAGCTCGCAAGCGAAAATGTTCGTAATTCCCTCTTCTTCTTTTTTCAGTCGCATGGTTTCAATTGCTTTCTTTTTGTTTTTTAGTAACCTAATGTGGTTTTGTTGTTTCTAGAAAATTAACCAAAAGAACACTTGGGAGCTGAACCTAATCGATCATCTCAGCGAGCTTATTAAAGTTGAAGCAGAAGAAGATGACGTCGAAACAAATTTCCAAAAGGTTTGAGGTGATTTTATGCAAATTTATTTTTGGAAGGAAGAGTGGTCACTGTACTTTTGTTTAATTTTGTTTCTTTCTCTAGGCAAGTTGCACTTTGGAAGCAGGGGTGAAGATTTATGCCCTGAGAGTGGATTCCGTCCATTCGGAGGCATATAAGGTCCTCGGTGGAATCAATAGGGCTGGTCGAGAAGACGCAGGTCTCTTTTCTCTTTACATTTTCGTGCTTAATTTGTTCCCTTATGATATAAGCTAATGATAAGAATCATTTTCCAAAATTGGGTTGAACTGGGGATGGCCACTGTCACACTAGTTTATTATACAAATATACAATAACTGAAGTCTCAGAAGCCATGTTGGTTTTAAACTTCTAATCCGATTTGCTTTAGTTGATAAAGTTTTAAGACCTCATTTGTTTCCGCATTTGATCACATCACATGCATAAGCCCAAATAGTTTCCAAAAGATAGTAGTATTTACTGATTGTATAAATTACATAGGAACCTCTAGTTTATGGATTACGATTAATCACAGAAAAATGTATCAAAATTGACCTGTATCTAATATCTAAGAAGAGATACTGATATCAAATGTGAAGTATCTCTGGGATTCTTCAATCTGTCTCTTTCAATTTTCATTCTTTTGAGGTAGAGAGTTGGGTTCAACCTAAAACCCATGAAATTTTATAGCTCAACTTGAGATCAGTATATTCATGTTTAACAATCTGGTGTTGAAGTTCCAGTAAAATCATTCCTTTTTATTTGTGATTATAATTGTTATCCCTTTGGTCCCGTGCCAATTTTCCACAAACATTGTAGAGGCATCTCTGAACTGCAGTATCTTCTTGCACATTGTGTTCATGCTGTGTTCATTTTTGACAGTCTCCAACCTCCATATGTTGTCTTTGTCATGCCAGAAACTATTGTGGATGGTGAGTGCATCAACAATGAACAAGACGAGGGCCGTATAAAGAAGGAGCAAGAAAGGAAGGTTTGATATTTTTCTAGTTTCTTTAGTAGGTTATTATACAATGCTGTTTGCTCACAGCATTCAATATATGCAGATGTCACCTATATCAACACTGGAGTCATCTTTTGAGGCTCTCAATGTAAAGAAGTTCGATGGTAACTACACATACTATCTTTTTCACGTGTGATTGGCTATTTGGTTATGAAGTTATAGTGAGCTTCTTTCGTTTTGTAGTTGCATTTGCAGTGGATCCTTTGTATCATCAAACATCTGCACAATTTGATGAAGGTGGAGCAAAAGGTCTCTTATTGAATAATCTTGGAGTATATGGTGACTGTCGGGTAGTTTTTGATTCATTGGAAGTACCGGGAAAATGTATGTCATGTGCACCTCAAAGTGATAAATCAGATACAATCGATATTTCTTTTGCAAGAGGTGTGTTGCATTTAGTGATATGATATTTCCAATCTGTATTGTCGCATCTCACATGTTCTCCAATAGGAAAATGTTTTCCCTTCAAGTCATTTCCTTGTTTCTTTTACAGAATATATTGAGCAGATGGCAACCAACATGTCCACCAAGAATGAAATATCACCAAGTCTAAGGATTATTGTCAGTCAGTTTGATGATTATAATCAAAGGCCATCTGATACATTTTCTGGTAGCCTAGAAACAATGGAACAAGCTGATGTATTCGGTGATAACCAAGCTGATTTGGATGATGATGCATTTGAGAATTGTGGGTCCTGGAGCTTTGATCACGACGATCAGGCAAGCGTGGTTGATGAAACCTCCAATAACACAGATCCAAGTTTTCCGAGTCATCAAGAGGTAGTTGTTTTCTGGTGCACATTGAAGTGGCTTTTATAGTCACTTTCCTCCCTAGTCAATAAATATGTTTCTTTTCCGGAAAGGAAAAATTGTAAGTGGTTAATCTTATCACCTAAATGAGTCTT
The DNA here is from genome assembly GCA_002174775.1 of Macleaya cordata. Taxonomy (NCBI): domain Eukaryota; kingdom Viridiplantae; phylum Streptophyta; class Magnoliopsida; order Ranunculales; family Papaveraceae; genus Macleaya; species Macleaya cordata. The sequence goes on along the minus strand of MVGT01003688.1, from coordinate 422,005 downwards.
TTTTCTTTTACTTTTGCAGGACAATGATTCCTTTAGATTCCATGAACCTGATATATCTGACAGATTTGAGAAAGTTACTGATTTTATGTTGTTTGGCCTGGGGTTTACTTCAAACCAAAATGCTTGGGCAGGTCCTGATCATTGGAAATTTCGGAAGGCTAAAGGTAGGAGTTGGAAGGGAAGTGTTTATCATATCACTTGGGTGTACTTTGATGTGCTGATGCATGTAGTTTAGTTATTTGCAGGTTCAGGGGATGTTTCTGTTGCAGAAAACGGATCAGCAGTAACAACTAAAAGACCAAAAAACAAAAAACAGGCAGAATTTGACATTGATTTCACAAAATCCCTGGACAGTGAAATGCCCGATATATTTGCTGCTCCCAAGAATCCTAAGTCATTACTACTACCTGCAAATAGAGTGCGTTGTAATACCACACTCCCAGAAGATTGCCATTATCGACCAGAGGATCTCGTCAAGTTGTTTCTTCTTCCTAATGTTATGGTATGAATTGGTTACTCTTTCGATGGTTTACAAAAAAAAGCAGTTTTAAAGCTAGTATAACCTCCCATTGCTCAGGACCATTTCTTTAATATGTGACACCCAACCGTTAAAAACCTGTTACACATTGCAGCAGTTATTTTTAAAAAATTCCCAGTATTACAGTTTCATGCCGCTGTTCTTTTTTTCCTCCCCAATATGTTTAAGAACTGAGTTTCAAATTCAAAGGTTGATATGTTCTTTTTTCTTGAAATAACATTCCGATGAATGACATTTTGATTTAATTTATCTTGATGAATACACATTTCAACATTTTTTAATTTTTGGCCGCTCCATGAAAATGGTATATCTGTTGTGAGACTGTAACACAGCTTATAACAGTAACATCAAAAAACTGTTACAGAGCTCATAACACTAACATCTGGAAACTGTTACACTGGCTGTTAAAATGTCTGCTTTAAAACCTCAAGTAAGACTTGGTACTTCTATTGTTTAATTTATTTGTTTTCACATAGTGATGAAATTTCTATTTTGTTTGTAGTGCCTTGGGAAGAGAGGAAGAAAACAATCAGGTAAAATTATGCTCCTGCCATTGATGTAGTGCTCACTGTAATCTTTTGGGAGAGTAGAATTCTAATGTTCAAAGCATTGATAGCTTAACCAGAATATATTGCTACAGAAAATAATGATCTTCCATAGTTTTTGTTTCTCATATATTTTGGTAGCAGTTGTCTTTATTGACTTTGTTGCCAATTTTTTTTTTTAAATAAAATTTTCTGGGCCTATAATCTGTCTTTCTTGTACTATTTTGTTGATTGTTTTATCTTATTGTGCTACCAACTGCTAGTACTGCTAACCATGCACTTATAATGGAAAAACTATTCATACTTGTCTATGTACAAGTACACTTCCTATTCTAAGAATTTGCCATGTTGGATACTACACGGCATTTACATATTAAACACATTCCAACACACACTTTCAGACAGTTAAATTTACTCAAATATTTTTGTTCCATGATACTTTTTATTTGAATTTAATGTGAAACAGCTTATCTATTTGTGTGTATCTACGCTTATGTTGTACACTTAAAAGGAACGAAGTACTTAAAAAAGATATATCTCTGAACAGAGTACCAGACTGACAAAAGTCTAGGGATGTGACAGCTTAATGGATTTATGATTGTCAGTCTGTTCAACACTTTTCTATCTTTTTGCCGATAGATACACATAACACATGTCTGTTTCTTTGTTATGTAGGCACCTTTGTTAAACACTTAAAAACTTAATTCTGTTTTGTTTCTGCAACTTAACAACCTATTCTCTTACTAGAATAAGGTTTTATTATGCTATTATGTTCTTTTTCATACATTTAATGACTTTGGTTTTGCTTGTGATGCCTCTACCTGTACCATTTTTAATTTTGTTGACAAGTCCTATTATTTGCAATTTTAAGATGTCGACTTTAAGGCTTTACTGTTTTATCAGATGAATCAAGGTGTGATGGTGATTTTGGACCAGTGCCATCATGGGACAATGAAAGTGTGTTCAGTGGCCAATTTGACGATGGAAATGTTCACAGTGACGTAGATGACTCGAGCACGCTTGTTTCTCATCCTCGTCAGGTTTGTTTGTCACTTGAAAATCTTAGTTCAACTTCCAGGTTCAGTCCTAGCTACTCATAATTTAACACCTTGGTTTTGGGGGAGAGGGTGCAGGAGGGGTTGGTGTTTGTGCCCAAGGTTTTATGGGTGTTTCACCAATCTTGATTTGTCTCCGTATGACTAATTGACCTAGTGGTGTGTTGGGACCATGTAAAACTCAATTACTTGAAACTTCTAACAATAAATAATCTACTTCTGAAAATGATCCCAGTATATATGCAAAACACATCCACATCAACTTTCTTCTGTACCTCTAGAAAAAAAAAGAAAAGAAAAAAGAAAATAATAGTTGGGCAATTCAGCTTTGATGTTCACATTGTTTGCTGAACTCCTGCACACTACCAAATGACATTATTTATCTGTCTGTATCCAATATGTATTGAAGTCCTCTGCTATTTGCTAATACTTGCTTTCTGTTCTGAACCATCTAGGTACATAAAATCGAAGTTCAGTATGACAAAACCTCAAAGCAAGTTGATGTTCATGTGTTGAAAGGAACGCTTTGGAATCATATGCAAGAATCTGTTGAAACTCCCGTAATGGTAAGTCCATACTCCATAGTATTCTCCAGAGTATCCAGAAAGATGTTGCATAAGCTATTATTTATTCTCCAAAAGGCTTAAAAGATAGACTTGCATTCTAATTTCTCATTGCGTGATCTTGAGCATCAAGTATGGTCAAGCCAAATATTTTTGGATGACTTAGAAGAAAATTTTGGATCGCTGGTCTTCTCTTTTCATTGATTTGAGTTTTGCTTTTACCATGGTAAGAAGCAGTCACCTATGAATTGTACTGTTTTAATGCCCCTTAAAACTGAACTATGAGATTTGAACAAAGTTTTTCAACTATGCTTCTGTATAGGAGAATGAAAAACATGCCACTAAATTCTGTTGATTCTGCATATTTTAATATATTCAGTTCAGTACATTTGATTGTCAATCACACACTTATGGGATTCATATTAGTGCACTATCTATCCTGATCTTATTTTTTGATAATTGCATTTTATTGATTCGACCAGTACCACAATACACAATTATTCTTTGGGGCATTATTCATTTTGGTGAGACCACAAGAATCTTACATGTACCCTTATCCCATTGTTTTCTTCTTGAACTGGGCATTACAATGTAGATTATGAAAGAATCTTAATCTATTATCCCTTAGAACATTATTTCCTAATGGTGGGCACATCTTTGACCTTAGGGGTGTGAGGCTACAGTATCTTTCAGCCAGGTCTTAGCCAGCTTTCCTGATGATTGCCAAGCAGCTGCACCTGAGGATATCTCCCCCCATCTCTGTTTCATATGCCTCTTGCATTTGGCTAATGAGCATGGCTTGCGCATTCTTGACAACCCCAACTTGGACGATCTCCAAATACATATTCCTATGTCCTGAAAGTGCTCAAGATATTTTGAGGACCACCACAATGTCAATCCCTCTTTTGTATTACTGATGTATGTAGAATGCTTTGGAGAAGTTGCTCACGTCTCCTATTTCACAGCCTTTAACCTGCTCAAGAAGTGCCAAAGACAATGTAAGTTTGATAGTTTTTTCTTTTTCTCTTTTGTTCAGTTGTAACTTTGATAGGCTTCTCTCACTCTCTTGTAATATGTGCATGATGTTTTCTAAAGCATGGGTTCGTTTGGCCTAGTGAATATCAGTTGAACAAAGGCAGGTGGATTATTTCTTGCCTTCATTGGATTGTATATCAGATTTAGAAATACCATTTTTTATTTCATTGCTGATTTTGGGATCCCATGCTAACTTATTTGGCCTTTTGTTTTCTTGATTGATTTGTAAATGTATGAATTCAAGCACAAATGGGCATTACTTGATCCCTGATCAAACGAACTAGCAAATCCTTTTGAAGAGGATCAAGAAAGAACAGGAAAAGGCAAGATGGGTTGTTTGAGTCATTATAACTCCAAGCTTTCCTGGTTTGTTTGAAGGAATCATTTGGTTGTCAAGAGATATTAGTTAATAGAAACTATATTTTGCTGGTAGTATCTATTTCTAGTTTGTTTGAAGGAATCTCTCTAGCTCATATAGTGATCTTATCTCTATTATATGGATTTGTGGCCGGGCGGTCTTGTATACATTACCTTGGTTAACTGTAAACATTTCAATTACCTTTTGACAAACTGGGTTCTGGATCTTGGTGTCAGGTTGGGTTTATGGGTTCTGAATTCGGTTCATACTGTTTACACAAAACCTGTACTGATAAGACAATTCCAACTGTTGTGCACCATCAAACACTACAGAAAAGGCATCAGCACAAGTCCGCTAAATTTAAGTACTATATTTGGACAGTTCAGTAAACATAGAAGCATCTGATTAGTTGATGCCACCTGAAAGGAAGTTTTGATTAGTCGAAGCAAAGAATAAGAGAATCTTCTAATTAGGTTGAGTGGTAGATCTGAAAATCTGGTACACAATACCATGAAGAGATAAATTAGGAGAAAGGTAGTTAAAGTTCAGTGTATGGTGAACAGAGAGAGAGAGAGAGAGAGAGAGAGAGAGAGAGAGAGAGAGAAATGGGAATTATTTTATAAAGACTGTAAACCCTAGATGGGTAAGTAGAGTATCTAGTGAAGATCACAAAAAATTGGAAAAGTTGTAATATAAAGTGTCAAAAGTATGGATAAAGTAGAGAAAGAGGGAAATAGATACTTGAAAAGAAGAACTTTAGAATGAAGGAATCTTTAGTTAGTAGTAATAGATAAAGCAGTAGTTAGTTAGTGTACTAATGCGACACTTCACAACAGTATTAATTTAACTATTTATATGTATTAGGGATACAGCTATCTACTTTTAAAACTCTCATAATCACCTTCATCTTATCCCAAAAACTTTGGCAACAAAGAATCTTGTGTTTTGCTATTCAATTCAATTCTAGAGAGAGAGAGAGAGATATATATATATATATAAATTATAATCAATGAATTTGGATCCATGTTAAGAGTAGATTAACACAAATTTCACATTGACTGTCAACCTGATTAACTCGACCCTTTTTGTTATCCACTTTTCTTAATCTCAAAATTAAGACATCTATTGCGGAGGGTCCCATCCATCAACCTTTCTTTGGTCTTCAATAGAGGTGTCAAATGGATCAGATTGATCCTATAGGCTATAACATACCCAGTGGGTCTTCAGTATCACTATCTGCTTTTACATCAAATTTAGCTGGTTTTATTGGTGCGGTTAAGAATTAAAATTGATTATCAAAATTGGGTACTTGGATCTTGGTGTCGTGACCCATCTAGTTATTGGATCTGTTCTAAATCTATCCTGTTCTAATCCAAAAAAGTTTCAGTATTCTGATCTAATCCAAACCTGACCCAAGTCTTATACTTTCCAAAGCTCAGTGAAGCAAACAAAGTCTCTCTCTCTCTCTCTCTCTCTCTCTCTCTCTCTCTCTAAGTTCTATGTACATGTACATTTGTACCTCACATCGCTTGCTACAACTACTAGTCTCATATTGAGTGATCGGGTCAGTTCTAGAATTACCCAGATCTAATCCAGACCCGACCCAAATATTATGTTTTCCACATTTTACTTAACACACACACATTCTCTCTCTCTCTCTCTCTCTCTCTCTCTCTCTCTCTATAAATGTTTATGTGCCTCACATTGCTTACAACAACTACTAGTCTCAAATACAATTCCTCTACCTCACTTATTAGAGGAAGCCATGAATGCACCTCAGAAGTTTCAAATGGCCTACTTAGCTCTCATAGCTGTTCTCTTCTCCATCACTCCCCTCTTGTCCACATCATATCTCTATCTCCTCCTCAATCTCCTTATAATTATCTCACTTTTAGGCACCCAAACTGGTCTTCTCTCCTTCTACAATAAAAAACCACCTGTTCTTATCACTCAAGTTGTTGAAGAATCCTCTGCTGAAACATTTGGTAATAAAATCACCAACAACATTTTACCTCAAGATACCCACCAAAAGGTCAAGAAGGTCAAAGTTTCAAAACCAGAGAAGCAAAATTTATCCTCCATGAATAAGAAATGTCCTTCATCAAACCCAAGTCTCTTCTTTATAGGAGGAGGTAGTACTGAAGAGGCTGAAGTAGTTGAAGAGACTGTAGAAAAAGAAGAAGAAGAAGGGCTTAGTGGGGAAGAGCTGTTTGATAAGGCTGAAATGTTTATTGGAAACTTCTATAAGCAGCTGAAGATACAGAGGGAAGAATCATGGAAGAGAATTCATCATGGAAGCTTCTATCAAAAGGCCTTTTGATCATCAAAAGTAGTGATGGGTTTGTTTAATTAATGTCCGTTAAGTTAGGTAATTCCATGGGCTGGTGTTTGTTGTTATTGTTAGGATTAGAAGTGGGGTTATTCTCTCCTTTTAGTTGGGGTGTGTACAAATTTATATTAGTTTCCTCATGTTTTAGTGGGAAATTATTTCCACAATTGGAAAGATCCAACTGTTTGTTCTAAGGGGGAAAAATACAGTTCCATTGGGAAAGAAGATTTGCTTGATGGAAAGCAACAGAGCACACACAAATTCGAATCAAATGGTACTTTTTTAGATCTTAGGTATTGAATATTGTAGCTACTACTCACTGAGTTAACTAAACTAGGCCTGAGTTAAACCAACTCGCTCGTGAGTCAAAACTGATTTCAGTTTCGTTTTATTCTCGGCTCGGGTTGTGTGGGCCCCACAAATACAGACATGGGCATAGGACACGACAGACGTGGATGTTCTTTTCCTAGATGTTTACATCCAATGAGCCAATACTACAGGACACACAGACACAGAATACGGACACAATACAGACACTGTGACTCTTTGGTTCATAGGAACTGTGGGGTTACTCAATTTTATGGTAAACTTAACTTCCAGCAATCTGGAGCTCTGACGGACATTATTTATTAGCAGATCTGCAAGATATTGACCAACCCATGTGATTCGTGAGGACTTCGACTGTCTTAATATGGTGGAGTGTTAAAACTGGTCAATCATGGTGAAATCTTCTTGAACCTAAGAAAAGATTATTTAGGCAAAAACTACACTAAGAATTGAATTTAAGACTTCATGCGAACATTTTTAGCCTCCAACAGTACTAGACAGTTGTTTGAAAGTCTTTTCACACGTATTTTTTCACATTAGGTCATCAAGTACAAGACCACACAACTAGGAAATATAGGTACACCAAAGTACAAGATCACACAATCACAACTGCATATAAATGGTTTCTAATACATCTACTTATCGTTCCAATATTAATTAGTTTAATCTACTGCAGTCCCTCCTAATCTGACCAGTTTCGCCCGTAAGGACATTCGTCCAAGAAAGCTTCACAAATGCAGAAGCAAAGACTTGGAAGAAGTAGCTTTGATCATCGGCAAACTTTTTAACGATGGGTACAGTTCGAGGGTCCCTCGCGATGCTTGAGTCAATACCAAACAATCCTCTGCCATTAATTATGTCTTGATAATACTGGTTATCAAATTTCAAGGGGGTTATATCATTAGTTACAAATGTAAGGTTTGTTAGAGGAACTTTGGTCGGACATGTGATCCTTAACAAAATTTCATAGCCTTTATCCATCACATTGGTGGAGGCGGCGTCGTGTTTGGGGTTGTATAATCTGTCTACAATGTTCAGACAATGTCCAGCACCTAATGTATGTGATCCTGCAAACACCATTAAACTCATAAAATCCCACCTCTAGAATAAAGTTTAGATTTTACCTTTTTTTTTGGAAGTTTAGCAAAAATGGCTTCACCAAAACTTTCAAGTATTGACATTAAAACCGTAAGTTAAGATAAATAGATTTAAGAACTTTTTAGCTACTTAAATGCATGATTACCCATGATGGCGACGGATTCCTCGAGATTCATTCCTTTGGATTTGAAGATTTGAAGCATTCCATCCACAGTCGATTGTGATGAAGGTAGACTCATGTCAGCTTGTTTGTAACTGGAACTTGTGGAGTCCTTCCTTCCAAGAGGAACTTGAATTTTGGGTCCTCCAGAGAAGGACACTGCTTCCTTAGCAGCTAAAGCAATGATATCTGCACAAGAGACTTGCCCTGGACACACGAATTCGAGAACCGATTTTATGTGCCCGATTGATTCTCTGTTTCTTATCATGAAGTTTTTAGAAGAAACCATCTCTGAATTGATATTTTGGTTGTCGGAATCGAGGAGTATCGATGCATCGCACCCCTGCATACATCGGAACCAAAGCTAATACACATTCATGCCTAAATTAACAAAGTTTAAGTTGCAAAACTTATGAAGGGTAATTTTGAAAGTTCTTCAAATTTGAGCGTTATGTCATTCGTTCTGAAGGAGATGGCTTAATTTAGATACGGTCGACGTATAACAAAAGAGTTACCTGAACTTGACAGTCGTGAAACATGAGCCTTAGGAAAGCAGCCGGAGCGGTAAGGTCCTTCAAAAGAATTGGTAAAATTGTACTCTTGACTATGGTTTCGAGGTTTGGACATGAAGTTTCATAGTACCCAAAAGAGAGCTGAGCCTCATTAACCCTTACAAACAGAACCAATAGTACCAGTATCACTACCCCCATGAAGAACTGAAGAAAAAACATAACAGAACAAAGTGGTAGGTTCAATCTAGTATGCTAAGTAGACAAGAGAAAAGTGTGAGTGAAGTATTTATGTAGTGATGGAGAGAAGTTGAGGGGGTTAACTGTTATATGTTGTAGTCATATTCAACCACAGCTTTAGCATGGCAATGTATGCATGGGTTCTGACAGGTGAGAAATAAGTTGCTGGATAAATGTTAGTTGGGGTTAAGACCAACCAAACTCTAAGCCCATTAACATCACCTTATAACTCTAGAGAGAGAGAGAGAGAGAGAGAGAGAGAGAGAGAGAGAGAGAATTTCTTACTTGAACGTTGAACTTCTTCTATATATGGGATTTTGGGTGACTGAGACCTGAGAAAGTGTTAATGCTGTTATTACTGGAGATGGGTCGTTTTGAATTGATGGTTTGGAGGTGGAATGCAGAGAGTTGGTACAGAATTACAAATGACACACTTCTCAGCATGTAGGGTTGCATGTGAGGGTTATTTAATGAAATGAAATGATGCATGAATGCAGATAGAGAGAGAGAGAGAGAGAGAGAGAGAGAGAGAGAAACTGGGCTCAGGCTTTATCAACTGCTTAAGTTTTAAGGCAAATACAGAAGTAGAAGCCTAACTCTAGGCTAGAATTGTCTATACAGCACAGCTGAGCTCCAAAACAAAATTTCATTATACAGTTCCAGCCTTGGACCACAAGTGTTTGAACTTTGAACCGTCTCTTCGCCCAAAAGTCCAAAACAATGTTCAGAGTTCAAACTGTGTTTCTAGCAAAAAAAAAAAAAAAAAAAGGAAAATTTCATCCCACCTCCACATGAATATGGACTGAGGGCAAAATCAGCCTGCTCTAAAGCTCCTTCATCAAAAGGTTTGTGGAAATCAATGGTAAAAAACAAATAAAAGAGTCTAGTATCTGCTAATTTTTTAAGGAGGGGATTAGAAGTTTGACCTCCATGCTTAGTAGAACATCATTACCTAAAATTAACCCCTTAATCATTTCCATGTAAGCCCCACAAAAAGTGGGTATTACATAGGTTGAAAAAAATGGGGTTGAATAAAATGGGGTTGAATAATACCTCTCTTTTCTAACAGTGTTTTGGACAAGTTCCGGATGACACATTTAAGATCTATGACACAAAAACAGCTATCTATTTTCAAAAAGACCATCTTTTCTTTCTTCAACTACTGAAATAAAAAGTTTTCGAGAAGATTTGATCCATAGGTTGGATGACTTTGATAATCAATTTCATTGAATTTTAACCTACACAAAGTAAATCCCAAGTAAGGTGTAGCCAAACCCCAAAGCCGCTCCAGTCAAAAGTCGAGGCCCGATCAGACCAAATTGATTGGATACCAGGTTGATTTAGGAGGGCGTTTATTCTTTGTCCCAGGTTCGACTGAGTTAAAAGATTCATTGGAAGAAGAATAACAGTTCTTAAAACTTTCTTGCGGAAGCTTTTGAGCAGGATATCGATAAAAGACCAAAGAACAAAAAGAATGTTTAATTCTTACAAACATAACTTTAAAAATCGGTGACAGATTCTATATGACAAAAATAATTGTGACAAATGAATTGAATCGCATGAACAGAATTTGAAAAACAGGACTTAATTGAACAGATGCAACACTGGCGCCATACATCCCAAAAACTTCTCCCGAGCGGCCGGTATGGATGCGAAAAGGGTACTTTGCATGTTACTGATTTTATCTACTGGGCACTGGCAAGACCTTCTTGCCACCCTCTCTGTCGAGCCCTCAGTTCCCACATCTCAGTCAATCTCTTCTGCGCTACTAATGCAGCTTCTGCTTTCTCCCTTGCCTCTTCACAGGTCCCCATTCCTGAATTACACTTGTCTGCCTCCTTTTGAAATTGTGATGCAATTTTCTTTGCCTCGAGCAACGCCATATCAGAGCGCTGCTGCTTTTCCAAAGCTTCAGCTTCTTGTAACTTCAATTCCTTGGACAGAAGTTCAGTAAAATTTTTCTGCATGTCCTCACTAACCTCTGGATCATGCTTCACACAATCTGCAAGATATACCAATACAACAATCACATAAGGGATTGAATGCAGTCGAAAGATCCAACCATTCTTTTTTTTTTTAATCAGTAAAGGTATTGTATCGTTTTAATATGGACCTAAAGGCCGTGTGCTTTCTACCTATTTCTTCTCCATAAACAATGTTCATTACCTTTTGATGTCCACTGCCACTACTATACCCACCAGGAAGATATATATATATATAAGAGAATCCAACAGGTCAAATGGATTACAAAATCAGACAAATAAAGATATCCCAGCTAAATATCAGATCAGCAAATCTGACTAAACAGAGGAAGATCAAAAGAGTTTGATGTAGTAAGTTTATTGCATTGTCATCCATTAAAAAAGTGGCACAATGGTGCTATACTGCTATGCATGGAGGAAAAGGCTATGTATAGAAAACTTGAACTGTGACATGAACTGATGAACAAAGCTGAGGTCCTTCGATCCAAACTGGCCATTAATCAGATGAGTAGTCAGGATTTTCTATCTCAACTTCCCGTAGATAAAGAAAGCCTGTAGATAAAGAAAGCCTGTTTTAACGGGCAGCGAAATTTGTAGTGAGTGACTGTTTGTCAACTTTCACATGCCTATCTCTTCTCAAAACATGTATACTTCAAAGATTTGGATGTTAGCAATTTAAGAACTTAAACTTCACCATCTTAAGAAATGATTTTCTCGACAATTTTACTTTTGAGTGGCTTCTTCCACGCAATTTTTTGCTCCATAAGTATTTTACCCGTTTTTATATATTTATATATGCACTGTTTCATAACAAAGGAGTCATTTCTAGTTTATGTGCAGCCAGTTTTTATGATGTAGCATCGATATCATAGAGGTTTATTTACTAGAGAAGCGAAAGAAAAAACATCATAGCGTACATACAGAATAGTTAAGAGGCCAGTCAAATACCATAAAGATTGTTATTTTATAATACAATTGATACTATTTAGAGATAGTTAATTCTTATTAACTTTCATGCTTCTTCCATCAAATAAAATTGCTTATGTCGCCAAGACCTAAGCATAGTACACATAGCATTAGTATCTGATACGTACCAGTTTGCACATTGAAGTTCCAATATCAAATGACGCCTAAATGCAAAATCCACAAATCATCTACACAATAAATTTGTATTCTAATATGACATGACACATTGTCTAATAATAATTGTAAATTTGACTTCTAATGTATCCAAGAGCTGCAAATTAGAAATCCAAGATGATATTTTGGTATCCATTCTTCCAGGTTACGCTACCTCAAAATTTCTTCAAGGAAAGCAGATCTAAGAACAACCTTTTTATGCCAATGAAATTGCAATGATAAACCTTTTCTTTTTTCTTTTTCCTTTTGCTCGGTGATTGCCGGTGATAATGCAGTTATGTAGTTATCCATATCACTTCTATATATCTATCTTTATCAATTATATCACTTCTATATGTCTAAACTTTATTTTCATGTAAATCTAGACTTCATACAATAGCAGAGAACTAAATTTGAAGAAAAACATTGATGGTCTACCACGGTTCATTTATCAAATCTAGACTTTATACAATATCAAAAATCTAAACAAGTGTTTGACTGGCTAAGATCAAAACGAATAAAGAAGAAAGGCACGAGGAGAAAAACTTAAAATGAAATTAATAAGCATCATGTAACAAATGGCCTTGTTGTAAAATCACAAAAAAAAAAAGAGCTTCTTGGACACTCATAGTTGTACAGCAGAAGCAGAAAAAAACAAGCCGGAAATGCAGATAAATACCTGGAAATAAATAACAGAAAAAAAATTCAATTCAATACTGCCTTGCATGCATGACATAGGAATTTTAGTTGTTTACGGGAGCATCATTCATGCAGATATATACACAAAAGTGTGGAAGGCAAAAACCAAAATGTCTTAAAGACTGCAAGCGTAGAAGTTGTAACTAATGTCTAAGCATCTGAATTATAGCAACAAACCACACAGAAAAACATAATATTTACTAAAACCAACAGACTGCCTCATCTCAAACGTAAATCCTAATTTCATTATCCATCATTCAACTCAATCAAGAGCTACACTTTTTACCACCTGGATCCTCATAAACTTTTACCATTCTCTCAGGATTTCAACCTGAAGAACCCAAAAACTGATATTTACTGGTCCTATACTCCTATTACTGATCTAGTGCATGATAATCATACAGTTAATAGATGTGCCAAACTTTCCCAAAAACCATTAACCCTTAATTACCCAACCAAAAAGAACAAGAAAAAAAGAAAGAAAGGCGCTCAAATGTGAACAAGTTAGTGATCCAGCAGATCCTCTAATTGGATTACATTGTGACTTCAAGTTGAACAGAAACTACAGTCCTTGCGCCTAGATGATTACACCATGGATCCGGCAGTACACAATTAAAAAAAAAGAGATCTTAAGCATGCAATGGTTTGATTCTACAACTAAGAGGGGTGGTAAGATTTGTATTAATCGAAGAAAACCCCATTTTAGGTTTGAAGATTTTATTACAAAAAAAAATTCGTTTTTGGAAAGTAAGAGATAGAAAAACTTCCGAAATTAAGATGAGATCAAATGAATTAAAAGCAATGGGTGTAATAAATGAAATTGAAGTTGTAGAGATTTGAGGGGGAGAGGGTTAGTTACCAATTGGAATGGAGAGAAGGGATTCTTGAGATTCTTGAGAAGCACAGTTGCAAATACAGGGAGGACAAGTAGAAGCAGCAGAGGAAGAGTGAGAAATGGCAGCTAAACCCTCGATCAAATGCCAATAAAGAGGAGGACCCAATATGTAACCGATCAAACACAGACCTATTGTAGCCAAGAGTCCCTTCACCACGCTCGACCTACATGAACTACCACCACCACCAGGCTGATGATGATGATGCACAGCCATCATCTCTCTCTGTATGTCCCTCTCTCTCTCTAAAACTTAAGTATAGTATTGAAGAGGATGTGATCTTGACTAACAGTTCTTTTTTTGTTTTTCCTTTGTTCAGCGCTACAATTCAGCAATGGAGATTTTGATTTGAGAGACGGGAGTAGCAGAGGACGCTCGATACGCGTTTTGTGTGGGTACACCGCACAACCCTCGTACAACAACGGTAACTCTTTTTGAGCAATACTACAAGGACACCAAATTTTGACACCAAAGATTACATCTGCTTATTTTATTGATTGAAAACCAATCATGAAGAAGCATTAATTCCATTTCAGCCCCTCATACCACTTTTAAAAAGCAGATGTAATATTTGGTGTCAAATTTTGGTGTTATTCTAGCAAAACTCTCTTTTTTTTGTTTTCTTCTACAAAGATAGTGGAAGGACTATTCTTATGAAGGGGCTTGGTTATTTCCATCACCCATCTTCTTCTTACACTCTGTTGACACCAGCATTTGGGCTAAAAGGCTGATTTTTTGTATGTATGGTGTCCGAACTCCTAACCATGTAGATCATCACCATCAAATATCACATCATTCTAAAACTTTTAACCTTATCAAAAGTTGGTTGAAAATTAGAGGTATAGGTTTAAGATGTCTTAGAATGATTTTAAATAGACTTTTGACGGAGTTAAAATGTTTCAAATAGATTGATGTGATTTTTTTGTGAAGATGTGCTATGCTGAGATCATTTTTCACAAAGAAATCAGCACTTGGATTATCACCATTGCCCCCAACAGGTGAGTGTGAGCAGAGTGTAAGAAAAAATTTGTGTGCGTCTCATTAAGAAACAAAATTTGGATGCGAGTTGTGACAAGTAATAACATGAGTGGAAATATCCGGGTCCTACGAAATGTCACAAGTTTCTGGCTGATTTAAGATATTAAAAAGCCTCTGAAGAGTTGTTTGGCATCTTGAGCCCTCACCTGTGCAGTTGTAGGGTAAAAAGTTCCATTTCCCATCACCTTCATGGAGCTGATTATTCAGTTGCACCAAGTAAGAACAGGTACACCAAAACAAGTTCAGTTAAAAATATTTTAGAGAGAGAGAGAGAGAGAGAGAGAGAGAGAGAGAGAGAGAGAGAGAGAGAGAGAGAGAGGACATTCATGTATAGATAGATGGAAGAGATATCTGGAGAGGAAAGAAGAGGAAACTGGGGAAGAAAACAGCAGATAAAGCCAACAATTACTGTGATTCATTCATTCAACCAGTCTCTTAGGACTGAATAAAAAAAAATGCTATTGTTCATAAAAAAACACGAAAAGCTACTCTTTGGACTATAAGAAGGATAAATACTCTCTTGTGTTGCTTCGAGTAGAACCCTTGCCCTGCTCCGTCCGTCAACACATTTTGTGCTCTCATCCAAAAGCAGTACTAAAAGCAAAACCCAGAAGCAATTCGGAGATTTGTGTAGGGTAAGTTTAGACAGCATGTGGCCCTGTGACTACCGGCACATTATATAGCAGCTGTTGTAACCACTGCTGGGTGGTTGGATCATCCTGAAACGTAAACACAAAACCACAAAAAAAAAAATGAATGTCAGAAAAACAAAATGCATTACAAATTCATAACAAAATTAAGGAAAACTGAAAACTGATGATAATGGCGCAATAACCCAACAGGTAATCGAAGTTTTTAGTATTAGCTGATCATGATGTAGTAGCCTCAAAGGTAACATCTCAGAATCACATCAACGCACTCACGAATAAGAATATGTACATTGGAACTTAAAGAATACAAAGGGACATATGCAGGAGAGTCAGGACCCACAATTAAAGTAGTCCTCTCATGAGAAACTGCATTTTAAAGAGAGCAGCCTTCGTTAAATTAACTCCGGATTTTTTAAGTTTTTTCCTTTTTGTATCTTAAGATTGAACAAATCGAGACTAATCTCCAATAGGTGATTGTTTCGTGCTTGAAAGTAAAATTTAGGAATGTGCATGTTTGATGTGAGCGAGTGACTGAGGGAAGGATGGAGGGAGGAACAAGCACATATACAGCTTTGGTTGGGTTCAGTTGAACATTTCAGGCTTGGGTTTTTGAGCCAGCAGGAGTTGAGAGGGGTCTGAAGCACAGTTAACTCCCAACCAAACCAAATTAAAGTCCTGATGATAAGAGCAAATTATAGAACCAAACAAATATAAGATATAGTAAATTTCATAAGTATCACTTACACAAAGACATTCACTGAATGTTTCATCTCGTAACATCTCAGGAAGCCACCTCTGCAATGCTGTGCGTGCCCTGCATTGAAGTCATTTTATTTGGATGTTGCCGAAGAGATAAAGAGAAAAAGATACAAGTTAATGCATAACACATTAGAAACCACAGTACGAATTACCTTGGATGTTCGGAGAGTCTCAGATAACAACGAATGATATGTTTTAGCAGCCGTAATGAAGGTTTTTCTGCAAGTGATCGAACCATAATTCCCAGACAACGAGCTACACCAAAAAACCGCTCTCCTGTAGCACAAATGTGGCGCAGACCCAAATCATCCAACAGAATCTTTTGGAGAATAAAGGTAGCAACCTAACCAGTTAAACAAAGAGTCCATGAGTGAAAACTAAAAAATTTTAAGCAATGATATATCTTCAAAAATAAAGACAGACCAATTCAATTAAACTAGACAACGAGGACAATAGGCAAATAATATTTAAAAAAGGCCAGTGTGTAAGGAAAAAATAAGTTCAGAAAGGGATATTCTTTTCTACTGCATACAATTCTAAGCCTTCAAATGATCATCACCATCCAAGTAATTTAGGGAAGTAGGCACCCGCCACAAATTTTTCTAATTATGCCACCACTCACCAACCAATTATCATCTTTAGTTTAACTTAGACCCCTCATCACTTTAACATCACAAAATCTCTAAGATAGGTACAAATAACTCACTGTTTTTGAAAGCTCATTACCCAAACAGAAAAAAGAAAATGTTTTCACACATGTAAAAGATCAAGAAAGTCTGATTACTCACTGTTTTTGAAAGCTCACTACCCGTCTCCATGGTACGGAGACACAAAGGCATTATTTCTGTTGACAATAGAAATTTAGTAACTTCAGAGTCATCAACCTGCAGAAAATTCAAAGTTATTAACCTAGGAACATCTCCAACATAAATCAAGAAACGGGTAGCTGGCAAAGTGCATCAATAGAGATGATGACACTCACATTCAGGGTGTCCACATCGTATATATGTCAGAAACAGATAACTCTCTAGTATTAGTAGTATCCAAGTATAGCATAAATAAAAGAGGGTGAAAAAAGAAAATACAAAACAAAGTGATTTGCTAATATTTGTATTTGCATGTGCTTAAAGAGAATAAACCTCCTACATGGTTCTATCTAAGTAGCACAAACAATATAGATTCTAAAGAAAAGTCATGAGAAAGTTTTTGTTCAGATCTTCATAGTGTTTGCAATGCAAATACAACTTCATGATTAAATACTTCAATTTAAAAGATTTTTTTTTTTTGAAACTCACTTCCTTATTCTACTAAGAAGATTTGAAAATTTGGGATCCCCTTTCCAGACATCTTTATGTGATGGCTTCAGGACATCTGTAGGAACTTGGATATAATACCAAATGACAACCACAGTGAAAATGAGTTGATCTTTTTCCAAATTCCATGAATTAGTGATTTTGCCCTCAGCATTCAGAGAAATGCTGAGCTAGGAAATTTCTTGTCGATTGTCATGATGGGGAAGTACCATCATGGTTTGCCAAACATCCGATCCAGCTGTGGATCGCCCGGACCGAAATGGGATCTGTAGGCTCCAACCCATCCGGCCTACGCGACTCGCAACTCTTACAGGACCGCTCTGATCTAGGCTCGACTCTGGATCGGACTAGGATCAGTCGAATCATCCAATTCGGACAAGTAGAATCGGATGATCTTATCAATTATTCATCATTGCAAAAAAGTTTATAATTGATAGATCTATTGTGAGTGTGAGAGGAAGAGAAATAAAATTGGTTTATCGATTAATTGATACACCCAAATAATAAAAGCAAGTCAAACATGATCATGGCTCCTCTAAAACCCTAATCTCAAACCTTAAAATCTGAAACCATCATCAAATCAGGAACCTCCTGTCTGATTACCTTAAACCGACAGCACCAACGCAGAATGATTACAACCAGGTGCATTACCATTCTTGGTCGCAGGGAAGAAAGAAAACGACACACAAACCTAAACATCGTTCAATTTCAATTCTGGCAAATTGTGAATGAAATGGTGGATTGATTTTCAAAAGAATAACAGAGATATGATGTTGAAAAGTTGTATTAATGATTTAGGCAAGACTTGGTGGATTTGAATACATTAATTCTTGACAAATATAAAATATACCCAAAGGGAAATACCAGATACGCAAATCTATGGAACAAATAAAAGGATTACTAAGTGAACAGCTGTGAAATAAATAGAAACGTGTCCACAAATAAATAGAAAACGCGTCACTTCTAACATCATCTTACTCTACCGGCAATCTTGGCGTTATTTCTGCCATTAATCGATTGTTTATTGAAAAAAAAGTACAGATTAATCTTTTTTTTTTTTAGCACGCATAGGATCATCGCCGGATTGGACGATCCAACCGATCTGACTCGGGATCGGTGGTGAATGATCTGATCACGGATCCCAAGTCGGCTAACCATGAGTCCCATGGAACTATTATCTTATAGTTATGACCCTACACCCTGAGTTCACCTGATTTGGAGTTGACTCAAGGAGGCTAGCTCTGATTTGTCTCAATACAGTTTCCTGTCCGGATTGTCAGTGACAGTCGCCGGATTGGATGATCCAACCAATCTGACTCGGGATTGGTGGTGAACGATCCGCTCACCCCATCCCGAGTCGGCAAAAAATGAGTTTCATGGAACTATTATCTTATAGTTATGACCCTACACCCTGAGTTCACCTGATATGGAGTTGACTCAAGGAGGCTAGCTCTGATTTGTCTCAATACTGTTTCCTGTCCGGATTGCCAGTGTCAGACTGGTTTGAAGACCAAACAGTCTCCGACTTGTCCGAGACTGAACTTCAAATAATTTCATTTTGCGATTGAATTTAAACCCAAGGCAATTAGTAAACAACGAAAAATTTAAAATGAACAAGCACTATGTACCTTTAAAAGTGCACCAATAACACCCAAGCTGGTAAGCCTCAGATACTCAAATGGTCTTGTCTTGCTCGTAGTGTTTATAAAAGGATACAGATACAAAGGTATATGAGCTGCAAAAGGACAAAATGCAAATATATATTTTTTATGGGAAAAATGGGCAAATATTCAGCTATCATTGCCTTATTAATGAAACTGAAACCAGACCAACAATCCTAGGTGAATTTACACAGAGAGAATGTTATTCAAGGAATATCTCCATGAATTTTAATCATAACAAACTCAAAAAACAGAATTCACAGAAATTAAGTGCATTAGTTGTATACTTCTCACCACCATACATACAGCCAGAAGCTCTTTGAAACAAACACACAATCTTCAGTCCTAAAGTAAGTGTTAATAGCTATTGCCAAAATAAATGGAGATAAGGCAGAACTAGAATGATTTGAAACTAGGCAGCTATGTAGTATATAGAGAAAAAAAATATATAGACACCACTTTTATTTAAAAAGCAGTAGAACCAGTTAAATCAAATGCTGAATGAACTTATAAAACTCGTAAGTTGCAATTAATTACTCTATTTTAACATCACAATCACCTGCAATATGGATTAATAAAAATTAAGTGTCGGCCATTCTCGAAACTACTGATGTTAATTTCACACAAAATATATGCTAAGATACACAGCTGCAGCTGCAGAACAACTTACCAATTTAAACAAAGCATGCATAAAGGTTTCTAATCATGATGTGAAAGTTATGCAAAACTCATATTAATTAATTTAAGATCAGAATATTTTTGTTCAAAATGATTTTGCAATATATCCCAATATATAATGGAAATCAATGAAACTCCAAAACACAAAAATAGAAGCTCCAATATATTTTGAACTTCAGAAAAATATGACATTCATTGTTGGGTTTAACCACCCTCATCAATTAAGAGATGATTAACTTCATGCGCCAAATTGAACTACCAGTGGAACAGGTTTACGAATAATTACCCTTAAGGAACAGAGGTCGGGTATCTGGGTCAGAAGCTATACACTGCACAAACAAGAATGTATTAAGTACTTTATGCATAAAGTACAGCACGAGAAAAAGAAAGTAAATCTTTAGTACTGATAGATGCATTAATAACATTCTGCCACATGAAACTGAACTGAAATGAAATATAGGCCATAGAGCAGAATAGCTATCCAATCTAGAAACTGAAAATAATGAGGATGCTACACAATCCCCACACACCACCCCCCCCCAATTAGGTTTATTTTAGTGGTTATTTCTAGTAGATTTTGGATAAATACCTTGGTCAATCAGATGCAGCATTGTATGCAGGTGTCAAACACCAGCCACCACAATTATCAAAAAAATTCAGCTTTCAATTACTATTTATGAATGGGTTAGCTTTAATGTATATCAAATTATCAGCCAGTAATTGATAAACTTTTGCCTTCTCTCGGGGTCGCGAGGTCATGTACCCTGTGACACTTGTTAACATCATATACAAGTAGTTCCGTGTTGTGAGTATGAAATATCAGAACCCAGAATCCAGATCGGCATCCAACAAAATTAGAAATTCATGCAAGAGCTTACCTACTAGTATTGAAACTCCCAATATCTCCACAAGCATACCATATCAAAAGATTGATTATTGCGCAGTTTTTCTCATTTCGCAAGTATAAACCTCTGACAAAGTGTCCCACACTTACCAGCTGGTATTGAGACTCCAATTCCCATTACCCCCACAGGCATGTTGTATAGAAAAGCTTAGAATATTATAAAATCTTTCAAACTTCACAATTATAAATCTCTCAAAGACTAATACTAGTGGAAGAGTCGCCACAAGTCGTAAGTTATAGTACTGAATTTGATCTAGATGAAAATCATGAAGTATGCCCGAAACCCGTTGGAATGCATCATTCCATCAAGTAAACATCCAATGTGAAAGAAACAAGCATCTACTAACAAGATTGACAATAATAAGCTTCAAAAAGTATAGGAAAAGCAATTAACCTGAAGAAGTGCAAGTGCATTGCAAACTCGGTTCGATGCTCCTGGGGTGAGGGTTGGCAGTGATAAAACAGGATATATTGAAACTATCTCCTGCAAGTCATAACAAATTTTGGCATTAGTGATTGATCATAGAAACAAAAGTATCAGGTATGTCCCACTTCATGTCTTGCAAGAGAAAGTCCTCGATTTATTCAAAAGAATCAAAACAGTTAAACAAAATCTGAGAACAATATTTTTACGATGAGCAAGACTAGGAAAAACATTAATTAACAGAGAAAACATGAGTTAAAAAAGATAACATTTATGAACTGCTAGAACAACTTTTCAATTAATGGCAAAAACAAAGCAAACTGTCAACAGTGAAAAAGAGCATACCTGTAAGAGTGTAGCAATGGTACCAAAAGAATTCCACAAAAGCGGTGCCAAATCGTCAAAATATTCTTTCTTCTACAAAAGAGAAACAAGACAAAGTTCAGTTCATAATTCTATTTTCATGTTACAACTAATCCATCTCTTATCTCTTATCTATTATCTATTGTCTATTATAATATACAATAGGAGAGAGACCTCTCTTGCCAGAATATTATTTGTATTTTTAAACTCCAAGCCTTAAAGCAGGTATGAAAGGATCATGGATGTTACTGAAACACTTTAACTTCCCTTAAATAAGTTTTAACAGTTAATGTAAATCACATCTCACTCTCTTACAACACTCTATTAGTTTCCTAAACTATGCCTTCCCAGCTGTATCTAACGTTACATATGGATGCCACAAACTTTTTCTGAACGTTAGATATTGCTTCTAAGAACCTCTCATGTATGTGTTGGCAAGCAACACAGCAGGAGATAACAAGAAGATAAGAAAGAGGTGCACCAATGCTATAAAAGGAAAAGGAAAACAAACCAAAAAAGAAATAAATCAAATCCTATAGGACCTATACAAAAGGAAACCAAGTGCCACTAAAACAAAACATCATATCTATCACTACCAATATCTTTTATTATAATGAGGCGTGGACACAGCACTGTTACAGCTCAAATTGAGCCGTAATGTTTTTGTCCGTCCATCCAATTTGTTTCCTAAATTACCCTTTTCAAACACATGACACCCACTTTAAGAACCAGCTTATTCTTACGCTGCTTGCACCTGCCTGTGGGGCCGCATAGAGATGATCCAAAGGCTTATTTTTTGTGAGGATGATCTTGGTTCAGATCAAAATCATCCCTTGGTTCAGCTCCATGTAGTTTGCACATAAATGTGTGTGCTTCTTATTGTTTGGCTACTCCAACGTAAGGAACACGTGCACTTCAAATGGACATGGCTCGTTTTTTAAGCTCTTAAAACAAAATTTAGTTTTATTAAATTTTAATCTTTTAATTTAGAAAAAGATTTTTCTTTTCTCCACTAAAAGATCTCTAAGATTTTTTAGTTCCTTAAAAAAGCATTTTAACATATTGGTTTGCAATTACGAAGTACTTATCAAAGGTGGAATGCAAGATATATTGAAGCGTAAAACACTAAGGTGGGCGAGCAGGATTCAAAAGAACTAATAAGATTGTTAAAACAATGAATCACTCTCTTGACACTGTCTTCTTATTGATGTCTGTGTCTTTAAACCATCAAACTAAAGTATCTCATTAATTTCTCTAATCACAAAGTAATATTACTAGTTTCACTCAAAAAAAAGAAGGATGCTCTATTCTTTTTTGACGAAAGCAAAATTTTATTGAGATAGGCCCGAAGGCAAAGAGTACAAACGAGAAACGAGAAAAGGTATTGATTTACAACAGACGACTTGTTGACAATCCATCTGTCGCGTCGCACATCCTCCTTAAGCTTCCAAGAACATCTCACTTGAGTAAGGATTCCCAAAAAAGTACAAAATCCTGAAACTTGACATTCCAAAACAGTTTCTCTGGAGTAGCCCACAGGAACATACAAGTTTTGGTCTCCATAACAACCTTTTCCAATTCACTTTCCTTCCCTTCAAAGATTCTTTGGTTTCTTTCCTTCCAAACACTCCATAAGATTGCACAGAAAAGAATATACCATAGTAGTTTAGCTCTTGGTGTTTTTATTGGGTAAGTACGTGGCGTAAACACTCTTGGATAGACCCCCTAAACACCCAACACACCTTGAAAAGTTGAAAAAGTGATCCCGAATGTGAGATGCAAATTGGCACTGAAAAAGGAGGTGGTATGTTATTTCTAAGGCTGCCTAACACATTGGTCATCTATTAACCGGAATAATACCACATCTTTGTAGTCGGTCCTGAGTGTAGATTTTATGTAGGCAAGCTGCCCACATCACTTTATGAGGTACTGGTGCTGCGCAAATATTCTTGAAGTGTACTCGATTCATTTCCTCCTATCAAGGATATAGTACTCACAGTGAAAAATCCTTTCTTTTATGGTTTCTACACCATGAAATCTGCATTGTCCTCCCCCAAGGTAGCTGTACCAAGTTCAGTGAGTAGGGCAGCCACCTCGTCAACCTCCCAATCGTTGAGGTTACGTTGGATCCCCAGGTCCCATCCTACTTGCCCATTATCTATGCTCCATAGATTTTGCATTGTTGTAGATTTCTCCGGGGCAGTTAAAAAACTAAGGGGAAATGGTAATTAAGAGGTCGGCCTCCACACCAAACATAAAACCAAAACCTCACAACATCGCCCACGACAACGATGAAGGCAGTTAGTTGTTGGAACCTCCTCCAAATATTGGTTATGCTCCTCCAAACCGTGACACAGTATGCCGTCTTCGGAATCAGAGTGTCCCAACCACTTGTATCTGACCTGTACATAGCCTCCACTGACTGTCTCCACAAGCTGTTTCTATCAAGATCGAATCTCCATAGCCATTTGCCTAGTAAGGCAATATTCATCGATTTTTTAGGTTTTGACTGCCCAAACCTCCACTTCATTTGGGTCGGCACACCTTCTCCCAGTTGGCATTATGCATTTTCTTTGCCTCTTCTAAGGAGTCCCACAAAAAGATTCACATGGCCTTCTCTAAGTCTTTCACCACTAACATAGGCATAGTGAAGAATTAGCAAGTCTCCTCTTCACTCTCTCCCATACCGCAGCCCAAAGAGCCATCAACTTATATGAAGCCCCCAATGGTAGGTCCAAATAAGTGATTGGTAGTCTGCCATCCGTGCTTTTGACGGATGTTCATATTTATAAACAAATTTATATCTCACATTACCAAATTATTGATAATTAAAAATTATTTTGTTTTATTAATACGCTTGAGATGTAATAATTTCTATAATTAGTTATGTTTTAACTTTAACTTTAAGGTTTAAATTTTCCAAGTAAACAGCATCAAAGTAATATTAATAAACAAAACATATAAAAAAATTCACAGAAAAGTGGCCATGCTTTAGGCAAATGATGCTAGTAAACACAAAAAGAGGTAACGTGCAGGTACAACTTAATCAAGTTAAATGTCCTCGCAAGTCATGACCAAACTAGGCCCTAATAATCCTAAGAGGCGCACTCTTTTGGATACAGTGACAATATCAAGTTTGATCCAGACCTTTGATGGACGGTGACCTCAGACCAGCTTGATTGTTGCCTTAAACAATCACAATGGCTTTCCACCCAATGCTTCTAAGAATGCTAAAATCCAACTACAATCATCAATCAATCTTATTTTAGATAATACACCATCAGTTGAGCCTAAATTCATGGGTGAGTAATCAGTATGCCACATCACATAATTAAATTTGTAGTTGCTGAATTGTGAATGACCTTCGATCAAGAGTTAGCAGTACATGTACCGATAAAACTCCTGCCTCTAAAAATGTGCAATGTCAATATTACTTCAAGTACACAAAACAGAGTATACATACCCAACTTACAAAAACAACAAAAAGAAAAAGAAAAACAAACAAATAAACAGACACACACACACACACACACACACAATGGAGTAAAAATTACATGAACATCAAAATAAGGAAAGATTGATCCCTCTTTGGAACTATACTCAAACTACGAAAGAGGGTGATATCTGTTATAAAGGCAGGGCTTTATTTAACTTCAGGAAAACAAGTAGTTTTTGGAATAAAAATTTTATTCCGGATTTGTGAATATTTCATATTTTTCTAGAGAAGGTTTTCGAAATAATTACAGTAGTTTAAAACTTAAAACATAACTCCATAAGAATTTAGTTTTTTTATATTTAGGAAATATGGCATTGTCATTTTATTGTTTTCCATCTGACTTGTAGAATTGAAAACAAAAAAAAGGAGGAAACTTGAGCTGTGAAGACGACCCATACAAAGCAGTCACTTGAAACCACCGAATTCAAATGTATCATCATCTTCAGTCTATGCCCTCCAATCCCATTTGAGTATATACTGTTAAAGTTATAATTTCTCATAATTCAATTCCCAAATTACAATAGAATCACCAAATTCAGCAAAAAAAAAAAAAAATTTCCCAAAGTCCTGCTTCTTAAACCCTATTAACAACAATAGCAAAGTAAACCCTATTACATCGTTTCTTGTTTTTTTAATAAGCAAACCCTAATCACATAATCAAACACACTCAAAGGAAGAAAAATCACAAAAATAACTTCTATGTAAACAATAAATGAACTTTTAACTAGAGAAAAAAAAACTGTTCAAAATATTAATTGGAAAAAAAAGGGTTTTACCTAACCTTCGAGAGTTCAAGAAGGGCCTTTTCTCGAAGATCAGGGATTCTAAGCTCAAACACCAACTGTTGAACCATTGCAATATTAGTGTCTTCGTCGGCCTCAGAAACAGTGGTGGGGTTCGAAGCAGATGAGTTGGAGCGGACGAAATGACGGTTCAGATACGACGATTGAGAAAAATCCGTCATGATGAAGAAGTTTTTTTTTTTTTGGCAGCACCACCACACCAAACTCCTCCTCTCAGATGTTCTTCTTCGTGTTCAAATGTTCTTCGTGTCTTCAAATGTTCTTCGTGTTCAGTGTTCACTGTTTACTCCTAAACAAGGTTTTTTTTTTTTCATTTTGTTTCAAAAGAACAATTGAATTAATTACAGAATTAATTACAGACAACGGCTATCTATGTGGCTTTAAGTGGGAACCACTACCGAATTATTCAAAATTGAAACGTAAATGGAAGTTATAGAACCCACTAGATCCTAAAATGTTGCCAACGTTTTAATTGCTAATTGTCTCAACATTTAGGCATTAAGGCATTGAATGCAATTATCTGCAATTAAATACACTTAGGATTTTGTTTTTTTTTTTTTTTGTTTTATTGTTTTTTGAAAAGAACACTTAGGATTTTGTTAAGATGTGGCGTTTGTGTAATGTTTTAAGGTTAAAGGATTACTGATTTTATTTTATTAGTTCTCTAGGGTTGTGCAAATGAGCTATAAATTTTCTATAAACACGTTATTTTCACTATTTAGATCGATTTTTTTCTAAAAAAAAAAATGTTTAATTTGATATCTCAAACATCATAAACATTTTCATTTAGAATTTATTTAATAGTGAGAATGAATGGTTGAGGTTTAGTTCGAGAACTCTTATTGAATTGATTTTTTTTAAATATCATCTAAGTGATGGAAATATTATATCTATAATTTATTTATTTTTTCTAAGATTCTGTTTAGTGCTACGGTTAGTTTCAGAGTGAACCCCATTTCAAACGACTTTCAAACAACATTTCACGAATAAGCGAACCACTTTGTATATGTTTGCAAGGGTTTTACATCTTGTCGTCCATATTTGGATATTTTTCTCTCCTAATAATGTATTACACACAAGCTAGTGTGGATTGAAATTTTATAAAATTCTAAGGCCTATGCAGGAAAAATTTGCAGAATGCAAATTATCACAGCTGTGGTAGTGGTAGTTTACATAGATAAACAAGGCCATAGGTATCCTAACTAGCAGAGGAATACCATATCAATCAGCTGATTTATCAATTTGACCGGGAATAACTGCAAATGCAAATTTTTCCTACATACCAAGTAAGGCCTAAGCTTCGTTGGGCAGTTGCACCCCTCTTTTTCAACCCGTCAAAAAACAAAATTGACTTGTCTAACTCATGAACAAAACCAAAGAGGCAAGCATTAATTAAAATTTCAATAAAATCTTTTTTCGATTCTACTCTCTCTTTTTTCACAAAATCTCATTTAATACAAACAAAATTAGAAAAGTATTCATTAATTACTTACCCTTTTAATTCCATTGGTTTTCTCTTAATTACAACCCCATTTGTCCTCTCTTAAATTCTTAATTAAAAGCCATTTAAAAAATATCAAAGAATTAAAGACGGGTTACAAGGTAGGACTAGGGTTGGAGAAATTGACCCATTTAGTATATAGCTAAGTTTAAGGTTGAGGCTTCCAGCTTGACAACCCTAACCTAATAACCATAACCCAATGCCAGGTGTAAGTTTGACCATAATTTTTTTTTTAAATGCAGACCAATCTAGATAAGCCACTGCCAAAATAATGCCCCAAGTTTTCACCCCAAAGTTCGTAGGGGTCTTCTAATCAAGAATCTAGATAAGCCGTTGGCAAAATAATGCCCCAAGTTTTCTTGACATGTACGCGGGGTTCGTATTAAAGATGATTGAAGGGTATGAAGATCATTTAGCCATCATCATTGTTAGAAAAAAATATTATTTAGATTTTAAAACTTCTAACTCTATCAAAAATTGATTTAAAGTTGATGATAAAGATGAATGGCCCATAAATAATGATGTTATTTTTGGTGAGATGATCTACATGGTGACTAGATCATCCCCATGCCCTTGGATCATCTCCATGTGGACTCCACGTACAACAAGTGGGGCAAAATTCAGAAATTATTTTGTGGGGAAATAGATCTACCTCTTTTTTTTTTTTTTTATAATTTTTAAAAGATACAAGCTCTCTTCATGTGCATTACATGTGTTCTTTTTTGCTCTTACATTGGGAGTGTTCCTTACATTAAGTTACACCAAAGAAACATATGCATTAGAGAACTAAACTATACTGTTTTCTCTATTAACATTACATTTATTCTTACATGTAACGACCCAAAATAATTAAGTCTAGCATTTAATAATGAGTTTTTATTCGGAGCATAATTTGAAGAATCGAACCGTACAATTGGGTAGATCTCGAAAAGTTATGCAATTTTGACTATTCATGCGCAAAAATCGGACACTAATTGATCACAAATCGAGGCCCGGAACACGANTCGTTCGCCCTAGTCATACTTTGAGGTGATTAGTGATATGGATAGCTGCATTAGTTTAACTCTGATTAGGTTTGTAAACCTTTGTTTAGGTTTGTTTAGTACTAATTAGTCACCTTGTATAATTAGCCTAACGCCTCGAGATGCGACTAAATTCTTAGAGATTGTGAGTTTCAAATTGAGGCGTTACATTACATCTCTGATAAAAAAAATTCTTACATCTCATTTACATTCACTTGTAGAGCCAACGTGATGATCATTGATGGCTGATTTTTATCTACATAATGAAAAAATCATCATAAAAATAATAAAAAATAAAAAAAATAAAAAATAAAAAATCAGACATTTAATCAGCCACTAATAATCCCACAACAGCCTAAATCAAACGGCACATGGGTCTTATGCTCAACTGTTGTGCACCCCTCCCATGACTTGTGAGGTCTTAGGATAAAAACTCTTGACCAGTGGTTTGCCATTAGTTTATCTCATGTAATAGTTCAATAGTCCTTCGGTAGTAGTCACGATAGTCTTACGAAAGCGGTTATGATAGCCCTTTAGGTACTGGTTACGCTGGCAGTGTCATTGCACTTATCACAGTCTTTCATAATGTATTTGTGCTTTCTTATATATATCTAGAGCATTAGTAAAAAAAAAAAATTGTAAAAGAAGTGTAATAATAAAATTGATAGGAGTGGAGCATGAGGATATATTATTGGGTTGGTCGTTACATGTTAACGCGTGTGGATAATATAGAATGGAACTACCCAAATTATAATTAAAAAAAAACTATGCTACTTGCTTGGGTCCTTATAATTTAACCATATCTGTAGCAGACGCCAAGACATGCACGTCCAAAATCCTTCGTCACAAATAGTAATATTTAATCAAAGAATCAGTTTTCCTGAATTCAAGATTTTACCTGTTCCGTTCCCTTTGAAAAATTGAAAGTCAACATCTGAACGCCATCCGATCTGAAGAAGAAATAGTCCAAAGACCCCCAAACCGTTAACCCATTCAAACTTTGAATGATAATTAGACTCATCAAATTTTTTCTCTTCACCCTATAAATTGAGACGCCACAGCTACTCCCATATCACTACTCCAATCCCACCAACACCACCACCACCAGCCACCGGTACACCACCACCAAATCCACCATTAAAACCACCAGCAACACCTTACTTAGACAACATCAGAGTATCCTTTACATACAAACTTAATTCAGTAGATGGCAACCCTTCAAGTTTCTAATCTCTTATGTTCTTCATCTTCTTCTTCATTACCGCTTTCTCGACCAAGAAAAGGAGTTCAGGCCACAATTCAGGTGCCGAAACTGAAAATCCAAACACCTCATTATTTCAACCTTCCCAAGTTACCAATAACTAGAAATGAACCCACCACAGCCATTAACCAGCAGAAAGAACTGAAGACTAATAATATTAATTATCATTCAATTAGAGATGATGATAGGGATGAAACTAGCAATTCGACAGTGACCGCGGAACTTTATATGATAATGGAAGCAGTTGCTGAAAGAGTAGAGATGCACACAAATATTGGGGAACAAAGAAACAATTGGAACACCCTTCTTCTCAACTCCATTAATGCAATCACAATCACTGCTGCAACCATGACAGGACTTGCTGCATCAACTGGTGTAATAATGGGATCATCATCATCATCAGCTCTTTTGGCTCTCAAATTATCATCCACTCTATTATATTCAGCAGCAACAGGGATGTTGTTGGTGATGAACAAAATCCAGCCCTCACAACTTGCCGAAGAACAACGAAACGCAGCAAGATTGTTGAAGCAACTTCA
Organism: Macleaya cordata; assembly: GCA_002174775.1. Lineage (NCBI taxonomy): Eukaryota > Viridiplantae > Streptophyta > Magnoliopsida > Ranunculales > Papaveraceae > Macleaya > Macleaya cordata. Next base: position 392,143 of record MVGT01003688.1, on the reverse strand, counting down.
TGAACAGATCCAAACTAAACTTTCCCTTTCTACTCCTACTCAAATGGATGTAAAACAAGCAATGGAGAAGGTCTTGGCTCTTGATAAAGCCTACCCACTTCCATTGCTTGGAGGTGTAATGATCGAAAAGTTCCCCAACGCTGTCGAACCTGCAATTTGGTGGCCACAACAACAACAACAACAGCAAGAACAAAAGAAGTTCATCAATGGGAAGCAGCAGGTAGAGAAGAATGGTTGGAGTAGTAGGCTTGAGAAGGAAATGAAGGATATTGTTGAAGTGTTGAAGACAAAGGATATTGAAGAATATGTGAGACTAAGTAAGATGGTCTTGAAAATTAACAAGATTTTAGCAATTTCTGGCCCACTACTAACAGGTATTGGTGCATTAAGTTCTGCTTTTGTTGGATCTTCTTCTCATGGGTCGGCAGCCGTGTTGTTCGGTGTTGTTGCCGGAGCATTGGCAACTGTTGTAAATACATTGGAGCACGGCGGGCAAGTCGGAATGGTGTTCGAGATGTATCGGGCCTGTGCTGGTTCATTTCAATTACTAGAAGAGACAATAGAATCTACATTGAAGGAAAGAGAGGTGGAGAAGAGAGAGAATGGAGAATTGTTTGAAATGAAGGTGGCTTTACAGCTAGGAAGAAGCCTATCTGAACTCAGAAATCTTGCAGCTGGATCATCATCATCATCTCCAAAAGATGTTAAAGATACTACAAGTATAGAATTTGCTAGCAAGCTCTTCTAGTGATTTCTCAATTTGGGCTCGTTGTTCATATTGTGCAGTGCAACCTTTTTGTATACAATGTAACATAAAATACTGTAGATTAATTAAATTGTATTCTAATTTCTATTCATTGATTCATTAAAGACTGAAAAATTCGATTTAAAACCTGGACTTGCCTCTTTCTTTATTTTTTTTTCCTTCTTGTTTGTTTTTCTTTGCATTACATCAATGGCGACTGAAGTGTGAAGCTATACTGTATATGGAACCATAAATCGTAATATGGAGTTGTTTGCCTGCGACTAGTACTGTCAAAATTCGCTGTTCTCACAAACCATAATATAAAATTTCAACCAGACAGATGGGATGGGCTCCAGAAAAAATTTCAGATGTAGCCCATCCTGACGTATTTTGATTGGCAAAAGATGATATTTTGTTTTCAACAACAAATTGCTTCTCTCTGTGGCATCCAAAGGATCATTTGTAATTCATGATAAACATATATACGGCTGTGAATGGATCAGATCCACCCGATAACCCATTATGATCATATCTGATAATATAAACGCAAAGACTTGGTTTAACTAAATAGAGATTGCTACAACCCTCAGGTTTATGGATGTAGAACTGGTAAAGAAACAAATGTATAGATGTAGGAGTTATTTACATTACATGTATTCAATTCAAGGGCGAAAATCTGTCAGGATCAAACAATTAATAGCATATAAATGACGCCTTCACATCTTGAGGCAGTTTCAGGGAACAAGGAAAAAAGCAAAAGGCTCTAATTTACCTGTTTCTTCGGATACTCCCTCGGTCCAAATATGGTTGATCCAATCCTCACATTAGTACTACCCATTTCAATCTGCACAGATCCAACAGTTACAATCTCCGTAATAACAAGCTTATAATTTGCACTTCTATAAAAACGTATTCATATATACTGCTTTTCCATTTTATAAGTTCAATTTAGAGAACTTACCAAAGATAGTATTTCTATGATATTAGAAAGGATTTAGCAGGAAAAGGGACCTCATCCTTGTCAATCAAGGGACGACTGGCTAACAGATCCATAGGCCTATCAGCTTGCCTAGTATTGAGTAGTCCAGGATTTAAACTTGTTAAGAATGACGGTGTGGTAGGAAAAACAATTCTAGCATCCTTGAACAATCAATCGTCTTGTTATCCTCATTATTTACTCTAAGCCCATAATTATTTTAAAGTTTACCAATGAGGCGTAAGAGTATGAATACCCTCATAAATTGGGGAAAATAGGACACACTATTTCTCTTTGATAATAATGAATTTTTCACGTGAGAAACGGAAGGGAGATAATATTACTTTCCAGTTCGTTGTAAATTGAAATTATTTCTGCTAATTGTTACTAAAACTTAACAATAAAAGTGTCATCCATACCGCTTGCTCGAAATCACCGGACATGCCCATGGATAGCTCACAGTGCTCTTCTGTTACTCCAAGTGCCTTGCAAACCTCGCTTCTACAATTTGTTAATGTCTGATTCAGCATTAAATGCATCTGAGGTATTAGAAACAAATGATGAAAATAAAGCTAGCAATTAAAGTTCGGGTCCTGGAAGAATCACCCTGAAGTTCTCTGGAGTTGATGAGTAGTCTGCCATTCCTATCGTCATTAAGCCAGAAAATTCAAGGTTTGGGCAACCCAGCTTAACATGTTTTACAAGTTCTACGCAATCGGAAGGTTCAACACCAGATTTTGCTGTAACAGATAACACAGATCAAATAATTGATCATTTCATGCATCTGTTCAAGGCAGATGACAAACAACAAACCTTCAAATATATTTCATGAAAGAGTCAGCAAGAATGCAGAATGCTAAATAAGTTTCAATCAAAGTGAAAACTAACTTGTTCATCATACTTGATGCTATCCAGATGGAGAGTCCAAGATAGACATTAATTTAGCTCTTTATGATTAATAAGTGGCAAATGAATGACTTACGTCTTGTGGATAGATAGAAAGGTGTCACTGAAGCTATACTGTATATGGAACCATGTATGCATCACTACTTCTAGCATCAGTCAATCGGTTGGCTTCCTGGGGAAAGAGTAACGGTAAAAAGGACAACTTGCCAACAAATGGACACAGAGATGGACCATACCATAAAAGTTCTACCTGTTGCATGTTCTTATCAACTGATCAAGCCATAAAACTTTTGCAGACAGTCCATACATGATCAGTCTAACTAATCCAGTTGTGTTTTATTTTCTAACCATGGTCAACTATGAATGATGGTTACCAAATGTAGAAATGTAACAAAAAAGGTAAACAAAAAAGATTATAGCTCACACTAGAACATATCACAGAAAAAATCAAGAGAATAGAAATATTAACTGATTTGTCAGGATTTTGCATTACTGATTTCATTTATGTCAAGGGAACTTCTTTCTGGAGTTTAATTTGTCACTCACATGCTTCACCACTGGTATTCACTTGGACCAAAACCTTCAGAGGCTTCCTTCCATTGTTTGCAATGTAACGATCAAGATGATTAGCAATCTGTGAAGCACAGAGAGCATAGAAGCACCGAGTGAGTGATGGGCCTGATGATGAATGGAAGGAAAAGAATTTAAAATACCTTTTATAACAGTTGAACATTCATGGTAAGACAACTTAGCAAAACAGCTAGAGTTAGCTCATAATCAACATACTACATCTAGTCCAATAAGAATAAGAAATGATCATATAAGTGTTAACTTTTGAGTGAAGTATTTTCACGATGAGAACATCTTTATAACTGTATTACAAATTTACAACTAACTATGTTTTAATTCCTTTTACTTGTACTAAGATAATTATAAACTGCAGTACCTACTCTTTACCACAAGCAACATGAAGGGATTAACAAACCACTAAACATAATAGAACTATGACAGACCCAGAGATCTCATTCATGTGTTTTGGTTCTTGTCTTCCTAATGGAACTTTCAACTATTGATCAAAGAAGGGGCAGGTAGGGACTAGCTGTGTTTTTGGCACATGTAGCGCCTAAGAGGTAGTTAGAGACTCAAGGCACAATCATTTAGTTGGAGGTTTGGAGCCTTAAAATGAAGTTTAGATCACCATGGTTAGAAACAGCGAACCACAATAGCATGTTTAGTTACCAATTCTGCCACCAATGGTGGGATTCCAAATGCAACCAGAACTGGTGGAATCATGTAGGGAGCAATTCACCTAGAGAATGATGTGAAGACAAACACCACTCATACTCGAAATGGACCAAGAGGATATGAAGGTCGAGGTGTAAACTTTCTAAGCCATCATCAAGGCTCCATCATAGTGTAATGAACAGGATACTTGAGAGGTAAGAGGTGTACTCATCGACTCAAGCACCTTCAAAATTTCATCTCATCCTATATTGAAATTGTTAATAAAAAAGCCAAATGAAACAGATATTTCATTTAACATTTTTCCACAGAAATAGACCATTTTTTACGTTCATAGCTTTTAAAAGAAAGAATACTGAACACTGACCACCTAAGTTTGGGCGTGGTCATCACTTTCAAACATAATCTTGTGTTAAAACCAGTAGGTTTCTCAAGGATGGTGCTGGTGATTACTATACTGCCTCCAGTTGGGCTTTGCCATATGGTGCAGTATGGAAAGTATCAGATATAATTTGAAGTGTGTAAAATATAGTTTACATCTGAATGTTTTACAAAGCTATAGATGTAGATTTTCATCTAAAACAGAGAAAACAGTCATTGTATTAGAGACCCCTAAAACAAAGGTTCTAGAAATTAAACAGATAATAGAGTAAGTTTACCTTCTCGTTATCTACACTCTCAAACATGGCAAGATTTGGGACCGCAGCTGCATATGAGAAGCAAAACAGTAGTAAGTACCATAACTCTCTTGCAGCACAAAGACGATATATCTTTGGGAGCTCTTAACAAATTCTTTTGGCACACTAAATACCACATGCTCCTTAGGCCTACAGGAAAATAAGGGATGCAATTCTTCAGTATGATCTTTCATCATGGAGATCATCCTCAAAAGATTTAGGCAATTATGAAATTTCAATCCTATAAAATTGACTCAAGGTTTACAGCAAAACAGTGGTATAAAAAATGTTCAAATTAGCATTCCATATTTGAAGGATTAGAAGTTTGAAAATGGGTGGCAGATATTTTGAGAAGATAATCTCCATACTGAGGAGAACATTATCACAAAGAATCAACCTCTGAATCATGATCTCCTCAGTATGGAGATTATCTTCTCAAAATATCTGCCACCCATTTTCAAACTTCTAATCCTTCAAATATGGACTACTAATTTGAACATTTTTTATACCACCATTTTGAACGAGCCTCTGGGTGTAGAAAACTGTATGTGTTTGTAGGGATCTTGGATATGTCAAAGTTTGAAGTGTCCCCCCACTAAAAGTGTGCCTGTAAAAGAAAAAATATTACTTCAGACAACAGTTGTTATTGTTCCATTTAATCTACACCATCCTATAAAATGGGGCCAACGAAAACTTTCTACCAAGTCCATTTTTATCCCAAAAAAATCCAACAAATTGTGGCCCACCGCTATTTGCTAGTAAGCAGCCATCGAAGTATAGCTTCATGACTCCTCTATTCAAATTCATCCACGAAAATCAAGGTTCTATGTTCAGAGCTCGCTGCTTATGCTTCCCAAAAACTTATGAGGTATTGTACTTTTAAACAACTGTACTACTACGAATGGAGACCCACAAAATGATACCACTTCTTGTTTGATAGAAGAAGAATCACAAGTAATAGTTTTATCTCCAAAACAATTACACTATAACTTTTGTGTACAATAATCAATGTTTGCATATCTATATTGACACCCCTATTATGCATTTGAAGGTTGAATCCAATCGACAGACATGAACAGCAAACCAACATTTTTTCTGTTTAATGGGACGAATCGCAAACCAATTTGTGAATCAATTGATCACATCAAGCTAATTCTTCTCAAATTGCAAACCCCATCGATCAAATCAAAATGTGAACTAAATAACTACGATTTGTAACCTAGACCATCATTTAGGCAAACAAAGAATTCCAATTAAACCTAAAATATATATTTTTTTCCAGTCATACCCAGTAAAGATTTCACTTTGTTACTCTGCAAGTGCCCAATATAATGCCATTCAATATCTTCAGGAAGCTGCACCAAATCCAAATAATCAAAAAGTTTCAATGCCATTCAATCGAATTGCTTAAAACGTTTGTTCAGTTAAGTCCATAAATTTTACAGTAAAAAAGGATGACAGAGTGAGAAAGGAATACCTGGGGAGCTTTTTCGACGATTTCTTGAACGTAATTCTCGCCAAAGCAGCGGTGGCCAGCGTCGTAGAGTTGGCGGATGAGAGAGATTGGTTTGGTTTTGCCTACAGCCACAACCCTGACCTGTTCGGACCTACGTCCGGACTTCTCAGCCGCTTGTCGGACTCGGTAAAGCACTGAACGTAGTGCAGTTACTGCGGCGCCTTCCATGGCGGGAGCTGCCATTAGATTTTCTTCTTCTTCTCTGTGTTTGTTCGTTGGGGTGGTTGTTGGTTTTCCATTTCAGGGATCCATTTGTTCCACTAGTGGTGTGTGGGGACAGTATGTGTCATGTGGATTGTGGACGAATTTCTGTTACGTATGCGATAGCCGAGTCCGAGTGGGTCCCACATCAAGGGTTTGGCTGGGCTGGGATGGGCCTGGCCGGGTCCGTTCAGAATCTCAACAGAAATTCAAAAGACATTATATTGGAGGGCGCCAAAACTTTAGTGGCAGGCTCAGGACTGAAGTATTGAAGCTTCAATCCAAAAACTTGTGCCCCAAGCTCGGCCAACATCGCGGTTGGTTGGCCGAGCCTGGCGACCAACAACCTTTTCAGCCTTTTATGCGAAGCCGCGAACAGCCGGCAAAGGTAGCTGCCATGGTTAGAAGAGGCACCACCTAAGTTTCACTCGCCGAGTTGACTCTGCAGGTGCCTCACTCGGCTCGAATTTCTACTCAAGCTTCAACACCTTCGACCCAATCCAACTCAGACTCAACTGGTGGGCCGGATCATAAGATTGGGCTAGACTAGTAGGCTTAGCACTAAAAGATCAGATTGGATTTTGGCCTACAAGCTTATTTGCTCTTCTCCATCCCAGTCTCCTAGACGACAGATTTAGAACTTCTGATACAAACTGTACAATATGGGTTTGTTATCCCGGTTTGGTGTGTGTCATCCTTGCATAGTGTAACGCTAACTCTTCTCCGTATCGTTCCAATTTGTTGGGTATATATTTAAAAGAATTGTTTTGTATAAATAGTTTATCAAAACAACGTTGGAGTAGTGGTTAACCTTTTGGGTTCCCTCCTTGAAGTCAAGGGTTCAAAACCTCTCCCACCGATATATATATATAGGGTGCTGTTAAAGGGGTTCTCAAAAATGTTAGAGGGGTGGACAGGATAGGGGGTGGACTAAATACTTCAAAATGGTTAGGGGGATGGACATAGTTTTACTAAGGGGGTGGTTATCAAAGTTTGTCTAGGTATATTTCCACCCAATTCTAAAAATCTCAAACCTAAACCCTAAATTAACCTTTTTCCTCCCTAAAAAAAACAGTCCTCTCCTCCATTCTACCACCGTCACTCTCTCTCTCTCTCTCTAAACTTCTCTCCACCATTACCAACTCCTCTCCTCCATTCTACCACCATACTCAAAAAAGTAAACAAAAAAAAACCATTATAGTTCCAACTAAAAATGATGGATTGTTTTAACTAAATTCAACCACATATGGTTGAAAAGTAACACCATATTCAACTAAGAGTGGTTGAGTCACTGGAGGGTTTAAAATTTCTGTCAAAACTCTACCGCTGTTGGTTGAGTTTTAAACCAAAATTCGACCACTGATGGTTGAGTTTT
>MVGT01003688.1:370158-381092 GCA_002174775.1 Macleaya cordata | reverse complement strand
GGAGTCGGCCTTTTAACAATCCTACAGTGGCCTTGAGGGGATTCGAACTGGTGACCTATGGGGAGCATTGAACTACCCGTAATTGAAATTATTAAATTAGTAGGTTCCGAGTACTCAAATAGGTGGAACCAGATCTGGCATATAATTGGTTCCGAACAATTCTCCAATAGTATAGAGGGCAACTTTAGTGGTTTCTAAGGATTATTTGGTCTAGTGGGATTCCTCCACAATCAGATGCAGTCCAAATTTTCGCCGTTAAGGGTTGATCCTTAAGGGAGCCAGCCATGGACAAATCTTTGCCTGATTGAATGAAAATCGCCATGGTTAATGGATGGTCTGCTGGGGTCGTAGCGATGAATTGACTATTTTTTATATTTTAAGAAGTAATATAGATTTTTTAGTATTTGTGAGCCGGTTCCATTCCTATCGAGCTATCTGATTTAAACTTTCGGATTCCATCAAACATCAGAGTACCCAACACCAGAACCAGTAATTATACTAATGGTTCTGATTCCGGTATGAAAATATATGCAGAATCGTAAATAGGGGTATCAATTAGTACCCTTTTAATAACTAAGAACCGATTCCGGTTTAGTTTGGTTCCCGGGTAAAGTGGCCGGTACCATCAACACCCCAATGTTGTTATGTTGAAGATTCTTTTCGGCTCTTTGAGGTTTGGCTCATTCTGGTGGACCTACACATAAAGAGGAACCCTAGCTGCCATGGCCCATATATACTTTGAAGTTTGAAGACTCTGAAAGTCCTTGGGACACATTAAAGCAATCTATCCATCAGTCCTGCTAATTGGCGGTTTAATCACTTAATTATAGGAGGGCTAATTCCAAAATGTGGATGAAAAATGCAGAAAAACTATCACAATAAGACAGTTGCCATCAACTGACGCGAAAAATGATGCCACTACATCATTACGGACAGAAAAAAATTACTAATAGTCTGTTTGGACAAGGGATTTGGTGGAGGAATTTTGTGGGAACTAGGGATTCGTTAGAAAAATCATGTTATATTTTTCCTCAAAATCCCTGGACCTCACAAAATCCCTTCCTAAAATCCATTGTCCAAAAAGAATATAACATAATTAATTTCTAAATCTAATAGCAAAGTTTATTAACATAATTAGAATCTTAATATACTATTTCCTTTACTTTAAAAGGGCAAACACAAATTAAACTATTGTCTTGCTTTAAACAAGTAGGTTAAATAGTGGCTTTTACAGGTATTGATGCTTTTTTTTTTTTTTTTTTTAACTTAATCAACAATTAACATGTAGATTCTTTTCAATCTTTTTCTTTTTCTTTTAATTTTTTTTTATGCTAAAGTTTAAGATTTACGGAGCAAAGATTGAATCAAATTGTACCATTTTTGTTCCAACACTTCCTTTTATCTACAATCTGGGGTACAAATCAGAATTCCCACGACTTTTACAATCAAACAAATAAATAATGTGTTATATGTCATTCATGGTTAGGAATTGGCACCGGTTAAGTATTATCAACAAAATTTCTAAAATATATAAGACTCGAGGGTCAAATGCTGCCTCATAATTGACGCACAATCAAAATATTTTTAATTTTGATGTCCATTATTTGTTCATCTTTTTCATCATTTGCAGGGGGTTTGTAACTTACATATTAAGATTGATAAATCACGTGTAACCTTATGATTTACAGCCAAACATGATGTGTGTTTTGTTTGTTTACGACTTCTTCTCACATAGTAAGGCAAACAATAATTAACTTGATTTACTTTATCTTGAAAAAATTGAAGTCCCTTGTATTGCTTTATACAGACCAAATAAAGAAGCACATAGGTTCCTAAGCTATTTGCTTTTGAGGCCTCTTTGCTTTTTCTCTGTCCCTTATTAGTTGATTTTGCCGTGTCCTTTAATTATTAGTCATGCTATGCTTAATTTCAGATTTTTACCACTTTAAAGATTAAAAAGAGACATTAGTCAATATTACATGTATTTCATATATCTAGATTAGATAAAAAAAAATATTAGATTTATGTAGATATGAATGTGGATTCACTGTCTCTTATATATCCCCTTCAGCGTTAGGGTAGGGTTTCTTTTTCCACTTTACACTAGTGATGAAATTTACCTCTTTAGATTGTTCGCTCTGTTATCAAATTGAACAATCGTTTTCTCTAAAAACTCAAACTTATAAAAAGAGAGTTGTCAATATTATAATTATGCAAATCTAAAAATAGGCCTACTCTCTCTTATACACATTACATATCGTCTTAAGTTAGGGTGTTTGACCATATAATACTTGACAGCTAGATAATGGCCCTAATGCATCTTCTATTAAAAAGGGTGCACAAAATAGCACATTATGCCGACTCATTCGAGCTCACGTACAACAGCATAACTCGCATCTATTGGTCATCAACGCGACTAGTAGCAGCTCTAAGTGAAAGGTCATTTTAGAGGGAGGGGGACCTGGTCCATACTCCATACATATATAAAGATACAACATAATCGGCAAAGGATATAGTGTGTTGAAAAATATCAGTCCAATATATGTACCTACGTTGACATCTCAACTGGATAAGTTAGGATCGATGGTAATTTGTCCCGGGTTCCACTCGCCCCATATTAAATCTGAGGAGAATGTAGTCAATGTACTTATGGAGTACCATCTATCTATTCTGTTATTAAAAGAAAAGTGACCCAAGAGATAGTTATAAGGTTGAAAATTATTGTTTCTTTATTTTACTCTTACTAAAAAAAAGTATAAAAATATTTAAAAAAATTACGGTTAGGGATATTATCAGTATTTAACATATAAAATAATTATTAAAAATAAATTAATTTTTAACTACTTTATTTGTTAATTCATTCACGTATTGCATGTACCAAAGGCCTCGTGTTATTTGTAAAATTAAGGAGTGGGAGTGGAACTAATAAGGGTATGCTTGGAACGCGAGTTTTATTTGTGTGCGAATGAAATGTTTGCACAAATGAGATACGTGCGCATATTTAATTTCTACAGTACAAAAAAAAAAAACAGAAGCAATTGTTTGCAATTGACTTAACTCCATATTTTTTTTTGAAGGGGACTATTGCCCAGGTTACATTATGGCATAGATACACGCAGTGAACGTGTGAGAAGCGCAGAGAAACCGCTAAGAATATCGTCATCAATGAATGCAGAAAATACACACCCACCAACGGGGGTAGAGAAAACGCCAATAACAACGTACCTATATTTATTATCGGATTACATGAGACAAACTTAACAGTAATACCACGGCCGATAAGTTTTGATCCCAAAGCCTCCCACTAACAAAAATTTTATGGGAGGGATGCATAACTATTATGCCAAAGGCTGATATGTGTGGATTTAGAGTGTAAGAAAATTAGAAGAAATAAATCAGATAAGAAGAGAAGAAATGGGAGAGAAAATTAGAAGAAAGAGAAACAGGGAGATAACAGAGAGAAACCAGAGAGAATCACATAATTAATCTTCCATATCCCCCTTCCAACCATTACATTACTTTACTTAAATAATAGATCCATACGGTTACTAGCACCAACTAATTTTCTAAAACAACTAATGACAAAACTCCACCTTTACTACCACTAACACAACACTTAACCCACCACTAACACATTACTCTAAACCATGAACGTGTACCACTAACCAATCCCAAATACTAACTGCCCAAACCTATCCTAAATACTAACCCTAATACAATATATATTCATGGGACCCACATATGTACATATCAAAGGCCCATGTGCTACTTAACTTCATCTTAGTGGTAGATAATTTACTAAAAAATATTGTATTTTGAATTTTTATTTACTAGAGTCAAGAGTTCTTACACCATACTCAAATACAATGTCTTGTGGGACGCCTTTTATAAAGATGATCCAATGGCTAATTTTAGGTGAGAGTGTTCTCCTCACCATGCAAATAATCCTCACTGAAAATCATCTCATTCTAAAGCTTGTAACCCATCATCTAAGTGATTGTAAATCAATGGTGATTGAGACATCTATTTTACTATTTATTTGCAATCAATGGACGATTAAATTAAAAAGTATTAGAATGGGTTGATTTTCGTTGAGAATGATCTACATTATTAGGACAATATCCTCACCTAAAATCATCATTTAGATTATCTTCACGTGGCCCCGTAAATTACCTACAAAAGCGATGTATGAAATCTTGCATCACATATAGGAACAATTTTCAAACTTTCACTTAGATCACTGCTAATGCAGCCCCTTAAACACCAAAACCACGTCCAACAAAGGTTTGGTGGAGCCCTTAAGCACCAAAACCCGTGGTTTAACCATTAGTTTGAGGGAGGGTTAAGGATACCCGCAGAAATCTTCTACGACGCGGAAGTTATCTGCGAAAAGAGGCCTCGCAGAAATTATCCACGAGAAAATCTTTAAAAAAACCTTAAAAAGAAAAGAGAAAAAAAAGAAACCGAAGAAATTTTGTGTAAGACTTTCTTAAAAAATTTCTAAGATTTTTTCCAACTCAATTAGTCATGCTCTACCCTTGTACCTTAAATCCACCAAATTTTTTGGAGAGTTTAGGATTCTCCACTAGCAGTGCCCATGTTTTAATATAGAAAGTGCATCTATCGTCCAGCTCAGCTGAATCAAATACACCAAGGTTGTACAAATAATTGTCCAGTTGAGCCAAACCATGGTACCAAGGACTAATTCTAGTACCAGATCAAAAGGACTAATTCCAGTACAGATGAGGTTGGAGTCGTTTGACTAATGGGAGGGATCTAGGAAGATATATATATAGAGAGAGAGAGAGTAGAAACTAGTGTCAACTTGCTTCAACTTGTTGACGATGACTTGGCCAGTCTGACAAAGTTTGGCACCCATTACTTTGTTGTTTTTTTTTTTTTTCTTTTCTACAAATTCAAAATCACGAAAAGTTGGGCACAATTTCCTCTTCAAAGTCAAACATTTTCTTAGTGGAGGGTCTCAGGCACTTAGACATACAATTCCATTTCCAGTTTTTGGTTGTATGTACAATTCATCTGTTCCTGAGGAATAAACCTGATTAGTGATCATGTCAGGTATAATACTATTTTAGTGAATCCCGAACACCCAATTTCTAACCAAACAGTGCAATCGTTTCGAATTTTGCGATTTGTCTCAACAGTTCCATCAGCATGACTTTTTTAACGGCTTCCACCTTCATCATGCATGCATTGGCTTCAGTAGACCAATTACTCACCTTGGCTTTATGTAGTTTGTTGAAGCAGGACAATATGACATTTAATTCAAGCTTTCACCTTGGCTTTATAACATAAGCTGTTTGTTTTACCGACAAAAAAAAAAAAAAGAATAATTTTAAATTAATTTTTTATAGGATTAAAAGTTCTATAACAGAATAATTTTATTACAAAAATAACATGTTCAAGAGATCATCCACTCAACTTTGGATCACCTATATTACCACTACAGAAAATCTCGTTAGAAATTGTTTGAAACTACAACCACTTGCCCATATAGTTTTCATATGTCAATCATTATAGAGGTTGTGGGTTCAAAACCTCACAGCCATAGTATTACCGTATAGGTTACCCATGTAGTTATGTTGATCCGTGATAGTTTTTCTTTGTTTGTGATGACGACTTTTCTTCATCTGTGTGGCAACTTTCGTATGCTCAATCAGTTTTTTTGCGTTTCTTACATACCTATTACTAGTGGTATATCTACACTCTTGTATTAATTTATTGTCCCGTCTACGGAAAAAAAAAAAAAAAAAAGAAGAAGAAATTATTTGAATAAACCTTATTTTTTTCGGATAATTGAACCAATAAGCTTGTACTAATATCCTGGTTCACTTTGATACAAGTTTCCTCCAAAAAGATATTGGGCAAGTCGTTTTCACAAACTTTTTTTCATCCAAAGAAAATTGTACAAAAATGATGTACAAGAAGAAGATGATCTGACAAGTCGTTTTCACAAACTCTTGGACGCGGAGGCTAGAAGACTTAAATATCTAAAAAATTTAAATTTAAAAGCTGATATCCACTTGATTAATGATTTTCTTTTGAAATATTTTTCTATCATCATCAAGTCACCTAATCTCATCGCTTTTCATCATGTTCAGATGAATGAGACAAGTCCGCAATGAGGAGTCATTTTATTAAAAAAAAAAAAAAAAAATTCTGCTTTTCAGCTAGGCCAACCGGCGGGTTAAAGTTAGATTTAAATTAAAAATTAGTGTTCATACAAATTAATCTAGGTTACGACATTCATTAAAGTCAAAATGAAATTAATTTGGCAAAAAAACCTAATTAGGTCATAAGTATCCCGCGTTAATGACATGGATCCCATGCATTTGTGCCCTAGTTCTCTGTTATAATTTAACGAATACATGTGCTTAATTTGACTCCTAATCTTTAATCTTACTTTTCTAAATTAACTAATTTGACCCTTTGACTTGCCCTTAGTAATCATGTTTTGACTTGGATGACTCGGTCGGTGAGGCCAATAATCCATTATTACTAGGGGCGTTAATTGTAGTAATTAACCTATAATCGAACCAAACGGACACCAAATCAAACCAAATCATTCTAGCTAGATACTTGACCTATTCCATGGAACTGGAATCAAACTGATATAGCATCGAGAATTGATTATATATATTGATTTTTCGACGTATTTTTATTTTGATTCGCTATATAATTCACGTTCCTACTGAGTTGGTCGACGATTTGAGTTCGAAAACACCAAATTTTTACTAGTTAGGCATCTAATCTATACATAAGCAAGCCAATATGAAATCAAGAGGGGCCAAACTCTATTTTCTTGCAATCAAATGAAAAGCTATGTATATTTGTTCTTCAATATTCTTGTATATATGGGACTTTTTGTGTTCTTTATAATTAATTGTTGACTTTGAACCACCAAACTAAAAGGCAAAAACTACTTGATCACTGTATAGTGTGTATCCACATCTCATTTAAGTCAATTCTCATACACATATTCCTAGCTACATCCCCCCATATGGCCATATATATAGCCCTTCTTCCTCCTCTCCCTTCTCCATCAATTCTCCTAAGCTTTTAATCTTATCTACACATTCAAACTCTCTCTCTCTTTCTCTCTCTAGATTTCTCATATACCCATTGAAATTCTCTCTCTCTCTCTCTCTCTAGATTTCTCTCTCTCTCTCACCATGAAGCTGAACATGAAGTTCTTCTTTCTATCAACTATAGTAATGGCCTTAGTCATTCACATTGGTACTGCAACATGGATCAAAGAAGAAAATAATGATTTTGATGATTATGAAATGCATCTCTCCCCTGAGGAACAACAAGCCATGCAAGAGTCTTTTAAGTACTTCAACTGGGAGGAACACAAAGACGGTCCGCCTTGTTTTCGAGGGATAAATCGATTCTTCTCTCATTATAAGAAACCTAGACTCCAAACTACATGCAAAATAAATCCTAAAATTTGTCATGCTAAAGGAAGCCCAGGAACTAACTGTTGTAATAACAAATGTGTGAATATTTTGGCAGACAGATACAACTGTGGCAAGTGTGGAATCAAATGTAGGTACTCGGAAATATGTTGCGAAGGAAGATGCGTCAACCCGTCGTTCAACCCGAGACATTGTGGTGGATGTAACAACCGTTGCAATAGGGGAGGTTACTGTGCATTTGGTTTGTGTAATTACTCTTAGAACAATTTTGATTTTGAGTGTGAAGATTTTTTAAGTTACAACAAGTAATTGAGGCGACCATTTTTTACAAGGGGGTGTTGCTGCTAGTAGTATTTCTTTTTTGAGTAATGCTAGGGGAACCCTCCGGGGACCCTTTTAGAGGACATTCCGGCTGTAGGGTTCATATTAAGATGATTCAGTAATTAATTTTTGTGAAGATAATGTGCTCACTGCCATGTAAACCGTCTTTCACCAAAAATTATATCATTTCTTTTTGTACGTAAATTTGATAATCACAATTTAATTTATAATGCAAAAAAGTTATATTCATGAAATTTGGACCGTTGAATTCTTATCAATCTAAAAAACATAAAAATGGGTCGAAGGAGTATGCGAAGTGAGGGTTGCAAACATTCGCAGCTCTTTTACATATCTTTTGCGATCAGGTGGGCCGTGGGCCTTCCTCAAACGTTTGCAGTAAGTATTATTTACCGTGGGCATATCAAGCAGGCACACAGTCGAAAAAATGGTATAAACAGTTGCAATGCAGAAATCGATAGGGATCCCAAGCAGGTCCTAGTAAAGTTATTTCCCTTCATTGGCCTAGTATTTATGGGTCATTGGGCTGTGTCATTTCATAATTACTGGGCTAGCCAGGTCTGTCCTGAAAACTCCCCTGCCCAAATTGGTCTGATCAAAAAGTCGGGGTGGACCGGGCCAGGCCCATGGTAGGCTTAAGTCATCGGGCCGAATGCCACCTACTTAAAACTTTACTGAGGTTCTTTACGCTCGGTTTGTTCTAAAGAAATACATGCATAAATTAATGCAGATAGATATGGGCATGTTTGTAATTTTAATTAAAACTACTTATTCATACTCTGTTTACACCAGTGTGTGTGACTTTTTTTTTTTTATCGGTAAAAGTAATATTTTGACATAGATGATGAAGAAACTATCTTCAAAGAAAAAAAAAAAACAGCCCTTAGATCATTTCTACGCAACCCTAAAAATAGAATGTAAACATGGATAAGAATAAGGTAGGTGTGGATTGAACCTATAGAAAGTTGCAGGTCGGGCTCTCCTTTGTGTGGCATGCAGAGGTATTATACTAAAGTTGACTCAAAGTTAACTAATTTGGAACCTATAGGAAGCTGCATTATAATAGTAGGGTAATCATCCCCTAACTTCATATGACACCTTAAATTATTAATCATCACACTAACACATATTAATTAAGCTTACAGATTCATATTAGTTAGTTTAAGCTTCCACTAAAAAAGTTCCTTAACCCTCCTATATTAATCAAATCTAATTTCTATTTGAATACTAGTCACACCTTTTTGTACATACTTCTTTATATATATGTGAGATTTCATTCCTTATTCTCAAAATTAATATTAATTTAGGTTTTGACTTGGACCAATCCACTATAGAGATAATTCAAAACGTGCCCTAATTCACCTATAATTCCTTCAGTCAACAAACTGATCTGCCTGTTAACTATAAATTCCCATCTCCCTTCTTTCCTCTCCTCATCAAATCTTTCAAGTCATCTTTCCAATCCATTAACAGATTTTCAAAACTTCTCTCTTTCTATCTCTAGATCTCTCTCTCTATACCATGAAACTCATAAAGCTCTATCTTATCGTAGTAGTACTAGCCATGGCTTCAGTCCTCAGTATCCATGCAAAATCACACGTTGATAAAGAAGATGAAGATCAAATACATGTACTTCATGACCAGAGCCAAGAAAATTTTTCTCTACGACGGCTGAGTCATTATTTCCATGCACATAGAAAGCCTGTTAGTCATCATAATAATAAGAATTGCAACAAGTTCCCTATGATATGCCAAGCTAAGGGCAGCCCCGGACCTCATTGTTGTAAGAAGAAATGTGTTAATGTATTGAAGGATCGTCAAAACTGTGGGCTGTGCGGGAAGAAGTGCAAGTACACAGAGATCTGCTGCAGAGGAAAATGCGTGAACCCGTCTTTCGATAAGAGACATTGTGGTGGATGCAGTAACCGCTGCAACGGTGACGGTTTTTGCGCGTTCGGGTTATGCAATTATGCTTAATAATTAAAATTTAATTTTGTTTATATATTGTACAAGTTTGGATTAATTTATTATTGTAATTTTATTAAATATAGGCATTCTTTTGTAATTTTTAAAATTAATTATTTTGTATATCATGCAGACTCATTTCTATAATTTTAAAAGTTGATTTTTTTATTTTATTACTAAATAATAGTTTAATTTTTCAAAAAATATCATATCTAATAACATGACCTTAATTTTTTAATAATGCTAGAAGGCCCAAAAATTGGACCGGAAATGCTACCCAACTAATGTGACTCGATCTTCAAGATGTACAAGCATAATGCTAGCTAGATGGATCATTTTTCCTAACCACATGTTGTGCATGCGCAAAATGGTGTGACACAATATGGTCAATCATTTTACACCACATCTTCTACCATATAATGTGGTTTGCAATTGTAGTCAGGAACTCATAATTCATTAAAAATGGCATGTTTAGCATTATTAATTTTTTATGACAGTCTTAATTGTCTTATTTATTTAAGGCTTAAATTTGTTAAGAGAGTTATCAATATTATTTTTATACAGATCTTAGGTGCATCAACTATAGGGGTGGGACCATAGTAACCAGAGCGTGGAGCGGGAGCGGGAGCGAGAGCGCGAGCGGGAGTGTCGGAGCGCCAAATTTAAAAATGCCTAAGGCTCAGCGCGCCTTCGGAGCATCTAACTTACTCACACGTAGTTAAAGTTTAGTTGAAGTTTTAATTGACTACCATTTACTAGATTATGATTAACTAGATTATTAAATAAATTTTTATTAACAAAATCATTGAATAGTTAGTAAAATAATATTAAAATTTTATTAAGTATTTTTTGTAATAATATTCTATTTTTAAAAAATTATTATTTTTTCTTATTTGTTAACTATAAAGTATACTATATATATAATAACTAAAATTTATTGTTTCTCATATTAATTATATTTTATTATGGAAAAAATGAATTTTTACTGTCCAAAAAGTAAGTGAGAAACACAACCATATAACGTGTGCTTTAAGGGCACTTAATAAGGTTATTTTTGAACGAGTTTTTTTTACAAGTTAGACGTCTTCAAATCAGCTAATTTTTTATATATAATATTATCATTATTTATAAGATGTCCACCAAAAATCAGCTCAATCAGAGATATCTAACCCTCCAAACAAATCACTTTAAATG
>MVGT01003688.1:353050-368948 GCA_002174775.1 Macleaya cordata | reverse complement strand
AAGAACCCGAGAATCCCACTCGGGCCATGCGTGGATAAACCTCTTATAGGTTTTGTGAGTTCTATGGGCATTCTGGGCAAATGAGGTACAGTGTGGGCATGGCATGTCCAAAGTCTCTAACCTGCCCGAGTCCCACCCCTAATCAACTATCCCTAATATGCACATGGGCATTTGGTTAAACATTTAAAAATTTAAAATTTAAAAATTATTAAACTATTTATCTTCTTTCCCACCACCGCCTCCACCTCCACTATGCCACAACTTCGCTACCACCGCCTTCAAAAGAGATAGAGAAGAAAGAGAAAGGGAGAGAGAAAAAAAGAGATCGAATGAAAGAGAAAGAGGAGAGACCGAGAGAGATCTGTCCCAATCTCTCCTCTTTCTCTTTCACACTCGATCTTTATTTCTCTCCCTCTTTTTCTCTCACTCGATCTCTTTTTGGTTCATTTTTTTTGTTTTTCTTTTTCAGTGTGAAACCTGTCGAAGAAGTGACAAACTACTCATTTACAAACACCAATCTCTCTGTATCTCTAGTCTCTACACCATCAAATGGATCGTCTAGCAAATCTGGATTTTTAAAAGAAAGAAAGCATAAGTTCCCTCCCCACTAGGGCTGTGCAAAAATTATCCGATCCGCCCAAATCGACCAATCCAATCCAATTTGGGTTGGATCGAAACCGATCCAAAGGCGAGGTCGGGGTGGATCGGTTTAGAATTCTTGAAATCCAATGGGTAAGGATCGGTTGGCAGATCCTAACGTGCGAAACTAATACCCAACCGATCCAATCCACTTACCCATATAATAATATATATTTTGTAATTCTTCAAAATAAATAAGGGTAATAATGTAACTATGTAAGCATGTATATATACATAACACAACACAAAGCTAAACCTAACTTTGATGGTAATTTTCTAGATACAAAAAATATAGGTTAGGAATTTCTCAATACAGTAATTATAGGCTCGAGTTGAAAATATGTGATAATTTAACCAGGCCCAACTATTATTTTTTACTTTTATGGGCCATAAATAGAGAGTCTGATAAATATTAAAGGCCTAATTGATATGTTTAACAGGCCTGACCCAATAGGCCCAAAACGACGAAACCAATCCAATCCAATCTTGATTGGGGCAGATTGGATTGGATGGGTTCTATTGGGCGGATCGGGATTGGATTGAAAACCCAGTATCCAATCATACATTGGATCGGATGCGGATCGAACCAAAATCAATGGTTTCGATCCGCTGCACACCCTTACTCCCCACGTGTTATATGCATGAGGGTATTGTTGTCAAATTAGTGCACCATACAACAGCTGTTGAATGGTTTTCATCCAAAATGGGACCAAATTCAACTTTTTGAGAAAACAGAGATTGATCCCCAGTTGCTAATTGTACGAAGGATTATCCTAAAAAAAACCCTTTTTTCCCCTCATTTTCACGTGGTCAGCTTCATTTAGCTCCCACTATCGACAATCTTTAGCGAAGGGAACTACTTCATTGTCCCTGATAATTCTAACGCGAAAGTGGTAAATATATATAACACCCACAGCCGAGAGCCGTTTGATCTAATTCAGATGGCTGAAATTAATTCTTCGAGTTAATTAATTACACTAATATGGTTGTGTTTTGGTATAATATACAGGTTAATGAGAGAGAGAGAGAGAGAGAGAGAGAGAGAGAGAGAGAGAGAGAGGGTGATGCATATGATCAGCGGCTGAAGAACTTGCCGGAAGTGGAGGTCATCATCTCTAAAGACCAGTTTAATTAAAAATGGAGCTTAATTACTTTGTTCAGTCTGGATGGGGAAGCATTTCCCCCCAGTACTCAAAATCTCAGTCATTATTTGGTTTTGCATCCTCTCTAGTCTTACATCGATCAGATGCTGGTCCTCTCAGATGTGTTGCTAGAAAACAATGTTAACTTGAAAAGATTAGAGTTTTCCAAGGGGGTGACGAGTTTCTTTTTGTTGTTGTCTGGGGTTTTCTAAGGGATGACTAGCAATAGTAAACACTAAAACTTATAAAAATTACAAAACAAGCAAACCTATTTAGAAATCCTCATCTCTCCAATGGTTAGGACTCTCCAATACACCGAACTCCTTCACATTCGACTCCACCACTCAGAACACTTCTACTACGATATTATATTTTTTTAGAACCCCTTAACTTGTTCTCGTTGGCTTTATTAAAGGGAATCTCCGTGAGGCCAAACAAAGCCAACCACCTAATAACCCTGACCTTATATAAATGTCCCTCTTTCACTTCCACCTTCACTTTTGTTTATACGACCCTGCATTTAATTATTTGACAGAGTTAGAAGTTTTAGAATATTATTATGTGAGGACCGTCGATCATCTTCGCGTGGGCAATAGATGGTGTAAATGAGATGTAAATATAAGATAATTAGATGTTTAGAGAAAAGTGTTGAGTGGAAGTAGAATTTTTCCTTTTTCCTTTTCCTTCAAAAAAAAAAAATTCCTTTTTCTTAATAATAAAATGTCTGTTACTTTAGAAAATTGGGGGTGCTCAAATCGTTTCGATGGGTGCGACAATTAGCAACCATTCTGCATCTACAATTATACAATCTAAATTCTAAACTAAAACCTGTTCGAGACTTGAAAGGAAGAGAAAGCGGAGAGATCGTCCGAGCAGTTGACGGTAACCGGACTCCATGGAGTTCAGACCTCCGGATTACAGTGCAGAAGAAACCACATATCGTGCGCACAGAACTTCATCCTCTCGCAACCGGCCCTTCCTTAATCCAGGTCCTCTTCTCTGTTTCTTTTTCTTTTTCATCATTGTTTTTGGGGTTTTCTTCTGTAACTATAATGACTGAAAAATAAAATCACTATTGATCTCTCATCCGATCAAACCCTTTGGAAAATACTATTGATTTCCTAGTAAATCTGAAATTTTTCTATCCTCTCTGTGATATACTGAACTCCCACAATTGATAGAAATTAGATTGAATTCCACAAATTTATCATGGAAATTAAGGCTTTCCAAACGTGGGTACAACATCTACACTTGATATTTGAAGTGTAGTGTCCAAATGGCTACAAATTCCATTTTGAAGTGTTCAAGTAATATAGCTGCATACATTTAGATATCAATGCCCAAAGTGTTGCAAAGAAAAAGATCAAATTTAAAAGGATTATAAACTTGTGATATAGTTTTCTAATGCCTTAAAATACAGCATATTTGAACCTATAAAATCACCTAAAAGTTTGTATTAACTTTGTTTAAGTTGGGGTTTCAAGATTTATTGTCAATTCTATAGATGAGTTCATAGATAATGTAATCTCTAGACTACTGAGTCATGGTACATGTTTTTTCGCTTCATGGAACATCTGTGATGGTCTCTATTTCTTCAGTAAGTTTGTCTTTCTATGTTGAATTTGCGTAAACATTCCAAGTTTACATATTAAGTAGTTTTTATGGTGATGCTTATAAAAAAGTTCAATGTAATAGGGTTGCCAAATTATGCTTAGTAAAGATTGGGATTTAGGACTGCGGTTGATAGTTCTTCAATTAGTTGACCATTTTTATGAGTGTAGAGCTCTTGAGGGACAATGATTACTGTGAGTATTTGGTCATCTAAAACTGAAAAGCTTGGTCTTATGATGACCACCAAATCGTGCTAAATAGCAATTTTCATTTGGCTCTTGCTCTAACGCCCATTAAAATAGACCTGTTGTTTTTCTATTATCTGTCTGTGACATTGCTGGCCGTGTTTCTCTTGCAGATGTCCTATGCAATAGTTAAAGGTGGCAAGGGTATGTACATTTGAAACACTACTTTATTTGACTTTGTGCCTATAGGAAAGAAACTGTTGGTCAAAAAACTTGTTGGTAGTTTTTTTATTATATCAGTAACCTTTCCCCAGTTTACTTATTTGATGAGGAATCTCGCAGTTCATGAGAAACCAACAATAAGCTTGCATTTAGATGAACTGAATGATCCTCAAAAATTTTCTGAGTATGATGGAAAAATATTACATGGCAGGAGTATATTATACGATTACGTGAACTTAAGGATGAAATAGGCGCGCATGGCAGGCTGATGATCGTGTAACATCTTTGAAGTTATCCATCAAGATGAGGCTTTAGGTCTCACTTTTATGAGTTTGTATGATAGTTTTTCATGTTAACTTTTGTTTTTTTGGTTGAACATGGTAAAATGTGAACTTCCATCTAATATAGAATAGTTTCTGGTGAATTATTGATGCTTATTTTTATTTTTTTCCGGGAGTAAATATGATGAAATCTACTTCAGGTTTCTGTAATTGAACATAGCCTACAAGTAGAGGACAGGTGAAAGTTTTATTGAGAAACTTTATAGAATCTCCTCAGTTATTAAAAAACAGAAGATACTTTACATCCAGACATGGTTTGGGACCTCATCAAATTCATAACCATTTTGGTTTATCTAATTTAAATGCTACAATAACCCTTGGGATCCTGGCTGGTGCATTGAGAAATTGTACTGCTCAAGAGAAAAAAAAAGTTATTGGGCTGAGGCGTAGGTCCAAGCAGTTCTCTTGTACTCTGTGGAACCAGGCTGCTGGACCGTGTGACAAGTGCTATGCACGGATTATTCTAATAAGCACCATATGTTGTACATCTTTTGCTTCAATATTTTGGTGTATTAAGGTGGGATCTATCTGCAATACAATAATCTATCAACTGACAACTATGATCATCATGCATTTTATAGGCATATATTGCAAACTTTCATTTTGTGTCCTTATTTCATGTTCATTCCTTCTTGTTTTATATTCTTGACCATGCAAATTGCAGTTTTAACTTTAAGTTTTAATTGTCAAATATTAAACATAGCAAAATTTTACTGTCAAATAAACCATCATCAATTAGCACATAGCCAGGTTATGAATAAAACTTTTCCTCTGCTTAGACGACTGTGAACATTAACTTGACAACTCTTCCTTCAATTTTATGAACAAACTAGTAGGAATAGGGATAAACAAAACAGTTTGTACAAACAGTCATAACTATCATGTCTCTATTTTGTGAGGAGATTAAGGGCTCTATCATGATTTACAATATAGGTTCGTAAAATTTGAATTAATTCATTTTCTATGCAGGTTGCTAGGTTTCTGATGGACCCTACTGCTTCATAATTCTATCCTGCACTGTTTGTTTTATTACGGATGTACTGGATATGCTTGGAGACATGGTGTGGGAGCGCATAAAAAAGGAGGGCCGAATATGCTGATGATGGAACCATAATATGCTGTTTGTTTTGTGAGATTCTCCTACTCAGTTAGACTCATGGAGATTTATTCATTGTCTAGTATTGACTTTATTTTCTCTGAAACTTACTGAGAAACCTAGTCATTCTATTTTGATTTTATTGGTACTTGGCTTGTATAGAAGTTCAATGAATTCATCTCCCTGATGTGCTCTTTCAGTCAATCCGTATGCTGCAATCAATTGGCTAATTATTTGTGAAGATTTGACTGTTGATTACAGCATATGGATTGAAGGAGCACCTTCCTTTAGATGAATAGAAAGTGATGAAATAAAAAACAGGGCAAAGAAAAACACACCAAATGGAGAAATTAAAACAGAAATTGAAGAGATCTAATGTGGCATAGAGCGCTAAGAGTCAATACAGCACCGTGCCTCTGTTCAAGACGGATCTTAAGTCGTACAACAGTAGTAATACTTTGACATGAAACCTAGCAAAAAAAAAAAGAAAAAAAGAATGAGACAGTAGTATTTAGGAGCCATAAACCTGTCAATATATTCATCTTCACTTAGGTACATC
The DNA here is from genome assembly GCA_002174775.1 of Macleaya cordata. Lineage (NCBI taxonomy): Eukaryota > Viridiplantae > Streptophyta > Magnoliopsida > Ranunculales > Papaveraceae > Macleaya > Macleaya cordata. The sequence continues at coordinate 363,153 of MVGT01003688.1, read as the reverse complement.
GTCGTTGTCCACGGTATCGTCATCATCATCATCTTCATCATCATCATCATCATCATCATCATCATCATCATCATCATCATCATCATCATCATCATCCTCGTCATCATCGTCGTCATCATCATCATCCTCGTCATCATCGTCGTGATCGTCGTCGTGATCATCGTCGTCATCATCATCATTGCTATCATAATCGTCATCGTCATGTCTAGCGTTCATATTTTCCGTATCCCAAATTTTACATAGAACCATGTCCAGCTGCATTAAACCAAAAAACAGACCATTAAGCTATAAGAGTATGTGGGACCTTAGTAACCGAAACCTTGGTATAGGGGTGACGCTCCCGTTCCGGAACCTCGCGCTCCCGCTCTAAACTACGCTCCGACGCTCCCGCTCTGAAGGTATTTTAGAACTAAGAACATTTTTTAATCGGCCGCTCCGACGCTCCCGCTCCCACTTACGTTCCCGCTCCGACCCGCGCTCTGGTTACTTAGTGTGGGACTAAAATTAAGCTTAATTAAGTAGTTAACTAGTTAAACATAGCTAAATAGTTATATAATACCTCTGCATTTAGATTGTGTTCAATCTCTTGGACACGGTACTCCATCATAGTCCAACTGGTTGGCTGAGCGGGATACAATCCCCTGTGAAAAACGAACCCTTTCTTGTATCCAATTGTAGCACCATCTTGGATTATTTGTATATCTCCATTATCATCTTCCTTCCAAAATCCATCACCAGCCCTTCGATTGATCAGGTAGTAAAATGGGAAACTTCGTGTCCTAGGGGTGAAAATATGGATATGGGAATGCCTGTACCACTCGAATTTTTCTGTAGGTAACAACATATGATCAAAGTACTTTAGACTAAGTAAAGATGAAATTACAGAGAAAAAACAGAGGAAAGACAGAAAAAAAAAAAAAAACTTCATTTGAACATATAATATATAAATTACAATCTAAAGAACAAAGAAATAATCAAGAAACGTTTTTTTTTTTTTTTATCAATGCAATAATCAAGAAACTAGCAGGATATGAATGATCATCCTGTTCTTTGATTAGAAAGGAGGCAGTTCAAGAAAGAAATAAAAAAAGATTGATCAATTAGCATGTTAAACTAATTAGGGTTGGATAGATAGATTCAAGAATATATTAGCATCCATGAAGAACAAAATAAATGAAAAGAATCGCATCAGACTACATTTTTAATTACCTTTAATGACCTCTGGATTGTACTGGTAAATGTCATCCTCATAGATTAAGTCGGTTTGTTCTAATGGAAGATTGTTTCTTGATGCAATAGCCAATTAGTTCTATGTCGGAAGGTGCAAAAATCCATCCCGGTCCCGGGGGCTTTGGATAGTGATGTTCATGGGGATCATCTTCTATATTAAACATTCTTGATACTAGAGAGAGAAAGTGACCGGAGATATCTAGAGAGAGAGAGAGAGAGAGAGAGAGAGAGAGAGAGAGAGATAAGAGTAGAGATAGAGAAAGTAAGAGAGGAAATAGCTTATTGAACTGTCGAAATGTTTGTAGCAGACTATGGAGATAGATAGAGAACGCGGAGATAGAGAGAGAAAGTGAAAGTGAAAGAGGGAATCACTGTAAGAGTTTAAGATTGAAATGTTCAAACGGTTTATGGTTATGACAAACTAATTAATTATATATATAGCCTCTGCTTATCTTCAAATGGCAAGATTTCCTACACTCTTATTCCAAGAATGTTGGTACAAGATTTTTGTAGGCCCCTAAGGGCTGATTTCCACTGACAATGATCCTCAATTAAAATGCATCATCATTCTTTTATCTATATAAAAACTTTGGTGATTTATGGGTAAAGTGTCTAATTTTATCATCATTATATTTTTTTTATAGGGTTAGAAGTTCTAGAACTTCTCTACGTGTTGAGGAGATTATTTTAAAAATCCTCTGTCCATCTCTATGCGGGCTCTACAAAAATTTTGTAACCACATAGTATCAATATATGTCAGTTTGTTTCTTATGTTGGATTTGTTATTAAAAAAGAAAAAATAGAAATTATTCAAGACTTAATTTTGATCTACATGATGAGGAGACAATTGTCACAAAAAATCAGACCTTAATTCGTTACTTCGTAAACCCTATATGCAAGTGTAAGCAATGTAAAAATAAGGTTCAGTTAATAGTGAACCACTTAGAATTGATTTAGGGGTTAATTTTGATCTACTTTATGAGAAAATCGATCATCCGCCAAAAAATTAGCACTTAGATCGTCCCTACATGAGCTCCATAGGCAAATGTGAACATATTTTAGCAATTTTTTGACTTATTTTGACCTTTTCAGCCGGTAGAGAGAAATTCCTTATTTTCTTACTTCTTTTCTTACTTAAAAAATGACTATAACTTATTTTAAAATAAAAATTTAATTTTAACAAAAATTATATATTTGAAAAACATTTTAGGAGTTGAAATGGACTTGAAATGGAGTAGCACTTGTTTTTAAGACTTTGTGTTGTATGTTTTGGGTTAATGGCTTGTTCCTGTCAAATGGGCAGCCCCGTTGCAGTTTTTTTTTTTTCATAAGATGGCAATGGTCAACTTATGGAGGAGAGATCCAACGGTGGAGATTGAAGCGACGAAGACGAAAAAGCGAAAAGGAGAAGCTTTGATCTGTGATAGGTGGGTAGACTCGATCTGTTGAGTCAATCAAATGTAGTTTGTACTCACATCATTGAATAAAGTATTGCCCGTGAATATAAGCAATCTTGTCAAACTATATAAATTTTTGTTTTACCGTGGTCAATCGTAGGAGTATACAATATTTGTGCACTACACTGTGTTTTGATGCGTCTAATTTTTGTGCCTCTTTAGCATTTATCTATATTAATACTTACAATATTATTAGTCCCTAAAATTTGACCACAAAAATATAATTTCAAATGATGTGGCAATTGAAAAAAGTAATTTCATGAAAACAAAATCGTCTTATAATTTTCGAAAGAAAATTGAGAATATCTCAATCTATATATAATTTTTAGACTTGAGATTTTTTTTTTTTTTTTTAACAAATTCAACTCGTTATCTTAAAAAAAACAACTCACCAATCAATATCATCAAGTCAATCATGTAGTAGTAGTAGTAGTGAATCTGCCAAAATGAAATTAAATCGATACTCATAGTATTTAACAACCAAAATAAGGAAATCCTACGTACCAAATCAAAATAAGGAAATCTACCAATTAATTGGGATTCATCAAGCATTTCCGTTCCTCAAATGAGTTGTAGCCATGTACATTAGTCACCTAAATAGGTCCCTGAGGATTAGACCGGCCTGATTTATAGCACCAAACTAATCAGCTTCTTCATTGCTTCGTTTTGCTCTGTCCATAACGAGTCGACCGCTCAACTTTGTCCCAGATCTTACACAATACAATGTCCAGCTGCCAAAAACAAAAAAAAATGATCGTCAGAGAGATCCAAACCAAAGCTATTCCCTATTTGGTACCCCCTTTAAATTTAATAAGAGGCTTTTTATTTTATTAGATGGGCGGGCCCAGTTATTTGTCACTTACATAGTTTTAAAAAAATATAATTAAATAAATACATTGTCGTCTATTCGTAATAAACCCAACAAGCTACTTTGTGATAATACCTTAAAAAATCAATTTTAGGCTCATAATCAATTTAATTTAGAAATTACAATAATAAGCAGCCTATAAGTAAGTAGTTAATAACTAATTAATGAGGTTATGAAATAAGCTTAATTAGTTTTTTTTTTTTTGATAACAAATAATAAGCTGAAATAATTAATTAGTTAAAAATACCTCCTTATTATGATCTTCCTTCTCCTGGACTCTGTACTCGTTCATGACCCAATTGGTCTTAATAGAAGGCTTTCCTGATCTATAAAAAACCAACTTCTTCTTGTATCCAAGTATAGTATCATGATTATCTGATGATCGGATTGGTTTATCGTCTCCGATAATCTTCCAGAATCCGTCACCCGCTCTACGTTTCCGGCAAGTCGCTTTCGAAAACTTCCTCTTCCTAGTGCTGAAGAAATGTAAATCGAAATTGCCATACCACTTGAAATTCTCTGTGTATATAATAAACAAATTAAACATAATAAGCTTATTCATGCATGGATGCACAAAAACTAAACTGACGAATCAGTGGACATGTATTAATTTTTATGGGTTCACACGAAATTGATTTAAAAACTGGCTGATTTTTCGAGATAATGATCTACATGATGAACAGAACATCATAACCAAGAATCAGCTCTTAATTAAATCAACTTTATTATGTAGACCCCACATGAGCATATACATGTAAGCATATGCATCCGTCCTCAAAACTAAACTAAGATAATGAACCATCTCACAAGATTCACAAAAACGAAAACAAATGGGAACCAACATATATAAACTTACAAATCTGATCAAGCTCAACTGCTGGGCTAACAAATATTCCAATCATACCCAACCAAATTAATGAAGAGTTCAAATCCTCTTTCCCCATTTTAAATCATCCAATTTTTACTGAGAATATTTTCAATATATAGATTATTCTCACAAAAAAATCAACAAATTTTATAATTTTTAATGCTTTCAAACGTTAATTGAAAAATCAACTGTCATTATTCATAGATAAGGATTATTTCCTCGATTTTAGAATTAGTTGGGTTTTTTTTTATGAGGAGAGATTTTTGCGAAATGTATTAATCCAAAGGGCTTTAGACCAAAATAACCCTGAGCAATAGTTTCAACTACCACAACAAAAAATCTGGTAAAAAAGACTCGAGCAACAATCCTAATAATCAACGGTGATTCTATACTTACTACAAACAGAAACACTACTGGGACCGGCCCAATAGTCTGTACAAATGTACAGATTGAGCTGGCACCCAATCAGCACCATTTAATATGTATGTGTGGGGTCCACAAACACATAAGAAGTGGTTGTGATTGGGTGCCAGCTCAATCTGTACATTTGTACAGACTATTAGGCCGGTCCCAATAGTGTTTTTGTACTACAAATACGAGATTATTTGAGAACCGTGGGATGATTTTTGCAGTAAGACTTGCAATAAAAAATGTAGTAAGTTTAGCATTTTCTAATAATCAAAGGGTTTACTCTTATCCCTTAGAATAAAATTAATGTCAATAATTAATATCTGTCTAATTATTATACATGCACCGCACATTATAGACATCAATTAGTTTTGTAAAAACAAATAACGAAGAAAGTAACACATAATTAACATGATACTGCAGTAACTAACAATACTCTTTCCAACATTAATGCTTGATAATTGTTTGATTAGCATGCATGGAGGTATTGTAATAATTAATTACTTAATTAATTAGGGAGATATATGGAGCTTCAAGAAAGATTAATTGGAAAAGAATGGATATCAAACATAGCAAGAAAGCAGAACTATACGTAAGTACGTACTTTTCAATTGCTCAGGATTGAAGTCGTAGATATTTGCAGTGTGGATTCGATTCCTTGGTAATGGAAGATTATTCTTGACTTTTGGGATACAATAGAACTCCATGAGTTGTTGGTCGGTTGGTTTAAATTTGAAAGAACTTGATGAAGCCATTGAATTGAAAACATCTTCGTCGGAATCATCTCCATTATAAGCCATGTTTGATGTGATTGAACGAGATCGAGCTGGGGATTTTCGAGAGAGCTAGAGAGAGAGAGTTTTCCGAGATTGAAATATATATACCTGACTTGCCGTACAAGATTGAGATCTATCCTACTAATTAGGAAACTTTTACTAAGAAGAGTTGTAAAAGATATAAACTCATCACACCGTTTCAAAAAAAATATATATATAAACTCAAGAAGAAGGATTAAGTGTCCCATTAATCACCAATCGGAGGGTCCACATGAAGATAAAGTAAGGGCTGATTTTATGTGATGATGTTTTTAGATCATCTATATCTATCTATACTATTATATTATTAATTAAGTCAATTGTCTTTTTTGAGGCTTTTTACATTCTAAGCCCTTGGAAATATTTTTCTTAGCAAATATATAGGGATATTATTGTAACTTTTTGCCCCTCAAAATTGGACACTATGGACATTTCACATTAAACCTTTATCACTTCCTTAAATCTCTCTCCCACGATTTTCTCTATCTAAATTATCTTTAAATCCTCTATCTTTTAACAACCACCTAGGTCCGACTAGAATTTTGTATTTTTGGTTCCGTTTAGATCAAAGTTTGGATTTGAGAACCCGCGGTTTGATTGGAATCGATGGTCGAACTATCACCGGATCAATCGGTTCTTTTATAAAACCGGTTTTAGTCTTTTAGATAAACAAAGAGATTAGTTTTAGTCTTTTAGATAATGAATGCATTTCTACTCAACTTTAGAAATTGTAGATAATTATGTTGATGATAATAACTATTTATCTATCTATTTTTTATTTTTATCTTATAAAATTTCCTATATTTTTATTTTTAAAATTTTCTATTTATAAAATTATTTAATAAATAAATCCAAAGTCCAACCAGTTTTAGAAGGTCCGATTTTCATAACATTGGATTTTGTCCCTGACCCACCCACGAGAGGCTCGTGATTTCGCCACCAAACTACCGCCTTCTCCACAATTCAACTAGGGCTCCACAGTTTCCACTACTTTTGATTATTTCTAAGTCTTATTGGTCAAGATATACTAGGGTTCAACGAGGAATCAGATTCTTCCTCTCCTACTCCTACTAGGAATCAGGTTTATTTTATGGGTTCTTCTTATACAATATTTTGTGTGTCGACTTCAAATTCCTAATCAGAAAGTTAGTTTTTGGTAGCTCGCAAATCAAATCAAGTCGAGATGTTGATCGTTAGAGTTCGGAGCAGAGACGGTTTAGAGAGAGTGATAGTCGATAATCCGCACATCTCAATCTCATACTTCAAAATCTTAATCGAAAACCAACTTAAAGTACCCGTACAAAATCAAACCCTTTCAAGAGATCACAATTTACTCTTAGCGAAAACCCTAGAAGACAAGTTTCGATTCACCGATATCTCTTCTATTAATCCCCAAACCCCAATTTCCTATCTCGGAATTTCTCATGGCTCTGTTATTTATCTAGCTTACGAAGGTGAAGAACGATCAGTCCCTGGACGACCAAGTTTTAATCCGGCTGGTTCGTTTGGTCGAAATATAATGACTTTGGAGGACTTAATTGATAATAAGCAGATTAGGGTTTCAGAGGAAGGAAGATTTGATCAGTTGAGTTTTAGGTATCAGCCAATACCTCAAAAACAGGGGAGAATTGATGAGGAGAATTTGATTCTGTTTAGGGATCCTGATGATGAGGAGGAACTGATCGATTACAAGTCTGATTATTTCCTAGATGATATTTTATCAAAATTTGCTCTTTCATGTAACGTGTCTAATAATAGCAAATTTCTGTAGCCCCCCGGACGACCAGTCTTTTACAGATTTTCTGTAACATATTTTATCACCAGTCTGTATTACAGAGGAGACAATAAAAAAAGATCGTCCAAGTCTTTTAGAGATTTTCTATTCCTCTTGGAAGAGGCAAAGCAAAGTGATGGTGATGAGGTAGTGGTGGTGCAAGTGGTGGTGATTTTATGTTTGCTTGGAAGAAACGAAGTTTTACATCGACAAAGAAAAGTTTTATCATCTTTTTGACTCCATTGTGATTTTGTGAGAAAGATTTGGGACTACCACTAATTCCTTGGCTGCCTGCTTCTTCTTCGTTCGCTGGAGCTTCCATCAGTTTCTGGAGACTCGGACTTACCTGCGTTTCTGCATTTGTTTGGAGGTATGGAAGGAGAGAAATAGAAGACTCTTTCAGAACAAAGAAAGAACCTTGCCTCAGATTATTGTTGATTGTAATTGCTTGGAGCTTAATTTTTTGTTGCTTCTCTTTTCTATTCTCCTTGATGCCGCCTTGGCATCTTTTAACATTAACTAGATGTAATAATACTCACTGGAAGAGTGCTAAGAGTTCTCATTTGAATTGAAAGTTCATACAAGAGAGGCCAACTCTTGAATAAATATGCAATTCCAGGTAGTTCATTCGAATGTAATCCGGTGATCTTTTATCAAATGCCGAACGTCATATAAGGAAGCCACAGATTTAGTGGGAAGGTGGTTAAGTTGGGGACAATATCGATGCTATAGATAGATTCAAAGGCAGACTGAACCCAAGTCGTGGTTCGGAGTGGATTGCATTTTGCTGGTCTTTGTGGGATGAGAGGAATAGAAGCCTTTTCGAAGGAAAGGAAACTAGTTACATCAAAGCCATTATCTTTGGTTGGCATCCACTCAAGAGTCTTTCAGAGGTCTTAGACTGGAAGATTTTATTTGTGGTTATTGGGAGAAAACATTCGACAACATTTTTTTATTTTTTCTTTGATAATCGGAATGTCTAGGCCTCTTAGAGCACCTGACTAATTCCTTGAATATTGTGCTCCCTGTAATTTTTTGAGTACTCCCTCAACAATCCTTTGGAATACTATATATCTCTTACAAAAAAAATTGTAGATAGACATCAAACGATATCGATCATAGTTTCTTGAAAAAACTAGTATTAATATTTATCTATGATCGATCACAAATTAGAAATAGATCATACCTAGTTTATCAAGGATAACATATATATATGGAGATCATCATCATGAGTAATCTAAATATTGCTATCTACAGACATTCTTGAACTAGCCAGTAAACCAAACAGGACCAGAAGATTAATTCAAAATTATTCAAACTCACATTTAGTTCAAAATCCAAATTACCATGATGTTTGATATATATATATAGAACAAACTTTATTTGCTAAAGGAATGACTTGCAGACTTTGAGAAGTTTTTGCATAATTAAATTACTGTAACAACAACAAGATAGATACTATTGCATTCATAATTCTATTCCTTTTTCTAGTTCTTCAATTCACCAGGACTAACGGATTAGTATAACCAATTTTCGCGAAGCTCTGTCCATGGTTAACAACATTTGAGCACTTTGTCTAAAATACTCGCTTCCCCTGGCTGTGAAAATTGTCATCATTTCTAAGGAAGGAAACTCCTTAAGCAAGTATTGTAGGAATAGTACTTCATTCTCGCTCCCTCGGTAGTCTTCCACCTCCACTTCCTTCAGATTAGTTTGTAAGCTATGAATGCTAAGCTCAGTCAGTTTCCAAAACAATCTGCCAATGAACCAGTAAGGAGCCTCATAGTTCTGAAAATATTCCAAAAGTAAATTCAAATTACAAATTGTTCTATATATTGATCCATGAGTTCAAAATATTTGTAGGAGCCAAAAATAACACAACTAATAACAACCCTACATGTGGCAACTCAATACAATTGATATCGTATGGAGGTCATCAGGTGATCAACTCAACTCACCTCAGCTCAGCTAATCAGGTAAGCTCATCAACTCAACTCACGTCAGCTCGGCCACCTCAGCTCAGCAAATCAGGTAAGCTCATCAGCTCAACTCACGTCAGCTCGGCCACCTCAGCTCAGCAAATCAGGTAAGCTCATCAGCTCAGCTTACCTGCTCAGCTAAGCTTACCTGCTCAGCTCACCTGGTAGACTAAATCAACTCGTCAGATCGGCCAACCCACCTGGTTAGCTCGTCAGGTCGGCCAACCCACCTGGTTAGCTCGTCAGGTCGGCCGACCTACCTGGTTAGCTCGTCAGGTCTGTCAGCAAAGCAAGTCCTAGTGAGATCGTCTTGAAGAACTTGATTTCAAATAGGTTAGACTAAGTCCAACTTAATAAGCACGTTAGTTGACGTGACTTAGGCTTTCCGAAGAATCCGGGACTTTATCTGCCTAGCAACGGCTAGCTCAACTGACCAGGTCGAGGTCACGTGCTCCAGATATCTCGCACATAAATCTCAACAGAAGTGGGAGCTCATCTATAAATAGATGAGACACCTACGAGGTAAGGGCAACTAATCTACTCTACAACCTCCCTACTTGAACTCCCTACTAACTTGATCGTCGGAGTGCTAACCCTGCAGGTCTGCAGGTCTTCTTCAACAAGTGGGAATAAGTTCATCACATCAGATTGAGAAGTATTTCGAGGAGAGTTCTCGATTGGATCCCCATCGTTCCCTCATTTTT
>MVGT01003688.1:323363-351560 GCA_002174775.1 Macleaya cordata | reverse complement strand
ATAATATTATCATTATTTATAACATATCTACAAAAAATCAGCTTAATCAGAAATATCTAACCCTTCAAACAAATCACTTTAAATGTAAGCCGTTCATTCACACTATTAAAGTCTAAAGTAAGTGTTCGTGGTGTTAGAGGGTGCTAGAGGTCTCGGATTGAGCTGATTTTTTTAGATATGATCCAAATAGTATAAATAACATACATATCTAAAAATCAGCCTATTTGGACAAGCTTAAGAAACTAAACAAAACACAAAACCTAAAAGCTTATCATGTGCCCTTAGGGCACATGTTAACAAAATCCATTAAAGTCCTACCCTAACATACTTCTAGAAACAATCAGTATCAAACAAATAATTAATCTCTATTATTACTCTAAGGAATTAAAATTAAGGAATTGATGGCAAATTATCATTTGATCATCTCTCCGAATCGTTCCGATCCTATACCAACAACTCAGCGGAATCGAACGATCCAGACTCGAAACATCTTGATAGAAAAATGTTGGCGGCTCATGAGTTGGATCAATATGACCAATTTTTGGCTTCTACATACCCTTTTACTTGACTAAGGTCACCAACTCAGTCCATCTGTTCGAAGGGTATTCTCTGTGTAATTATACCAATGCAAGGTTGGATTTCTATTGGAGTTAATAAGGCCAAGTCTAAAGGTTTGTGATCGACTGAATGGTGTTTTTATGTTTTTAGGCATATGAATTTGACTCGTGTGAATATTAACAATTTATTTGAATATTTTTTCCTTTTGGTACAATTTGAATTTAAAACGAGTGTTCAGCTTAAAAGTTGAGATCGATCAATGTTTGATTCAATATACATTTCAGATGTATTCATTTTAGAATTCCTAAACTTTATAAAGATACTCTCGCAAGAATCAAATTCAGATGTCAAAACACTTACAACATCATGATCAATTAGACCGAGTTTTTTTTTTAGACCGAGTTGATGCATTAATTAGGTCACACTTCATCAATTCCACTAGATGACTTAGCCGAGTCAACTCAGTCTCTGCCGATTTTTCAAAACCATTATCACGTGTAGGGAGCAATTAATTAACACCAACAGACAAAATCTGATGCTTTTGTTAAAGGCAAATTAGTCAAAGAACATTGTACTTTTTTTAATAAATTAATAAATATATAAAGGGTAGTTGAAACCATGCATGTTATATAGTGGGGGTACTTATAATATGTCACTTCCATAAAATGAACTATATATATACGTGGCTCCCTATAATTAATTAATGATATCTTCTTAATTATTAATTAGAGGGATGAACAGCTAATTAACAATTTAGGGTTCCACTATATCAAAGACCTCCTAATTGAATCTCCACGTGCTTAATTTGACCCTTAATCTTACACTTATATTTGACTAGCTTTCATGGTTATAATTATTAAAACAGTTCTTGACTTGAAAAAAAAAACGTGAATTTTTCCCTCATTTTCATTTCATCAGCTACATTTACATTTAGCTCCCACTATAATTCAAACCTATAAAATCCCATCCTTCTCTCTTCCTCCTCTGCCCCTCATCTCCTCTAACCTACCTCTTCTCTAGATCTCTTTATCATCCCTCTTTCTCTCTCTAGTTCAATTTGCTTTTAAAGTATTATCAAAAGACAACAATTACTATTGATTATTAAAGCAAGTACCATGGTAAACTCTTATTTAGGTTATTTGGGATAGGGAGTTTAAGGGATTGAGAGAGGTCAAATTTCATGGGAAGATATGTAGGGGCGGCAGAGATATTGTCATAAAGCATAGTTAGTGCCATACGGCACAATATTATCTGTGTCGTATGGCACAGATTGTGCCGTGCATTAATTTTGGTCTTCCCACCATCATTTCATGAATTTGATATTATTCTCTCGGAGGAAGATGTCTTCCTTAAGTCTTAGCCATTGATTAAGAATCATCCAATGATAGAAAGAGATAGGAAACACGTACTCTTGGTCTACATCACAAAGAAGAGTAGAGAGAGAATTGTGCCATGCGGCACAATCTCTGCCTCCTCCCTCAAACCCTTGCTCCCATCCTAAATCTAGGATCGGAGGTAGGAGTTTGATTGTTTGTAGTGTCCATAGTACTTGCCCTAACCTCAAAAAAAAAAAAAATTCATGTTTAAGGTGTCCATAACACTTGCCCTTAGGGACCCAAAAAAATGTTTATTAGACAGATGATTACATACATACTATTGGGATGATCATAATATAAGAAAATCACAATCCCTGTACTATATATCAGCTAGTACTTTTATTTCCCAACAATAACATATCTAGCATTGATGATTTTAATTAATCCCTTGAAGCCCATTTGCAGAATTGCACAAACATTGCAGCTAAACCAGCTGCTTTACATATTACAGATGTTGGAATCCCATAATTTCCTTTCCTATATAGCCCTTTCACAAATGGAAAGAAACTTAGAACCACCCATCCACTACAAACAATCTCCCCTAACCCAGAACCAGGTTCACTCTGGCCCTGAACCAGTACTGATGTTGATTTCAGTAATAAGTACCTTACCATGCTAACAACAATGGCAGTCAAGTGCACCAAAACCAGTGCTGTTCCAGGAATAAAAATTGGTGATTCATCAAATGTAAACTTTCCAGCATCTTCATTTGTGTCTTCATCTTTTGAGGTATTTTGATCTTTCTTTGTTACTTCGAAAACGGTCTCTGATAATCCTAATAGTTTCAGAACTATGCTCAAGACTCCAAACAACCACGCTGATGCTGAATTAATCCTCAGCATTCTTTGATTGTTCCACCATGAACGCGCCGAGAGACCACAATGAAGGTATTCTGATAGTGTGTAAAGGTTGTAGACGACGAAAATGAAACCTGGAATAAGTATGGCTGGTTCTGTAACCTGCAAGAACAATTTTCATCAAGGTTAAATTGATTAATAAAGAACCGTCCTATAGTGGTTCAGATTTTACTGTATATTTCAGCAACGGAACCAGAACTATAAGTAATTGGAACCATTTATGTACAGTATGTTCTTGCTCCACATATTTAGGTATCTGAATCGAACCAGAACCGGATTATCATTTTCCTCAGGCCAGAGGATGGAGTTGGGCCAGCTTGGTTAGCCCGAGCCAGGCTCAACCTAACCTGAACATTTGGATGAGAGGGCTTGGGCCTGGGGTTTTTAAAAACTTACCGAAGGAATGAAAGATGTGTTGGTGAGGAGACAATACGCCGGCAGAGCAGCATAGCATAACTCAGGGATGGAACGGAGGCCCCACACGTTAATCAAGATATAAACCAGGCATTGTCTGAACCGTAGATGGCCGTTGATGGTACAGAAGATGGGACTGTAATTACTGAACAAGATCTCAAGAAGACCTGTGGACCATCTCTTCATTTGGGTCACGCATCCGGGCCCACTCGTGGGTGCGCACCCTAGGAAGGATAGTGGGTCCGGTGTACAATAAACTGATGCCCAACCCTTTGAATGGATTCTCAATCCTGTGAGAACGTCTTCAGTTGTGGACCCATACACCCAACCAACCTGCCCAAAAAACAAAAAATAAAAAAAATAGTGGCATAAAATAATAATACGGTATAAATTTGTGTATTATACGATGTACCCACGTTTGTACCCCAGTCAGTATTGGACTCATAGCTACAATCCGCGACTTGGGCTGTTGCATCTATGGAACCCGAAAGATCACTGCGACCTCGCGCTGAATTTTCGTTTGTTCCTGATAATATATGTGCCGCTGATTTTACGAAATTTTTGGAATATCCAAATCTTGATTGTAGTATTTCTTCTGATGATTTTCCTGATCGACCGAAAAAAGAAAAAAAAAAAAGTTCATTCTAATGAAGTGAAAATGTGATTTTTTTTTTCTTTGAGAGATAAAAATAAAAAAAAACAGATAAAACCTACCATTAAGTAGGTTAAAATTGTTTGCTTTATTAATTTCTTTGTCATGATCGGGTAATAGCCCATAAATAACTTTTCTTCGATGAAAGCATCCGGTTCCTCCATAAAACGGTCCTTGAATTCCTACTAATCCACGCCCCAAATACTGCAAATTAAATAAATAACATGAGAAATTAATAGAAAGGCTAATTCTATAAATGTTCAAGATGTTTTTTATACGTGATTTTGTTTAAAAGTATGTGTGTTGAATAATTGAATGTATGTTTGGATGAATTCTTATCATAGTTGTATCGCTGAATCTGTCATAAGAGACAAGTCGTTTATTGTTTCTTTTTAATAAAGTTCCCTTTTTTCTTAAAAAAAAAAATGTCAAAACTTTAAACTTATATATTTGCAAAATTAAGTCTTTTTACAGGATTTTTTTTCTTCAGCAATTTATGTATTCAAAACAATAATATTTTGACAAAAAAAAGTAAATATATTTGCAAAAATGCTATTTGTACCAAAAAATTTAAAATTTTAACGGAAGTCAAAAGCAGTTATAGATGCGTGAATTACAAGTATCCACATGATTCGCGATCTTTCTGCATCCACCTTACTTTCAACCTTAATGCTAGAAGTACACCCAAGTTGACTCTCAGGATGACTCCTGGACGAGGTGGCAAGATCTGCTTCAAACTTAAAAAAGTAAAAAAGTAACTTTACACAAGCAGATCTTACCACTTCATCTTAGGAGTCATCCTGGAAGTCAACCTAGGAGTACTTCTAGCATTACTTTACTTTCATTTATTTATATCTATCTTGATTTTGCATTCGGTTAAACTTTTAGTACATGTAACACTACTCCTATAATGGTTGTATTTAGTTTGATATTTTAAAATTATTAAGTTAATATTTTTTCCTCGTTCCGTCGAAATTCTTAAAAAAAAATAATTAACACTCACTTCTTGAAGAACAATTAATTGGTTTCCAAATGGGTCATCTTTAGGACTTCCATAGAAATATTGTGGACATTGAACGAAGCCGCTTTCTTTCTCTTTCTTTGTACCGAGCAGTAGACACATTGCGTGAAGAACAATCTGTGGATTGTTTGCAAACATGTCGCAATCCACATTCAGCATGAAAGGCGCATTTGTCATCACCCCGGAAATTCTAGTCTGTTCATAAAAAAAATCAAAAGATTACTTATTAGAATAATAATATATGGTTCATATTCGTTGACCACATAAAACGATAACTGATATATGTATGAGTGAGGTTATATATTCCCTCTTATATAGCTCAATAATAATCCCTCCATTTTGTAGGGCCCACATGAAATGCATCAAGAGGTTGATTTTTGGAGAGGATGATCTACATGGTGAGGAGAACATACTCACCTGAAATCAGCCGGTTCTAAAATTTATAACCTCATAAATCTGCCTCTGTAAATCAAAGTCAAAATAAAAGTTTAAAACTTACCAAATTTTTAAGGGCTAATTTGAGGGGGTTAGAAGTTTTAGAACGAGCCGATTTTTTAATATGATGATATGCATAGTGATGAGAACATCCTCTCCAAAAATTAGCCCCTGAATGCATTGTATGTGGGCCTCACATGCGAAGGGTTATATAAGAGGGGCTATATAACCTCACTCTATATGTGTATGATATGCTAATTAAATTTATCAGTCAAGACCTATATATATATATTTTAATTTTATTATTATTTTTAAAATAAAAACTCAATCTTTTAATACTTATGAAATATATAAATTAAAAATATTTTTTACATTAGCTGAAACGATATATATAAGGTTAAAAATTTTTGATGAGGTTAAAACTCTTAGAATGATATGATTTTTGGTAAGGATGTTCTAATCATCTTGTAGATCATTCTCACAAAAAAATAGCCATTGGTTCCTCACCATGTGGGCCCCACAATTAATGTAAAAATAACGATGTATAAATAAGGCTGTACACGGATCCGTTCTCTAAGTTAAATGCCATATTATAATCCATCTAACGTTACTCCAAAAAATATATAATAATTTCGATAGGAAAGTTGTCTTTCTTTGGAAACCCTAAAGAGACGTACCAAAACATTCATCGCCCCGGCTTTAAAATGATGTGGATGTTTCGGCCGCTTTTCTCTAGAAACATAAACCAGATGTGGCAACCCATCAGGAATATCTTCCTTGTTTTCCCATATAACCTACAGTAAAATGGCACAAAATTTGTGAATAATTAATCCAAATGTTTTCGGAGGAAAAATTAAATGAGATGAAACTTTTTTTTTTTAATTTTTTTTAATCGTTGGAATGGAAATATGTATTAAAACTCATTGAGCACAAAAAAAAAAAGCCAAAACAAGCAACCAACAAGGAGGCCAAAATAACAAAAAGACCTCCAACCAAAAGGTAACAAAAAAACGCCATGCCAAACCAAAAGAAAACCGAGTACAAAATAAAACAATCCATGAAATTACAACAATAAAAACAGGACAATACAACAAAAACACAAAACTCCAAACTCCAAATTATAACAACTCAGAGTGGCTGAAAATGATTTGTTTCCATCGACCCCTGACCACATATATGAGATGAAATTTAAATTTAATTGTTAATGAAATAATTAATTGTAATTACCTTAACAATGCTCGGATGGTTTCCTCGTTCTATTTTCGCGAATGCCGTAAAATCACCAGCTAGATCCTCACATGGAACAGAATTTTGTACTGCATTTTCGATTCTTTCACAAAGTACTTCATATTCATTCTACAATGAGATGAAGATAAAGGTGATTTTTTTTAATTAAGATACGAATTTTCTAAACTACATAAAAATGGGTAAAAATTGACATACAAAATTAGATTGTTCTTGGGTTGTTTCCCTTGTGAAATAGGAATATTAGATATCACTTCCTGTCCGTAATAAAATTAGGAAAATTGATATCCAACCCCTCAACAGAGTACCAAATTGATGCACTCCCTCATGTGGTCGCAGTTTGAGTACACCCGACTGCAGGCCAGAATTTGGCCCAATGCTGTTGGCCGATGCTTTTAATTTCATAATGACCCCCAAGATTACTTCAAGGAAAAAGATTTTTGGACATGCTAAAATCTAAAAATAGTGCCAGAAGCTGATATGACAGGCTTTTCCAACTGATTTGTAGTTTCTAATTGATTTGCAGTGGGATCGACCATGCCACCTATGTTTCTAGCACCATTTCTGACATTTTGTCTGTCCAAATAACATTACTCTTACTTCAATCTAGAAGGTAGAATGAGCCCCATCAAACACGTTTCCATCGGGCTATGTATCAAGTTGGGTCAAAAAGTATTTTCTCACATTTAAGACTTCATCTTGAATGATGCAATTATTCATTCAGATGGTCAAAATCATATCCAAAACTCAATTTTTCTAATCAAAATATAACTGAATGTTTTGTTTTTGTACCTTCATGTTTATCCAGTCCTGCCGAAAGTTGGATGATAAATCAGTGGAAGTTTCAGCTGCAGGTTTATTGACGGCGGAGAAGTATAGAAAAGGAGCTCTAACTTGAATTTTGTACTTCTTACAGAAAGGAACCCAAAGCTTAGCGAATTTAGAAGCTTCGATGAGGGCATAAAAGGTGACCGGAGAGGCACCATCATCGGATACATAGCAAGCAAGCTTGTGGGTCGGATAATCAAGACTCAACATAGAAAGCACAGTATTTACTGTGATGATAGGTGGTTCAAGCGCCGCATCCGCCGTTGTAACAAATAAATCCACCGGAGGTAGCTCTTCTTTATCAATTCTAATAACAAAAATATGTAATATGTATTAGTATGAACGAATATCAAATATGGATTTAGTAATGAAAAATAAGTTTAAATAAATTTGAGGTTAATTAATTAGTTTGAAGTAATTAAATTAGTACCGTTCTAAAAGGCGGTCGGGGTACGTTTTGTACTCGACGGGATTCCATTTAGCGTTGATGTAGAGGACCCATACGAAGGTGAACCATGACTCGCAAATGAACGCGAAGAGCCAAGTACTGAGACCGTGATGTTCGAGTGATTTTAGACGATAAATGAGGAGAGAGACGAGGAGGAAGAAGATGATGAGTTCGAAGGCTCTCTTGAGAGTGTTTTTACGAGGGATTCTCTCCTGGAGGGGGAGAGAGATGGCCATGGCCATGGCCATGGAGTGGGAGCTCAGCTAGGCTAGCTAGGATAAGCTTTCCTATCTATATATATATCTAGCTGCTAGCTAGCAAGCTCCCTTATGTTCTTGTAAGTTATTATATGTTTCTATCAATTTTTCTATTTATAGAAGAACAAATTTGGCTGCGGTTAACAGGAGGAAGGCACTAGTCACTACCCAGGAACTAGTTAGGTGTTCTAAGAGGTCTGGACATCCTGATATAAAAAACAAAAAAAAAAATGGGTCGGATTTTGGAATGCCTCTTTAACTTCCATGTAGGCACGTATACTGTGCTGTTGACGTTGATTATATTTAAAGGTAGGATATTTACGCCCAAAACCTTTACACTATTTCTTACACCCAAATTATTATGTTTTTATTTATTTTTATTTTTTTGAATGATTTCCACTGTCACGTAAATAATCTTCACGAACAAAAAAAAAACACTCTCTTGCAACTATTTAATCTAAACAAAATAGGCGTTTTTTTCAAGGTGAGTCTATTTTTAAATTTTATGAGGTTAATAACTCGAAGCTAACGAGAATATAATTTGGTCTAAACTATCAATAACAATAAACATTACCAACTAAGCAAACTGGCATATGCATGCTTTGAAGGGGTTAGGTGTGTAACTAAACCATGTACACAATTCTAGTACGTTGAAGCATTATTGAATTTCTAAGGTTGAATCTGAAAGAGCAGAATTTGCAAGTCAGAATATTCTATAAGATGCAGTAAAAACTTGGTAAAGGTCTTATGGAAGGATGATTTAGGATGTGTTTGATTGTAGAGAAATGCGTACCGTAGAAATAGGTTCATTTCTATTAATTCTACAGAAACGTATTTTTTTGATGGAGCATGAAAGCTTATTCTATTGAATTACATTAGAAATAAATTATTTGTCACGTTTTTAAGTAAGTGGACTCCCAATTCTGTAGGACAATGGAATTTGTTTTGTTTCTGTACAATACTAATGTAATTTCGTAAAATTAATCAAGCACAATTAAATACAACCTAAAAAAATAAAAATAATGCCAAGGGAATATTTTTGAGAGATTTTTTGGATTGATTTTGATGTAGCAATAAGATAATTATCATTAATTTTTTCCAACCGATCAAATTGCAAGATAGTAACTCCTAAATTTAGGGTTTTTTAATTGACATGGTCCTCGGAGAGGTTTATAGGCCTCCACAAGTGCCTTATCGTGGGAACATGCGTAGCAGTAAACGTAGCCCTAACCAAATCTGAGATGGAAATCAAAAGATGCATGGGGACCACTTGGATCAATTCACTTATAGTATGTTTGGAAAAGGTATTTTAGGGAGGGATTTTGTTGGGACCAGGAATTTTGAAGAAAAATATAACATGATTTTTCCACCAAATCCTTGGTCCCCACAAAATCTCTCCCCCAAATCCCTTGTCCAAACAGACTATTAACCAAAATGGAGTCTATGAATTCGATGGAAGGTAGGAAGTAGGAACCACACTTCCGAATCAAGAAGAAGTACGACGAAAACTTCCCCTACTTCTTATGGGGGTCCTGTTAACGTGTTCTTTTAGCGCACACAATAAAGTTTTGTTATTTTTGTAGGAATTTTTTTTTTATGTATATTTTAACCCTTTAAATAAATCATTTTAAATATCAATCGTTTGATTGAATTGATAATAACCATAATATATATTTACAAAAATTATCTCATTTAGACAAGTAGCTCTAAGTATCACTCGAAAAGAGTATTTGTTGTTTTCCAAAACACCAAAATATATGACATAGGAAGTGATGTCATACACTTTGGCGGCTTGGCAAATCTTAGGATTCTCAACCCCCATCGCCTTCAATTCACTCATTTTCGCTTCCGCCTTCCCCCTTGTTCCTCAAGTAATCAAAGTCTTCTTGAATTTGGGTCGTTTTTAGAAATTTCTTACTCCAACCTGCTGCCACGTGTCCTCTTCAATTCTACATCAGTCAAAGCCTGTTCTCGTTTTTCCTTTTTTTAACTATGCTAATATTGACGACTATGTCAGTCAGAAGTAAGAAGTCAGAAGTCAGAAGTCCAAGCTTAATTATTCAAAAAAAAAAAGCTTAATTATTCTAATAAATTTTCTAAATTCCTAATAAATTTTGTTAACCTGTTCCCTAAAGTACATCTCTTATTAGTATGGCAGCAAACTTTTTGCCCAAGAAACATATTTTCCTAGTCTAAAGAAAGCACCCCCATGATTACGTACTCTACACGTTGCACAAAGGGATTGGATGAGTCTATCTCCTCGTAAAGCCTCGATGACATAATTCCAAAACGGCCCCCTCTCAAAAAAAAAAAAAAAAAAAAAAAATTTGTTTATATGAGCCGGGTTTCACCTTTAATATAATATAATTTTTATGAAGATAACTTGTATTTGATAGCATTTGAATTCCACATAATTGAATTAGTTATTCAAAAATAACATAAATTTTATTGTTTATTTGCATTTTCAATTCCACAGAAATTAAGAGTCCACTCACTTAAAAGTGTGGCTAATAGTTAATTTTCAATGTAATTCTATGGAATAAAATTCATTTACCCTCAAGTCTGCGGAAATACTAAAAATGAGCATATTTTTGCAAAACACACTTCTTTGCTATCAAACACAGCCTACATGGAAAAAGCATTTACAATGATGTAATGCTAAATTTGTTGCTAATAAGTTAATTAACTAAGCTATAACTAAATTTGGCAACAACCACTTGCTCATGTGGTTGGCATCCCTCTTATAACTTGGAGGTCTTGGTTTCGAAACTCCTTGCAGTTGTGGTATTATTATTGAGTGAGACCCATGTAATTTCTATATAGTATATATATATATATATAAATAGGTACCCATTTGGGGAGTTCTCTTCACTGTTGTGGGACGACTTCTCTTCGACTTTCAGATGTATTTGAACAATAGTCCCATTTCGACCAAAAAAAAAAGGGTATAACTAAATTTGAAAGAAAAATTGGATAAAAAGAAATGGTCAAAAGAAGAGATTGACTTCTATTTATCCATTTAGCACAGCTTTCAAGAAAAAATAAAAATTCAAGCGATAGTTGATCTAAGTACTTAGTTATGGGGCATACATGAAGATGATTTAAGTACCAATTTTTTAACAAAAATCTACATGATTTCTAGTGCTTCTAATTCTATCAAAATATTGATTAAAAACTAATAGTAAAATGGATGGTTGGTTTTCACCCTACTAGTCTTTCTGTGGATTTTACCCAAAATATGGGGTGGTAAGAGTAAAGTTTAGCAGACACCCAAGGTGCTTAAAGTTGGTTTTTTATGGCTTTTTTTTTATAATTTTAGCCACGGTGAAAAAACGTTACTATTGAGCTTCGTTCACCATTGTTGAAACAGCAACCAGCCTGACTAAAAAGAGGTTTGGGTTTAAAAAAATGAAATTATTGCAGGGTATATTAGGTACGGTGGTCAAATAGCACTTTGATCAGTCATCCTTTTAGCTGTGGTGGACACTCAACACCATGGCAAATAATCAATAGGTGTAAGTATTGGTCACGGTTATGTGTTTCACACCGTGGCTAATAAGCTAACCAATACATAAATGGAATTTCGTTCACTGTGGTAATTAGCTAACTAACTTTCATTTACAGGTTAATTAGCCATGGTTTTCCGCGGTGTCCAATCTGAATATATTTCAGAAAAAAATTAAAATTTTCTAATTGCAACCCCCATAACGCCAATACTTCTTCTTTTTTTTCCTTTTTTTTATTTATTTATTAAACACATTCATTAACTTCACTTCAGCTATTCTATGTATGAACAATATTATTGCCATATCTTCTTTATTAATTATTTTAATTATCTTTAGAACTTATCTTCTGTATTTTCACCTCACACATGTATATATATAGTACCCAAACATCTGAATCAATGAAAAATAGAAGAGTTAAACTAACATATGACCCAAAATGTGTTAATTAGATATATAAAATATGAAGATTGCTTAACAAAAATAAGAAATTAAAATAATCATGCATAAATATTGCTACATTATATAAGTACTTCAATTTTTAAATTATTAGGATACGGGTGCGGCAATACATGTATAAATAAACATTTATATTTTATATTTTATATAATTATGTTGATAATTCAACATTATATGCCATTTTAAACAAGTATAAAAATAAACATTCCTATTTAAATTTAAAAATTATTGTCCATCATTAATTAAGAAAACTGCAAATATATTAAATTAAAGAAAGAGTAAAAATCTTCACTAAAAAATTTCTTAAAAAATGACAATTTTGTCTAAAACTAATCTCATACTAGCTCCAAAAGAATCCTAATACGAATCTAGGGTCTTTTTTGCAATTTCAAAAAGGGGATTCATTTTCTACCGAAGGTGGTGCGAATCCCCAAGCACCCAAGCCACACCAGCACCCGATTCGAATCCGATTCGGGTGCGGCACCTGTTTTGGAGAATCCGTGCTTCAGAGCTTCCTGGGCTTCCCTCTGCACTACAAACCATTGCGTTCTTGTTGCAGTGGAACTAATTATTATCGTGACCTCTTGGCTGGTTCTCTTGGGCTGCCATCAGAAACCGATTTACCCTTTTGGTTATAATCTGCTTATTTTCAGATGAAGAAATATTGTCGGTGCCGGCCTGTAGGTCCGGTTCTATCATCTTTGTAGTCAGAATTGTGATGGTTATCATGACTATAGCCATGGATGTTAGTACACTAAAGATTATCTTCATTGCGTTCATGGCTAGCTGCAGCTTAATCATTTGATGGATGAGATCTAGAGAGAGAGAGAGAGAGAGAGAGAGAGAGAGAGAGAGAGAGAGAGGNGTGATGAAGGAAGTTGGAATGGAGAGAGATTTATAATATGAGAGGGCCGGGAGGGAGTTGACGCGGGAAAGAAGCAGGTTAAAAAAAAGTGTTGGATCCTGCGCGGGAGAGGTGGAATGTGAATTTTCTGTGTTGATTAGAGATTTAAGCTAGCATTCTTTGAAGTTAATTAACACTTAATCATATATATTAAATGTAGCAGTGTGTCAACGTCATGAATAACTTACAATCGGGATGTCAACGCGGAACAGGTGTCAACCAAGGTACGTGTTCGATCAATTATTAAACTAACTGGATCAGTTTAGCTAGACCTAGCAACGGGTTAGGATTAGGGTCGACTCTAGACGAGTTGGCAGGTTACCAGGTCAAAATTGGTCAACCATAACCTTGACTTGTATAACATTTTCCATATAAAACAAAAAAAATGGTTGACCCTAACCCTAACAAGATTTTTGAATAACGGGTTATAAATGCTCAACCCTAACCTATTTAATAACGGGTCGAGTTAGGAGTTAGGGTAGGATTTGGCGGATCTGGTTATGGTAGGGTTAGCGGGTCAGTTTGCCAAGTCTAAGTTCAGCTGATTTTTGTTGAGTGCTATTTTGTGCACCTATTTTACATGAGGATGCGCATCACTTCCATTATCTCTACCATCATCCAGTCATTTATTGCTATACAGTCAGCTTCACTTATATTTTACTGCAAAACAATAAACGATTAGATAGTTATCAGTAATGTGCACCCCCATATAAAGTGGGTGCCTAAAATAGCACTCGTTTTTGTTGGTCAGTCAATCGGTGGAACTTTAACTGAGTTAATTGATCAGTTTGATCCTGTTTGGATTCTATATTTGAATTTTTTTCGTATATGTAAAATAGTAAATTATAGAAAAATCAAATAAAATTTGTTAGCTGGTTATTAGAATCTTATTGGTTCGGTTCTGTTTCTATTGGGATTGAATTTGAATCTGGTTCAATTTGGTTCGCGCGTAGCAGTTCCATATTTGAATTACTTAAACTTGAACTTTGACGAAAAAAAGGAAAAATTTATTAGCAGTTCAACATTGCATTCTGCATATGTTGGGGGTGGGATCGATGGTTTTACAAAAATGGTGCGAGACGTTTATGTGGCAGGGTGAAACCCTCCACTTTTTCTCTCCCAAATTTTTTTTAATGGGATTTTCAACTTACATAACAGTAGGACCGACCATACCACATAAGTATCGGATACAATTTTTGTAACTTGATCGGTCGACCAAATAGCACTATTCTTTTTACTTGAAATGGTCGGCAATTTTCTGTTGGTTTAAAGTAAAGTGTGCGTTTGGTACTTAGAACTCAAAATATCAAGTACATTGCCTCAAAAACATTCTGATACATAACGTGCTTTGATGAATAAATTAACCATGCATGCATATGTCAAGAGCTAGCTTAATTTTAGCTTCTTATTGAATACTTAACGTGCCAGATAGGTGTGGAAATCCAATCTGTATCCCGAGCCCAATCAGACGACGATGACATATGGCTGATGAATTGGCAGCCCGATCAAAGATTTTACCAAGATTTCTTGGGTTTTTAACGGTAATGTTAAGGCTACAGCAGAACCTACAGAATTTTCTACCGAAGAGACAATCAAAAGAGACATCTAATGTTAGGGTTCCAAATAAATCTAACAAACAACTTCTAAAAAGGTTCTCCAAGACCAATTAAATGATAGATCACTCTCGCAAAAAGTCAGTCATTTCTAAAACTCTAAACCCCATCAGATGTTGATCGGAGAAAACTAATGATAATGAACGGTTTATCTTTAAATCAACTTTTGATAGTATTAGATGTCTTAGAATAAATTAATTTTTTGTGAGAATGATCTATATGACTAGAAGAACAATCTTAAAAAAAAAAAAGTCATGAGTTCGCTTCTATGCGGTCCCCACAAGCTAAAATAAATTTGGGCACATGAAAAGCACATGCAAATTGGGATAGAGGATCTGCTATCCAATTAACTACACACACCCCCTCATCATTAATTGGGAATCATTGTTCAATCCGGGTGCCTTCATTTTTCCCTTGATTGGGGGCATCTCAACAAGCACATTGTTTTGAATGTAGGATTGCAACCAAGCTTATTAATATGCATAAATAATATTTGTGCCCTTAGATCATCTCTATGTAGATCCCACAAAAATCCTATAGTTACATCTCGGATTCAATGCGCATGTACAGTTCCCCTTGATCTACATCCCTCAAAACTTTTAAATTATTTAATTATTCAATTTATGGATTTTATTACCATCAATATATATCAATATTAAGCTTGACAACATGAATGCTATTTCTCCCTTCAACTTTATCTAAATTTTTTTAATCAGAAAAGCAAGTTAGTTGTTAATTGTTAGCATGTTAAAATGTATGTGGGTTTTGAATCAAAGTCATTGAGGTCAACTGTTCAACTTCCAACAACTTTACCATCTTATCAACTCCGTTTTGAGTTACATATTTTGTCGAGGCAAATAAATTGTGATAAAAAAATTAAAAAAAAAAAAATTGATGATCATAAGGAATCAATTTATTTTTTTTCAAACCATGTTTTTTTATATATAATAATGGGAATATATTTAAAAGAGTAAAAGAAGACCTAATAGAGTAAAGCACACTAATCTGTTAGAGTCAAAAGTTTTTTTTTTTGAGAGGATTTTGGTACAAAGTGACTTTTACATACAAATGATATCAATAGAAATTATTTATTTGAAGTAGACCTATTAACTTAACAAACCCTAGCTCGTGCAATCACGTCTATTTGAAAATCAAAAAGTCTTACCATAAAAAATAAACCAAATACTCAAAGTCGTGAGAACCACCTTCTCTTCCTCTCCTTGCTATTAATTAAACCTCTTAAATCTCTGCCAGACACAAACAGCTCACAACCCAAACATGATAATCCCAAGCTCTCCTCTACTGTTCACATTTTTGCTAACATTCTGTGCTTCTACTTTGCCAGTCTACTCACAAGGAAACACATACAGCACTACATCAAGCTATGGTTCTAAATCTGGAAACAAATTGAAGAACAAAATCGACAGTTGCTGGCGATCAGATCCCAATTGGGCGTCGAACCGCCGTGCCTTAGCCGACTGTGCTGTCGGCTTTGGAAAGGCAGCGTTGGGTGGAAAATATGGTGCAATCTACGTTGTCACAAACCCGTCTGATGATCCTGTGAACCCTAAACCTGGTTCACTCCGGTACGGTGTTATTCAAACAAAGCCATTATGGATAATTTTCGCCAAGGATATGGTCATTACACTAAGGAATGAACTTATAATGAATAGTTTTAAGACGATAGATGGACGCGGAGCTAAGGTGGAAATAGCTTATGGGCCTTGCATCACAATTCAAGGTGTTAGCAATATTATAATTCATGGAATTAGTATTCATGATTGCAAGCCTGGGAATGATGGGCTTGTTCGTAGCACACCGATGCACGTTGGCCATCGGCATGGCTCTGATGGTGATGCCATTGTTATATTTGCATCTTCGAATGTTTGGATTGATCATTGCTTTTTATCTCGAAGCAGCGATGGTCTCATTGACGTCATTCATGCTTCGACTGCTGTGACCATTTCAAACAACTTCTTCTCCCAACATGACAAAGTATGCGCATATATTAACCATAACAATTCATGCACTACCATATGAAAAGAGCTTTTTAACCACAGTTGGAAAACAGAAAAAGCCCTGGTTATACTCTAAACTGTGGTTTTCTGAAAACGGTTTAGACCACAGTTTTGATGTGGTTAAAAATCCAAAAACCACCTTTTCGACCACAGTTTTCATACTTCTTGTAGTTTACAGGTATATTGATTTTGAAATTTACACCAAATTTTTTAACTCTTTTTAAAGATCTATTTCTTTTTCAAAAAAATTATATAATAAGCTTTTAGCTACAATGGAAAACCGTGGTCTAAAGCCTTTTTCTTTTAGTGATGGCTAATTTTCAAGTGTTTGGAGTGTGGTTTCCCTGCATTAGGAGGAGAGTGATCAGAGAGGGTCTGAATGGGTGATCTAATAAGACATTCTCTAACCGTATAATCTTGATCCAACTGCAATATGTTGTTGCTAGGACCAAACAGATCTCAGCTGGCTATTGGACTAAGTGTGAATTAGGGCCCATATTCCTTCATTCAATCATCATGGAGGTCTAATGCTAGTTGTTCTACAATATTATTACATACAGAAGGGTTTTTAGGAGTTTCTAAATGAGTTGGTTTTGCAGGTGATGTTGTTTGGACACAAAGATAGTTTTACCGAGGACAAGGTTATGAAGGTTACGGTTGTCTTCAACCATTTCGGCCCGGGTTTAGTGCAAAGAATGCCGAGGTAATTAAGGAATTATTTTTCTTCTTAACTTATGTATACAAATTGAATTTCAATCTGACTAGTATATTAAGCATATACAAACATTAGCTGGAAATTGAAATGTTTTACATAAAACATATGTACATTTTAAGTTATTTAAGAAGAAATTGAAAAAATAAGAAAAGAAATAAGAAGCAAAATAACAGTTTTTAGGGTGTCTGCCCTTTATATAATAGGATAGATATAGGTAAAGGGAGCAGTTCCGGTGCCCTCACTATATTCTCATCACTGTGATATTTTTAGATTACAATGGCTTGTGGAGCCCACAAACAGATTTTTTGTGAGAATGATCTAAATGATGAGGAGAACATCCTTACAAAAGATCAGCTCATTCTAAAACTGGCAATCTAGTCATCAATTTTTTAAAAAATTAATGGTGATTGAATCAGTCATTTTTACAATTAAATTGCATTGATGGATGATTGGATTACAATTTTTAGAATTAGCTGATTTTTTGTGAGAATGATGGACATAATGAGGAGAACATCCTCACAAAAAATCAGTTCTTGCTTCATCTGTATGTGGGCTCCACATGCCATGGTAACAATGATGGCAATATAGTGATGGCACCGAAACCACTCCCATAGGTAAATACTAGCCTCTATATCCTGTGCAAGGCACGGGGGCCTTTTTTTTAAAAAAAAATTAATTAAATTTTTTTTATTAGATAGTTAGAAAATTTAGTTGTTTTAGAATTAGAATTTATGTTTATAATGTAGGTTTTTTTAACCCACACCTAAGATAGAGGGTTTTGTTAACCCAATAATAGATAATAAATTGGGCCATATGTTTATAATGTAGGTTTTTTAGCCCACACCTAAGAGTGAGGGTTTTGTTAACCCAAGACTTCTCCTATAATATATTACTAGCCCCCATATCCCGTGCAAGGCACGGGGGCTTCTTTTAGTTAAAAAAAATTGAATTTTTTATTACATAATTAGAAAATTTAGTTGTTTTAGAATTAGAATTTATGTTTATAATTAATGTAAGTTTTTTTAATCCACACCTAAGAGAGAGGGTTTTGTTAACCCAATAATAGATAATAGATTGGGTCATATGTTTATAATGTAGGTTTTTTTAAATCACACCTAAGAGATGAGGTTTTGTTAACCAAGGCTTCTCCTATAGTATATTATATAATATAATAGATAATAGATTCATGGTATAGGTGATATTAATGATTGTGTGCATCGCAGAGTTCGGTTGGGATATGCCCACATCGCAAACAATAAGTATGATTCGTGGGGGAAGTATGCCATTGGCGGGAGTGCAAACCCAACAATCTTTAGCGAAGGGAACAACTTCGTTGCCCCTGATAATTCTAACGCGAAAGTGGTAAATATAACACCCTGGCCGAGCCGTTTGATCTAAATCATATGGCTGAAATTTAATATGGTTGTGTTTTGGTATGATAGGTTACTGAGAGAGAGGGTGATGCATATGGTTGGAAGAACTGGAAGTGGAGGTCTTCTAAAGACCAGTTTAAAAATGGAGCTTACTTTGTTCAGTCTGGATGGGGAAGCATTTCTCCTCAATACTCAAAGTCTCAGTCATTTGGTGTTGCTCATGGGTCACTAGTTCCCTCTCTTACATCAGATGCTGGTCCTCTCAGATGTGTTGCTAGAAAACAGTGTT
This sequence comes from Macleaya cordata, assembly GCA_002174775.1. Lineage (NCBI taxonomy): Eukaryota > Viridiplantae > Streptophyta > Magnoliopsida > Ranunculales > Papaveraceae > Macleaya > Macleaya cordata. The sequence goes on along the minus strand of MVGT01003688.1, from coordinate 332,595 downwards.
AACACTTCTCTTCATACTTCATCATATATTTCTTCTTGTAATCTGTTCTTTTTTTTTTAATAAAAAAATCTTTGTAAACTAGCTTAATTAAAAAGCCTCTTAAAGATATACTTCTCAATGACAGTTCAGCATGATTCATTGGGACAAAAGTGCCCTTACACTTTTTGAGATGTGTTGCTAGAAAACAATGTTAACACTTCTCTTCATCACATGCATATTACCTCAAGTACACAATAGGTTCAAAATCTCGTATTCATCCAATAATATTTCGGTATGTTAGAAAATCGAAACGATACGATACAATATTGAAATATTGGAATTATGAAACACCTGAAAAATATTACGAAACACTTTATTAATATACTACGATATATTTCGAAACATTTTGAAACAACTGGAAACATTCTTAAACGATACAACTCGGTACAACCCAAAACATTCCAAAACATTACGAATAAATCGGTATGTATTGCGAAACAATCCAATATAATTCGAAACGATACGAAACTTTTGAAAAAAACAAATTCAAGTAATATTTCGTTTCGGTTAGTTATAAAATGAACTGTCGGTAACCTAGAACCGCCAAGTCAAATATTATCGGCCATACATAACCGACCAGCCATTTCGCATTATCAGCGGTATAGAACCAACAATACAAATTTGAGTTGGGTTGCTTTAGTAAAAAGTTGTGTGGAAATATCAGTGCTTTAACATAAAATATCCCTCTCTATTAAGTAAGTGGGCTGATGGGAAGCTTATTTGGATGAGAGATATGCTCAAAATGGGCTTCTATGCCCAAAGCCCATTTGTTAATTTTAGTTAAAGATGGTGAGCTATTTATAGCCTACCAATTTAGAATCTTCACTACCGTCACCCCCACTCTACCACCATCATTGCCTCCACCACCGCCACCACCACTTCCTCCACCTCCACCGTCACAAAAAAGAAGAGAGAAAAGAGATAGAGAAAGGAGAGTGAGACGAGTCTGCAAAATTTTTGATTACTTTTAAATCTCAAGTAGTCTCTCTCTCCTCTGTTCCTTTTATCTCTTGTCTCTTCTTCTCTGTGACGTTGGAGGTGGAGGTGGTGGAGGATTGAGATGGTGATGGTGGTAGGGGTGGCGGGATATATTTTAGTGGGGTGTAAATCCCAAAAATTGGTAGAAGTGGAGTGTATTGTAGTTGGATGTAATTATTTGAAGAGCTTCCATTTAACCAAAACTTAAATCTGGACGTTGAGCTTAAGGGCAAGTACTATGGCAGCCTCTTTTCTCTATATTGGAGAGGTTCGAGGGATAAGTCAAGTACTAAGATGACTCATAACCCTCAAACCTTTTCTTTTAGTCTCAAATCAACCCAAATTTGAGGCAGAGTATAGGGGAAAGAGGGATCGACAATGGGGTTTTTGGGCGAAAAAGGGACTAGTGGACGACAAAGGGACTCGTGGGCGATACTCCCTTTGTCGCCAAATTTTATTTTTTTTTAAAAAAAATTTGGTTTGGCGACAACGTTTTTTTGTTTTCAAAAGTTTTTTTGTTGTATGAATATTTTGGTATGTTTCGAAATACCAAGTCTGTAGGGCCCATTTGGATATGATCTAATTGTTGATATTTGATGAAGTTGTTCTTCTCACCATGTAGATCATCCTCACAAAAAATCATTCCATTATACAATTTATAACCTCTTCAAAAGTTGATTGAAAATTAACACTGAAAAGAAATGTGAGGGAAAGAGTCAACTTTTGATGGGTTAGAAGTTTTAGAATGTGATGATGATCTACATGGTGAGGATAACAATCACACAGTATATCAATCCAAGTGAGCCCCACAGACTTGGTGTTTCGAAATATACCAAAACATACATACAACAAAAATAAACTTTTGAAAAAAAAAGGGGGCGACAAAGGGATTGTCGCCCCACAATCCCTTTGTCGCCCACTACTCCGTTCATCGCCACCCCAAATTTTAGTGCCTCAACCTTAGTACTTGCTCCTCCCTCTAATTACCATTTAAGACTTGTTGTACCAAAATTTGGAGGATACCATAGTACTTGCCCTAAAGTCCATTTTTTGAGATTCCCTTCTATCCAAAACAGCTTCCCCAATATCAACCCCTTAAGCAAAAGGAAATTCTACTTTCATTACACTTTGTTTATGCCTTGTGTGTCTTTGATGGGGTTAAAAGTTTTAAAAAGGATAATCTATTTTTTGTGAAGACCTTTGGATCATCTACAAGTGGACCATACATGGTGTAGAAGAGGTGTAAGTGTAAGATAATTGGGGTGTGAGAAAAGTGATGTAGTGGGAGAGGGCCCGTGGGAGTGGAATTTTCGATTATTTACTCTAAAAACTGGAGTGCCCAAATCGTTTCGATGAGTGCGACAATTAACACCCGTTCTGCATCTAAACCAGCACGAACGTTGCACATACAAATTGTAGCAGGGTGAAAGAGGAAGAGAAAAGGGGAAGGGGAAGAGCCCGTCCGAACAGTTCACAGTACGGAGTGGACTCCATGGAGTTCAGACCTCGGGATTACAGTTCAGAGGAAACCACATACTCGCTACCTCGCCTGCGCACCGAACTTCATCCTCTCGCAATCCGCCCTTCCTTAATCCAGGTTCCCATCTCATCATCATCATCGTCGTCATATCTGTCTTCTTCTTCTTCTTCTAATTGATTTTTCTTCGTTGAGTTTGGGCTTTTATTCTGTAACTCTTATGACAGGAAAATAAAATCACCATTGATCTCTCACCCGATCAAACCCTTTAGAAAATACTATTGATTGCTTAATGATTCTCAGATTTTCTATTTTCTCTGTGTTATGCCGAATTCCCACAATTCAGCGAAATTAATATCGAATGCCCACGAATCAGCAAATTTGTCATGGAAATTAAAGGTCTAATTTGATGAATGTAGAACAGAACATAAATTTAATGAATTTATGAATCATGAGAATATTGATTAATTCAGAGAACTAGATTAGGATCTATTTAATGGCAAAGAGAAACCGTAAATTTCATTACAAATAGGAGAAAACACCTTTTTTTTAAGGGGTGAGATAGGAAAAGAAACACCAAAGGCATAGTAGGCCCTGGGTACACTATCAACACTTGAAATTTGAAGTGTGGTGTACACATGGCTACAGTTTCCATTTTGAAGTGCTCAATTAACATAGATGCATACAGTTAGATATCAATGCCCAAAGTGTTTCAAAGAAAAAGATCAATATCAATAGGAGTATAAAATAGTGAGATTAGTTTTCTAAAGCCTTAAATACGGCATATTTGAGCCTGTAAAGTCACCTAAAAGGTTGTATTAACGTTGTTTATATCGGGGTCTGATATTTGTTGTCAATTCTAAAGATGAGTTCATGAATAATGTAATCTTTAGTCTACTGCTTCATGGTACTCGTGTTTTAATTCATGCTTCATGGTACATCTGTGGGTTGCAAATTAATTTATTAATTAATCTGTGGAATTTAATGGTATTTTTATCATAGGTAGATATTGCAGGTCAAGAGAAAAATGATTTTTTTGATCCATTGAGAGGGCCTAGTGGAAATAAAGAGGAATCTGTTGGGGATGAAGAAGCTGTTCAGGGTATTGAAACAACAAGGGGGATGCCAAGCATAGACGATCGTCAGTTGACTCAATTGTCAGCAAAAGAATGGGCTTCTTTCAAGAGATCCTTAGCAGCACAGAGATTTTCGGTCTCGAAGACGGTCTCTATTTCTTCGGTAAGTTAGTCTTTCTTTGTTAAATTTGGATAAACATGCCAAGTTTACATAATATTTAAATAGCTCCTATGGTGGTGCTTATGAAAAACCCTTGTTCAATGTCATAGAGTTGCCAGATGATGCTTCTAAAATGACGATTTTCTGCGAAATTTCTTGGTTCTTAGTAAAGATTGGGATTTAGGACGGTGGTTGGTAGTTCTTCAATTAATTGACCTTATTTAAGTAATGTGGAGCTCTTGAGGGACAATGATTACTGTGGTTATTTTGGTTTCATCGAAAACTGAAAGCTTGGTTCTTATGATGTCCACAATATCGTGCTAAATAACAATTTTCATTTGGCTTTTACTCTTAAGATGGAAGTAGCTGTCTTAATCTAGTCTCTCCATTAAATTGTAACTCCCTCTAGTGGAACTGAAACCACAGCATGATGGCCCTTGTAATCCCTTCACAGTTTTCATTTACAATGAAATTAGTTTATTTTTGGTTCTTAAAATAAAGGATGCAACGATTAAGAGCAATTTTTTTTTTTATTTTTTTTTATTTTTAAAGAATCAAGATATATTGCTTTTACCTGCAAAGAAAGAATAGATTATTACTAAGTTTAAATTGGGGAGAACCCCTTTAATGATTAATAACTATTGAGACTTATAACCATTAAATATGTTTTTCTATTATCTGCCTGTGACATTACTGACCTTGTTTCTCTTGCAGCTGTCCGATGCAATAGTTAAAGGTGGCAAGGGTATGTACATTTGAAACATTACTTTATTTGACTTTGTTCCCATAGGAAAGAAACTGTTGGTCGAAAAATTTGTTGGAAGTTTTCCTATTGTATTAGTAACCTTTCCCGAGTTTACTTATTTGACGAGGAATCTCGCAGTTCCTGAGAAACCAACAACAAGCTTGCATTTAGACGAACTGAATGATCCTCAAAAATTTGCTGAGGATGATGTCAAAGTCATTACACGGCAGGAGTATATTACACGATTACGTGAACTTAAAGATGAAATAGGCCGTGCATGGCGGGCTGATGATCGTGTAACATCTTTGAAGTTATCCATCAAGGTGAGGCTTTAGGTATGTGATTGAACATAGCCTACAAATAGACAGGTGAAAGTTTTATTGAGAAACTTTATATAATCTCCTCAGTTATTAGAAAACAGAAGATAGGTTACATCCAGACATGGTTTGGGACCTCATCAAATTCATAACCATTATGGGTTATCTAATTTAATTGCTATGGTAGCTCTTGGGTTCCTGGCTGGTAAATTGAGAAAATTTACTGTTCAAGAGAAAAAGATAAAGTTATGGGTTGAGACATAGGTCCAACTGTCCAAGCTGTTCTCTTGTACTCTGTGGAACCAGGTTGCTGGACCATGTGACAAGTGCTATGCACGGATTATTCTAATAAGCACCATATGCTGTACATCTTTTGCTTCAATGATTTGGTGTATTAAGGTGGGATCTATCTGCAATACAATAATCTATCAACTGACAACTATGATCATCATGCAGTTTATAGTCTTATTGATGTGAATTTTTGTGGAAGCGTTCACGAATCTTGGCTCTCATCGATTCTTCAACTAAATTAATTCATTCATTCATAAAATTCTTCTTTGCAATAAAGAGAATGCCCTAATGCCCTTATTTATAAGCTTTAATAGCTTGGGCTACAGGCAAGAGATAATTGAAAAGGAAACTAAATTCTAATCCTTAAAGGAAACAAGATAACTAATTAAAATACTTTCTAAAAAAACACCTAAAATATCTAAAAGATATCAGATCTGGTTCACCCTTGCAAATATCTCTTTCTAAAAGATATCATAGGTATTTTGTGGACTCCACATGATACGTGATCACATCACTGATATTGTAAACTCTCATTTTGTTTTCTTATTTCATGCTCATTCCTTCTTGTTTTATATTCTTGACCGTACAAGTTGCAGTTTAAAGTTTCATTGTCAAATATATAACAGAAGCAAAATTTTACTGTCAAATAAACCATCATCAATTAGCACATAGCCAGTTTATGAGTTTAAACTTTGCTTCTGTTAAGACGACCAGGAACATAAACTTGATAACTCTTCCTTCAATTTTATGAATAAACTAGTGGGAACAGGGATACATAAAACAGTTTGTAGGAACTGTCATAACTAACACGTCTCTATTTTGTGGGGAGATTAAGGGATCTATCATGACTTACAATATAGGTTTCTACAATTTGAATTGACTCATTTTCTATGCAGGTTGCTAGGCTTCTGATGGACACTACTGTTTCACAATTCTATCCTGCGCTGTTTGTTTTAGTTACGGATGTACTGGATATGCTTGGAGACATGGTGTGGGAGCGCATCAAAAGGAGGGCGGAATATGCTGACGATGGAACCGTAATATGCTGTTTGCAAGGTGTATTTCTTTTTTGAGCTTTGTAAGACAAGGCATGCATTTTTTCTTATAGTTGTCTGTGCCTAGAAGGGCTTAAGGTGGGGTGTAAATACATAGAAATTGGATTTGGATGCAATTGCAAGTTCTGGCCTCTTGGTTATGCACATTGTTGCAGATTCTTCTTAAGATACTTCCTTAATTGAGAAACAAATACTTGTTTATGATGAGGTTGAATTTAAAGCACAATATTTGCAACCTGATTTTAATATTTTCTTTCAACCCATGCCAAAAATTTGCTAGAAAAGCTTTGCTATCTATTTTAAGGAAGCACAGATCCATCAAGCACTGAAACTTAGGAAATTCCACTCACATTGTTTTCCACCAAGAACAGTTTATGAAACCCTTTGACCACCAAATTTGGAGTACCCTACTTTCACGTGATTCACAAGGTTCAACAAGTCTCTTTCACAGTTTCAGTTTTCAAATTGGTGGACGTGGCAGTTTCTAATTAAACCTTTTTCGCTTTTTTCTTTTCCCAGATAACTTTGAGGCCAATGATGTCTGCCCTGACGCCAAAGAAACCTGTTATAACTGGTTCTGCAAAATTGGTTCCATCCGCGAGCTTCTTCCACGCATGTCAACTTCTTAAATCTTTGTTCTCTCTTTTCTTTGTTTCTTTCTATGTGATGCATCTTTGTTTGAAGTTGTTCCTTACTAGTTTTCATACTTTGATTGATGGGGATGTTTCTTTACATTCTCCTTCTCAAATTTTTATTTCGCTGAAAATATAAGTTGTTTGTCGCAACTCAGTTTGACCCGTGGAATTTTATTTATTGTCTAGTATTGACTCTATTATCTCTAAAACGTACTGAGAAAATACATTACACTGAAACCTAGTCGTTCTATTTTGATTTTATTGGTACTTGGCTTGTATAAAAGTTCAATGAATTCATCTCCCTGATGCACTCCTTCAATCCATATGCTACAATCAATTGTCTAATCCTTTGTGGAGTTTGACTGTCGAATTTGCAAAGGATTGAAGCAGTTTTTTATTTTTTGATCAATAGGATTGGAGTAGTTCTCATGAGAAGAATAATAGATAATGACCTCTTATGAAAGGAAATCATTATTTTTAGTACAGCCTCCTTTAGATTAGGATGTTTGGTAGGTACGTTGTAATATAGTTTCACAGGGGGCCAAAACGACTTCTTATACCTGACAATAGAAAAGACTTCTATTTGTTTGCTGTCAAGATGAAGTGAAGTTTGTTTAATGTGTTTGGAACTAAAAGCATGATATCATCATGTTGAATGAAATTCCTATTTAAGCAATGAAGAAAACATGTTCTGTGGTATATCTTGAATTAGGTCACTACTGCAGATTTTGGGAGGGAATAAGTTGAGTTACCTGTTCTCACATCTATGTGTGCATCCTCGATTTGTATGCACGAAAGTAAGCTGGAATGGATTTTATCAGCTAGCAAACTGTTATTTTGTGCTCTGCTGCTGCATATACGAGTATGGCAATGTTTGACTGCAAATGATAAAAGAAGAATCCCATTTGTTAACCTCTTAACTTGCCCAACATATAAAAGGAATAGCACACATCAGGTCCTTAAAAATCTCTCTTTTTTGTTAGTTGGTTCACTCATTTTCTCAGTGTACCTATGAGTGCAACAAGATGGGTTTCTACTTCTTTTAGTAATGGTTCAATTTGGTTACTGTTTTTTTTTTTTATCCTACGTCAGTTATTTGGAGCTTGCAATATTGCACTGCTGGCGTTTCCTGGATGACCAACCTTGGCGAAACCTCCAACGCCTGGTTATGATGATGAGAGGTTTAGCTGATCCTCTGGCGTCTGCATTCTGTCGTCTTTATATGGCTCGCTGTGCTCAGAAGTTGCTCCCTGGTGATACAGGTACACATTTTACAATGCACAACGCCCAAAAGACTCCCGTTTTAGAGTTTTACTAGAGACAGGGAATAAGGTGGTGCCGGTCATTGAGGTTGATAAGTATCTGGTGGCACTTTCACCATCTCTTTGGAAAATGTACTGCACCCTGTAGAGGCCTTATGCCCTTTTCATTCTCGGTTTCCTTTTTGAACTGCATGTACATAGATGTTTGACCCTGTCCGCTGTAGAGAAGATTAAACATAAAAAATCTTGAGCTCTCTTTCCTTTTCCTTTTTTTTTTCCTTTTTTGGAGGAACCAGCTACAGTTAGTAACCAAGTGATTTTCCTCACTGGCAAATTAGCAAGTTTCTTTGCTTCTGTGGTTTTGCTCTCGTGGGCTTTCCTTTATTTAAGTAATTTTTTACTGATTAAAGTAACATTATGTTGAATGAAAAACAATGTCTGTCTCACCAATTCCATACATTTGAATAATTTTTTTGATGATAATATAGTCTGTTACTCTATCCACTTTGCTTTTTGGAGTTTTGAGTGCAAATTAACAGAAGTGTGTGTATATTCCCTGTTAGAAAGCAGCGAATAATCTGCCTTTTTCATGCTTCTGATGGTTGTGACCCATTTTGTCATTGTTTTTGTTGAAATTCCTTTATGTTTGACAATTTTCTAACAGGATATCTCATGACTTGCATTAATGACCTCAATCTTATATTGATGCGTATCATTTTGGAGAAAGAACCCATGCCCAAAAACTCTTTGGATAATAAAAAGTTGCTTATCAGCCTGGTGGAACCTACCATTGAGTGGATTATGAAATGCATATTTAAGGATGCTCATCAGGTCAGTAATGGAGATGTTTCTCATCTTGCTTTATCCATTCAGTGAGCTCTTTCTTTTTTATTAAATTGTTTTTTTATGGCTATGAGGACCTTACCTGATTGTGATTTTAATTTGTTTATTTAACGAGGTTTAGTTCTGCTTCATCTTGTGATGTCTTAGAAACATAATGGAAACTTATTTTGAGTTAAACAGTATAGATGGTCTTCTGTTTTAGATTGTCATGTGTCTTGTTCATGGGCTTCACCTTCCTCAAGAGACTTCCATATCAGATTTTCCACTCATGTTACAGATGTTTCATAACAAGTTTCCTGTGATTTTCTTACTGACATGCTAGACTATTACGTTTCTGTAGTAACTCCTTAAACC
>MVGT01003688.1:312828-323303 GCA_002174775.1 Macleaya cordata | reverse complement strand
GGGCCCGTTGGGTTGTTGAGAATGCACAAGGCTGTTGTAACTTGTAAAAGTACCCTTCTCTTTTTAATTCTAAGTTTTAACAGATCTCAAGAAATTAGGCAAGAACGACCATATTTGCAGTTTATGTTCTCCTTGGTTACTAGCTATAGCCTATGTCTGTGAGTTAGGTAGCAAATTACTAAGAATGCACAAGGCTGTTGTAACTTGTAAAACTGCCCTTCTCTTTTTAATTCCAAGTTTAACAGATCTCAAGAAATTAGGCAAGAGCGACCTTATTTGCAGTTTATGTTCTCCTTGGTTACTAGCTATAGCATATGTCTGTGAGTTAGGTAGCAAATTACTGACACTTGAATAATTGAAACATATATTATATTGGAAGAGGCGAGCTGATGATATAGTTAAGGAGCTTGGGCTAGAAAGGAACTTATCGAAGTCTTCTGGCAGTGTCCCTTGTATCTCGATTGTGCTTCATCATCTCCTCAAGGAACTTCCTGCTGAGAGTGTTTGCTCCCATGCCTTCGAGATTGTGCAGCTTATTGAGTGCAACAAGGATTTTTCCTTTGATCAGGTAAGCATCGACCTCATCTCATAACTCTGGGTTATCTCTACAGCTAAACTATATCCTGAGCTATAAATTGTAATTACTGATAAAAAAGAAAAGAAAAGAAAAGAAAACTTCTGAGCTGTAATGCTTCTTTTAGGCAGTTTTTTATTTGTCATGGTGCAGTATATGAACTACAGGTTGCTTGGGTTAAAGCTATGCGAGAGGAGGCCCCAAGTTGATTGTGTTGATGCCATACTTGGTAAAGTTTTTCAGGTATTCAAGCTTCTCCTTTCTTTTCGGCATTTTGTGGCAGTTGAAGTGTTCTTTATATATAAAACAATTAAACAAAAGAAGTGTTCTTTATATATTGCATCGGCCCTGCTGGAGTCTTTCGAATGAGTTCCTAACTATTTCTGTTTTCATTAGTTCATTATTTATGTAGAATATAGTTCTGTAATTTGTTTAACCTTTTTCCAGCACCTTGGCAATCTTCTTGTTTTTAATGAGAACATTAAATAAAATTTAGTAGCATTATTATTTTCGTGTTCCTGATAAAATGCCAATTTGATACTCCCCTTTATGTGCTTGCTCATCTTATTCTTTCTTGAAATTTCTCGGTGATTATCCAAGAAATGTTCAGATCATTGCAGTTAATATCCTTACAGCAAGAGAGAAAAACTTCATTCTTGGTAGAGCAATTTTGGAATAATAACTATTATTTTCTTACATGAAATGGAAATTGTTGTTCATGTATTAAGCTCAAGATTCCTTGGGGTAATGTGTCTTACTCTTGATTTCTGTGTCAATATTGACATCTGTGCTTGTCTCTTTGTTAGTTTGGTCTTAATCTTTATATTCTTTACGAGTTCCTCCTTGTCCTTTCCATGAGATAGACGTAGACTACTTTTTTCATTATGTTTTTCCAGTGATCAAGTAATGGATTCTTGAAGGCCTTCCTGGGGTTAGCAGTAATTATTCTTCATATGATTCAGCCATGACGAATTTATGTCTTCTTTGTCCTCATCATGCTATAGGCATAGATTATGCTTTTCGTCATGTTTTTTCAAATTATGAAAGCCATTGAGTGCTGATGCTCGAAGGTTTTCCTGGGGATTTACCAATTATCCTTCATATGATCCAATGCTTGATTGGACTAATATTAGCTGCTTCTGCTAGGTTCTTATAGAAATTTGTCTTTCTATGCTTCCTTGTTCAGCATCGTTATGGTTATTACTTATTTTCATCGGTTCATCGTCCAGACATGGAAGAAGTTGATGACTTGGAGTTTCCAAGCCGTCAAATTTTCCTACCCATTCATAAAAAAACTCCTAGTATTGGAGTAGGCATATTTCACCATTCAACTTTACCTTGGGCATGCATAATAATAATCTATTCTTCCGCACAATAAACTATAGGTTCTCTTCATCAAAAAATAAATTATAGGTTCTGGTTGTCATTCTTTGGCTTCAAGTATGGCACTATCCGACTATCGTAAAAGTCACAGGTGCTTATGTAACTGATTAACCATGCCAGTATTGTATCCTTTGGGAATTCACTTTTTACCTTCTACGTGTTTCATGCTGCCTCCACATTGTTGGATACTCAGTTCAACATTTATATGATATTCTTCTATGCATGTGATGTGCCTGGTATTTTTCATGTATTGTAATGTGCCTTTGTCAGTGCTATTAAGTCCTTGGTACCTTTTGACCCTAAAAGAATTTGTTAAATTTTTTTTTGCTTTGATGTGTACCTACTTCCCGAATTATCTGAACGATGGACAAGTAGCCTCTTAAATTATTGTTTTTCTTGTAATTATTGTTTCTGAATTTATTTGTTTGGGAACCAGAACAGCAGAACCTTAATTGGATTGATTTGATGAGTATATAATCCTTTTTTTTTTTTAATATCCGCGATTATAGGTCACAACTCAGTATGGTAACCTTGATCAGTACTTGAAGGTTGTGGATGCTTACCTAGATCTTGTTCTTCAATATCAGATGGTATGTTCGAGAGCTTATGAATCTGGAGTCTTCTATATCTTGATTCCACTTCCATCCTTGCCATTTTGAAGTTTATAAACTTGTTTATTGTGTTGCTTCTTTAGGTCTTATTCTTTTCCTCATGTTAAATAAAATAAACTTCTGTGAAGACAAACAACCACATATTCTCGAAGTCCATGCCTCTATTATTGTGATAACGAGCAATACTTAATTAAATTGTTCAAGTTACACTTATTTAGAAGTGGTAGAGTGAGAAAAAAAAACTCCCGAAACATTCAAGATCTGATCTATAAACCTTGATTTATAATGAAATAGCTAAATGAAGCACCTCCAACTTAGAGTTATGAACAATTCTGAGATACTTGGTTAAATAATAAAGAACACAGAGATGGATTATATCATTATATGGTACATGAGTTCTTCTAAACAGGTGAAGTACCTATATCTGACATGTCCTAGATACAAACACCCCAGTGTGCAATACTTCCTGATTTCATTTTGGATTATTTTCCATAGAACTATCTAACATAACTATAAATTGAGTTAAGACTCCTTTTAATGAAAAGTTAGCCCTCCTTTCATTTTGGATTATTTCCCAAAAATATAGTACCAAGTCCGTAAATCCCCATCTTTTCTCGTTCATCAAGTTTTTCACCTTATGCACCCATTACAGTCAGAGACTTGTAAGTGCACCAAAATTCTGCATTAATAGATTTCCTCCCTAAGAATTTTTCATTTTTATTATTCCAGGATAATTATTTGACCATCATTCTAGATGGTATTTCAACTCGGGCATTCAATGAGGTTGTTGCAGAAAATGAACTGAACAGTCTGCAATCCATTTTTATAAAGCTTCTTGCTCATTTCAATGACTTGGAAGATGCATTTGCTTTGGTAAGCTTCTTCCTGAGCTTTATATTGGCTATTTAAAGGCATGTATGCTAGCTTTCTTGTTCCCCTTCATGTAGCCTTTGTATAGTTTTGATTCAGGCCTGTGATTATTATAATCTATCTTATGAAGAAACCTAGGTCATGGTAGAGTGTACAATTTTTTAGGTAAAGATAACCTTGGAATGTAGTGAATAGATAAATGGAATCTGAGTAAGGTCTTTGCAGAGTTCTAGTTAATCATCAATAAAAGGAGAATGCCTAGTGGGAGAGAAACACAGAGCAAAGAAGGATGTGTTTGTTAAATTAAAAGCAGAATGTCTTTCTAGTTTTTCTTCATTCGAAGAAGAATGTCTAGTGTGAGAGAAACACATATACCTTTTCTGCAGACCTCTTAGATTAAAAGAAGAATCAAGAATGTCTTTCTTATGTTGCAACTCATAGAACAAAGTTTCTGTAAACACACCAATGTAAGAGAAATTATGATTCTTGAGGAGAATCTATTTTGAGCAAGACAGTTTGGTTTACTGAAGTCCCATGTTGCTATAGTTTACTATGTATTGTTTGGTTTCTCTCTGGTCAGTCTGAAACAGTTTCTATTCTTTTTGTATTTCGAATTTTGCTTCTTCATGGTACTGTCTTTTTAGTATTTCCTAACTCATTTCATGAAAGTTTAATATGCATTGCTATTTTAACCGATGTGTCCACCATATGTCTACATAATCTTATGACATATCATACACAGTTAACAACAACTCTGTGAAGTTTATGATTAGTCTCAACTGTGTATTGTCATTTCCAGTTCACCTCTATATTAATCAGCATGCTGTTTTGTACAATATAGACTTATACTAAGAAATTTGTCGCAGTAATTTGATATGGTTGTATTAATTATTTTGTAGAATCATTTTGTTGAGATCTTAGATGTGCTGTATGGAAGCTCAAGAGATGTTGTCAATATGCATATCCTTGATAAAGCAACAAAGTAAGTTTCTTGCACTATAATGCCATATTTTACATTCTAACTTTAAACCTGTAAAACTTTTGGATGGGTTTGTCAGTTTTCTGCAGATATAGGAAGGGTCTGAAATCAATACTCTTGGCAAGATGACTGGATTAAATGTATTTAAGTAGAATGATAATAACAAAATAAATTATAAATGCTGTTGGGAGTTGAGTAGTTGGCATGTTAGCTGGCTGCTAATTGAATTCTCAGACCACTATTGTTTAAACCTAATTCTTTTCAAATCTTGGTGTATGTATATCCCATTATAATATGGAGATGAAACGTGTCAGTTGTAGCCTTGTAGATGTGAAAGTATTCCATATCGATTATATTTGATCCGTATCTTATTGGGCAGGAGTGGTTATATTCGTGATCCAACAACCATACAGTTGCTTTTTGAAATTTCTCAGGCTCTTCATGATGGTTTAGATTTTTCAAACATCCAAGACGATGAGCATCAACAGCCTGCTCGTCTCATTTCTCGTTTTATACGGATGGTATGTTATTATAAGTTTGTAAGTCACTTCATTCTGATAGTGAGTTCTTATAAGTTATAACTACCGCTTCTTATGACTAACACTGGATGAGGTTACAAATGCTTGCTACTGTTCAGGTTGACTATGGAACAGCGTTGGAACGCCAATTAGAATTTTTAGTGGAGTGCCGTGGTGCTTTTGGTAGAATTAATGAGCTTAAGGTAAATCTAACTTGTGTTCCTGGATAACTTAAAGTTCTTATCCTGTTTCATTCTCTCAAATGTATGCTATTATAATATGTCATTTTTTTTTTGTCATTTAGATCTTTGGATATCGTTATGGCTATCTAGAAAAATATTAACCTTGTAGTCAGCTTGGAGCAAAAATTTGTTTCCTCTAATGATTAGATTTTTCTGATAATATTCACTGGCAGGAAACTCTTGTCCACGAGAGCAACAATTTAGCAATTAAAGCTATTAAAGATTCAAATAAACTTGTCAGTTTTGTCAAAGCTTGCATTGCATTTAATGAAGTTACAATACCGTCTGTTTCAGCTAGCTTCAAGCAGATAAATCTTTATCTTGAAACAGCAGAGGTGATGCTTTCTTCTTTCTTCGATTTTACTCGGTAAAATTAACAAGATAATCTAAGAACGTTATCAATATCCTGTTTCCAAAATATCAGGTTGCTCTGCAAGGTGGCTTACTTTCTCATACAGATGGGCTCATTGATTCGGCAGTCAGCTGTTTGCAAAGTTTAGACCTAACTGATGGTTTGATCCTTAACTTTTTAGATTCAACACTCAAGTGATATTACATATAAGTAGTTACCTGTTGCTTGCTTAAGCTTCTGTGGAATTAGACCTGAAATAATATGCTTGCTTAAGCTTCACAAAATTGATCCTAAAGTTCAATCAAAGTTAACAATAAAATGGGTAGTCCGGAATGTTTCAACTTCTAATCCATTTTTGTTTATCAAATACATTATTGTTCTATACTATTTTTTTACCTTTCTTGTAGCCTTACTATGTCTACTGAATTTACCTGCTCATGTAGGGTCTCAAATACCAATTGACATAGATGGAATTCTCTCCTTGGTACGGAAATTATGCGGCCTCTTGGTCATAGTTCCAGGTTATTCAAATATTTCACAACTTTCCATTCTAATTTCTATCTAGAAACTTTTGAAGAACATCATTCTCTCAAGCTACCTTGTGTTTGTTTTGCATGCTATTCCTCCCATTTGCAGGTAATATTAAACAAGGAGTTGCTTACTTTCCAAGGAGCATAATATCCCTCGTTGATTCTAAACAGTGGTAATACTTCCTACATATCTTCTAGTATCAATTCCTTTGCATCGTCTACTTTATTTTTCTTATACTGGTTTAATGATTTGTTGCTCATTCTTGCAGGATTACACCAAAATTGAGGATAAGAGTGTTCTGTGCAATTGTTTCTTTATCTGCCACACTATCTCAAAATAAGCTCCCTTACCATTCAAACAGTAGAGAGGTGCTTTTGTCTTGTCACATAAAATCTTGCATTCTTTCATAATTGATAAACACGTTGACATTGGGTGAAATTCTTGTGTTATCATCTGATTGTTTCTACTTTTATCAACCTATTCAGGTTATGACCAACGACGTACTATTCTTTGGAGATCCAGCTTATTACCAAGAATTTGTGTCTATCTCTGGTTCAGTTCTTGAGAACGTGATTAGTGCTGTTAAACAAGAGCCAAACCTAGTAAGCATCTATCACCCTTAGTAAAAATAATTGTATTAATAGACCATTTCGGTTTGAAGTAACTCACAATGCTGCACTTAGGCCACTCGAGGAACTATGGCGCTCGAAGCCTGCAACTGTATTTTATCGTCTTTCAAGGTAACTTCCATTTTCATACCAAACATGATGTAAAGTTAATTGTAAAGCTGGACCATGCATTTTACCTCGAAAAGAAAAAAAAAGAAGAGAAAAACATTTTCCTACTGTCTTGAACCAAGGTTTAAAATGTCATTTCAACATGAATGATTTGGTTAGTTGAAAATCCAAAACATCCGGAACATATCAATACATTCGAAATGGTCCGAAAACAAATACATGACCACTACTGTGATCTAAAACACACCAAACAAACCGAGATAAACTGAAACAGCTTCCTTCTTGTAACTACCACAACCAAAATGAAATATTTGAATCATTCCGAAACATATGGGTGGAGCCCTATGAATGTTGAAGTAACCAAGTAATGTGGCATACATGACAAGGCAAGGATGGAAGATGGATGGCTTCTTTGTTTGTTGTCTTTTCTATGCAAGACTGAATAGTTTGAAAGTAATTCCTGCATAAGGTTAATGGCAGAGAATGTTATGTATCTGCATATAAATCTTTGGGTCTTTCTGTTTTGGCAGGCAAGTCATGAAATATCATCTATCTGCAGCCAACTGATTGAGATTGCTCAGTCATGCTTGAATGCAAATGACAAGCATCTGCGGTCTACAGTGAACTTGATGAGGGGCCAACACTCAACCTGTTCAACAAATGCACCCGTGATTGCTGTTTGATTTGAAGAAACAGATCTGAAGGTGATGTTTTTTTGAAATGTATATCACAATATATTTCCATCCTTTATTTAGTTATTTATACAAAATTGTAATTAAAAAAATAAAACATGTCTGCTCTGTGCTCTAGTATGGTAATCTCATTTTTATTTATTTATTTACCATCAAATTTGAGACTTTAAGTTTGTTTCAGATTTTGCCCAATTTTGTTCTTCTTATATAAGCGCGATTTTCGTGACAGTAATGTTATTCCTAAACTATTCTTCTAACAAAAACCTTTCAGTAAAGTGAATAATCACAAATAATTGAGGTTTTCAGGTCCTTTGCACTCACTTCATTAAATTAAAAAGAAAAAAAGAAACGGAATGTTCATACTGGATTCAGAGTCCAATGCCCTGACCCCTAGAACATGGGACCCTCCACACCAACAACGTTCAGCCAATAGACCATAGCACCACAAGCACCCCGGTACTCTTGTATTCTTCATTCTCTTTTCGTACATGATAGCAAACACACAAATCTTTAATATGTCGGCATCTTCGCTTTTGATATATAAAATTTGGGCTGGACTTCAGGTTTTGACAAAAAAATTTCTGACCCTTGATTTCAAGTAGATGCATCGATGTGGACGTTGAATGATTGAAATCAAAGGCCATGATTTTTTGTCAAAAGGTCGAGTTCTTCAGCGGAAAGCTTCTCTTAACAACTAAGTGTACTTTTTTAAGACCAACCGAAAGTACCAAAATATTTCATATCTTTTGTCCTTAGATATGCTCAAGGAATGATAGAATGAGTTCAAGAATTACATTCTAATGAAGCCCTACAAACATGGCTCACTTCTTACAGTATTAAAGAAGATCTAAAATTTTGAAACAAAAAGTGTTGGTATAAATTCCCTCCGGCCATGCATCAAAATAGCCTATTCTCATTGCTTTGAACCCCACATGTGACTGGTGCTTTTGCCCTCACCTTTCTTATGTACCATATACCAGCTCCCACCCCTACAGCTCCTGCTACCGACATCCCGGTCGCCGTCCCTGCAAAAATTAAACCATCGAAAGATCGATTTAGCAGGTGTCAAAACTTGAAAGTTATCGTGTGGTAGTTTTTGTAATTTTAAATTTTTTTTACTATCATTTTTACGAAATCATATCATAAATATCACTTTCATATATGAAGACTTCAGAAATATATGCATGTGTGCACGTGCCATCTACTAGTATATATAATGATCTATAGATTGAAAGCAATAGCCAGAGTATAACTATTTATTGTATGTCTGGTGTGTAATTGACTCACCTGCAATCACTCCAATCCTTCTACTGTGCTGAGAATTTTGATGATCTACACAAAAAAAATTCAGTTAAAATTTACATCATTCACATAAAATTAAGCCCTAGAAATGAAATACTACTGTTACTGTACCTGTACAATAAGTTGTTACATTTCCTTTCTCACAGAGACAAGTGAAACTTTGCGACCCCGTATCGAAACCGCATGTTCCCCCTCCTTTCGAATAATCTTGACACTGAAGACAACTAGTCGTGATAGGAATATCGAAATATATCCGAATCCCGTATTCTGGAACTTGATCATAAGGAGGAATTGCACCAACATTTCTCCAATATACACTAGTATATGATGTACAGTATTGCAACATCAACCTGTTGAAAAAAACAAATAGTTCATATAACAATTACATATTTCAGGAATGCCGACTAAGTCGCTCTCTTTAAAACGTTCAGCTACTCTAGATACAGACAACACCAGCCTATGGCAACCCAATGAGGGGGTGTTTCATATTCGGTTTATTGAACTATTCAGAACTGGAACCTATTAAATAAGTAGTCTGGTTTGGGTTTTTATTGGTATTGGTTCCTATTCAGATAGGTGGAACCAGAACTGGAATGATCAATTTCTATTTCCAATTAATTCTTTTATGTAAAACAATGTTAAAAATATTAGAAAATCAGTGAAAAAAAAAACAATTTTTTTTTTTTAAATGGGTTCCAATTCCAGCTCCTGTTTCATCAAATATCAAAGTACCCATAACTGGAACCAGTTATATAATAACGGTTCCGATTCTAGTCAATGTATGTGGTGGCTAAAAATTATAACAAGGCCAAAAAATTATACCTTAGAGATTCAGTGGCCTTGGGATAATAAGAACAGCAACCAATCCTCCCACTCAAACCAAGTGGGCAATCAGGCAAATGTCGACAAAGATAGCTAGCACTGTCACAAGACGAGTCACACCGATCCGGGAATCGTTCACAGAAGCTAGGTTTGGGTTCAATGATAACATTTTCATCACTACAATTGAAGAACAGATAGTTATTTTGAGTAGAGAGAGAAAGATGGGTACTTGTGTCAAGACTGAAGGGTCTAGTAGGACGAAAAGAATCACCATCGTTACAATTCCACATGAAAGGATCAGAAATTAAGATGTGGGAATCAGAATAGCTAATGTTACGAACTGGGTATCTACCAGAAGGTGTTCTTAATTCAAGTTTTGTTGAATCTGATGAACATGAGAAAATGTGTCTGAAATATGGACTTCCACATCCATCATCAATTCCAAATGGGTAACTGATTTCGATATCACCACAAGATGTTCTACATAAATTAGACTGAGAAGATGTGAAATTAGGGAAAGTAAGAATGAAAAGAAGAAGGGTTATAACAGAGAAAGAAAAAGAAAATGAGGATTTTGATGATATGGGTTTTTTAGGGATGTTGAAGATCTGATGAGAAGCCATTAATGGAGTAGTGATTATGGGTATGTTGATGAAGAGAGAGAGAGAGAGAGAGAGAGAATTAAGTCATTAGAGATGTGATGAGATGAGGAGTGGGTTTGTGAAGCAAGCTAGAGAGAATTTTATGGTTAAAGAGAAAGAAAGGAAAAGAAAGATTATAGTCTTCCAGAGACTATCAAAGTGAGATGTGAGAACAGGGTAGAGGTGGGGAATCTCAATGAGGGTTTTTTTTTTTTTTTTTT
>MVGT01003688.1:260172-312666 GCA_002174775.1 Macleaya cordata | reverse complement strand
TTTTTTTTTTCTTTCTTTCTTTCTTTTTCTTTTGTTCTTTTTCATACTTTTGTTTGGTGCTTTTGCTTTCAAGGTTTTGAGAATTTTGAAGAGAACTAGGGGGAAGAATGTTAAAGACTCAACAGTTAAACTGATGATAATGATGGTGATTTTGGGGATGTGAGAGAGAGAGTTAGAGAGAGAGTTTTTGAAAACGAGGAACAAATTAAGGCTGGAGCTAACCAAATTAAGAAACCATTTCATCAAGATTATGCATGGAAAGCCCAAATAGGCAAATAGAAATACCACTTGGTCGGTTCCGATTTTGTCATTGTTGGTTACCCATGTATTGTATACTGAATTTGACTCGATAAACTGGTCTCTGTCTATGCTTGGTTGCCTAGAAAACAAGATCCACAACTTTTATTTGTAAATCGTACCTACTAGAGGCAAGTACTATGGCCAAATATTATAGACACCTCAAACAACCAAATCCTCCACTTAAAATTTGAGATTGTGGTAAAAGGTTTGACGGGTCGGCAAATACTTTGTTGTCCTGCAAATCTCTGCCCCAAGTTTTCCCAAAAGTAGTGCACATTTACTACTGTGTTGTGCGGACAGAGGTTGTGTCATGCGATAGCGTCTCTACCGCACAACGTACTTAATTCTGCCACACCTCATTCTTTTGAGGTGTGGCCATGGTGCTTGAAGTCCCTTAAACTACCAATGTTTAAAAGGAGATTCTATGGCCGCCTACCAAAACCTTGCTGACAAGTTTTAGATGAAAGCAACCCCCACCAAATGTGTTTTTATTTGTGGGTAGGCCTTAATTTTATTTGCACCCTCTTTATTTTGCTCAAATGAATTTGACTATTGCAAAAGCCTTCAAAAATTCAAACAACTAGTTTTTGCTCAAATATTTTTTAGGGAGCTTGAGTTAAGATTGTTAGGGAGAAAAAGAAGAGGAAAAAGCAAAAACCTATCCCACCAAAAAAAGAAAGAGAAAGAAAAACCCTAAGTATGTAATCTTTTTCATTTGTTAAGGTTTTTAATGAAAATGCCCATGATATGCTTTAGTTGTAACATCATATCTCATGAAAAATTCTTTTGTTAACATTTCTATCTGTTTAAAATCCATTGATTTTAATTGAATTCTAGTGGGGTTTTTTCCATCTCTGTTTTGTGGATCTAACTAGGTCCTATAAGCCTAATTTTGTTTGATTTTTTGATCGCCTGATGCCGTTTTAGGGCATTAATCTCGATTAAAAATCACTGAAACTGTAAATCGGCCAAAACTGGCTGAGTTAAAAAATAAAAAATTTTGAAAGTTTGGCCAATTTAAAAATTGCCACTAATAATTATGAAGTCAATGTAGATTGATTAAGTCTAACCAGAGTCTGCCAACAACTTTTTAGTGAGTGCCAATAAAATTTCACGTGTTTAAATCAACAACATGGGTCCAACAATCCCATCAGGGCTGCTGCTTGGCCTTGGGTTGGATTTGGACTTAGTTATTGAGTTTGAAGAAAAGGAAAATATAAAAGCGCACCCTTAAAGTTTGGTGCTGGGCTCAAATAAGTCTGCTAATTAATATAATTTCCCGAACAAAACTTGGGTTAATTTGAAATACATCCAACAAATATGCCACCCATATCAGTACACGATGAACAATGTATCTACGTTTTTATTTATCGTTCTAACCTGGGCAATATGTTCATTAATCAAAAGAAGAAAAAAAAAAAAAAGCAATTGGATGTTGCATACATGCTATATTTTTGCTAGTAGCTTGCTAGCTTTCCTCTAAAACCATAAGCAAAAGATCGGTGGAAAAATAGTAGGGACGGCAATGGGCCAAGTTGGGCTTGTTTGTGCATCTCTGGATCTCAACAAAAGTACAAAAACTTGACCCCAGCCCTTATGCTTGGTTGGGTTTGGTCTGGCTTGGCGCAGGCAAAGTTGGGCTGTAGCTGGGTCAAAAAACAAATCACATATATTTCTTTTTTTCTATTTACACCTCACTTATTCTTACACCCATTTACACCTATCGATGGGGCCATGTAGATATGTTGCAAGGATTGATGCTTAATGTCATTAAAGAAAAATATTGAAAAAAATAAAAAGATATGAAAAAGGTGAAAACTTTATAAATCCAATCCTGCCTTGGGCCAGTCCTACTAGCTTTAGTTATGGGTTGGGACTTGTCTTTCCACTTAGCCTAGCCTGGTACATCCCCCAGTCTGAACAACTAACCCTAGAGCAAGTCCAGCTGCACCGATCCTGCTCAAAGCCCTAATTACACAGTCCACCCACTTTTTTCTAACCTATATGGTTCAACAAAAAAAAAAAAAAATTCATGAGTAGGAACTTTAGTACTTTGCTACATGGAAGGGTCTAAATCTTATCTCAAAATTTTATCATTAAGACAAAACACAAAGAAGCAAAAGAATTTTCAGAAACGCCAAATTTTTTTTGTCCTAAGGGGGATATATACATCTCTCTTCATACCCAAAATAGGGATTAGAAGGTTTTGGATTTCTATGATATAACTGCATGTCACTTTACTTGATAATGTGAAACCAAAAGGGCTTCAATTGGAAAACAAATCAAAAATAAATAATAAAGACAGAAGCATGTGATCAAAATTTAGGGCATATTGACAAGTTGAGAGGGACCCTCCAACTAATGACTTGGAAAAAATAGAGAGAGAAAAAAAAAAGAAAAAAAAGAAGAAAAGGGTTGGGTTGAGGGCCCATTGAATTAGCTAGGTGTGGACTCCAATTCTAATGTATTAATTTTGATGTCAAGACCAGACAAGTTGGGTGACGCCCATTGACTAATATTTCACTATCAAGACTCAAGAGGGATGGTTTTTTCTTAGTCAAGTTGTCGCTACTGAACAGATAGTTGGTCACGGAAAGTCTACTAGCTGTGGACATCCATGGCACGTACCTAATGGATAAGAAATTTTGAAAGAGATATATATGAGTGTTTTATAGTGAAGAAACTAGAGACAAAGATAGATAGAGATTTTAGAGAGAGAATAATGAAGAAAGAGAAAGAGACTTTCTCTTTTGGATTCACATTTTTCACAAGTACCTTTCTTCATCATGAAAAGAAAATGAGGCTAGGTTTTTGTGTTTAACCATAGAAACTTTTTTCGGGCTGAATACAAAGTACCTTAGATCCATTCAGTAGTTGCTACGTGGCTCATTCTTTTACAGATATCGACCAATAATCTTTTTTTGAGCTTAAGTGCATTTTCATTTCATGGAAAATGCTATATTCGAAATGCATTTACCAACTAGTATATGTATATTGTTGTTGACAGTATGAGTCGGTTCTGAGACAAGACCACTAAGGCTGCCGCATCAATAAGTACTTGTTTATGTGGCAGCATCTTGGCATTTTGGAGAGTAGTACATATTACTTTATCGTGAATGAGCTTATCGAGATGCTGCTACGACATTTTCTGTACCGGTTTCGGGCACGAGTAACACTATTATTATTTTTTTTACCATAAGCTTGATTAATACAACCCTTTGGGTCATCAACTAATAATTTTTCACACAACTATACTGGGGTCTATTCATTTTTTTTTATCATTCATTCATGGGGCTAATTAAGTATTAATTAATTAGTGACGTCCCATGAACAGACATAAAGATCAATGCAATTAGTTCACGTACAGAAACAAACCCTACTCTTATTTGAGCGTGACTCACGTTTCTAGGTTTATGACCATCCTACAGTTCTATCTATTATTAATGCCTTAAAAAAGGTTCAAGTGTTATGAAACTACACAATTTAAGGAAACCAAATGGTGTAATACTAGTATGTAAATATATATATCATGTAAAGGAAAGATTCACTCTTAATATCTCATAATCAACTTGATTTTCACTTGTATATAAATGGTTACAAATAGGGGGTATTTATAGGAGTAAGGGATGAAAAATACACATGGGCTGCCATAATATAATATGAAGCAGCCCATGTGGGCTGCTGCCCATATAGGCAGCTGCCTACTAGATGTGGGCAGCCACAATAATATATTACTCCCCCTTCGATGTCCACAATTCTAAGATAGTTGCCTCATTAAAAACTTTGCTAGAAAAAACCCTTAGGGACAAAAACCTAAGCGAAGGAAAAAAAGTACAAAGAAACTTAGAACAACGTCGAACTCGCATAAGCTGCCTCATTAAAAACTTTGACAAGGAAAACCCAGAGGGACAAAACCTTGACAAAGGAAAAAGAGTACAGCGCGATAATATCCAACTGGTACTTTTATAATGCTCCCCCTGATAAAGTAATCCTTCAATATCAGTCTNACCAATAATCTTTTTTTGAGCTTAAGTGCATTTTCATTTCATGGAAAATGCTATATTCGAAATGCATTTACCAACTAGTATATGTATATTGTTGTTGACAGTATGAGTCGGTTCTGAGACAAGACCACTAAGGCTGCCGCATCAATAAGTACTTGTTTATGTGGCAGCATCTTGGCATTTTGGAGAGTAGTACATATTACTTTATCGTGAATGAGCTTATCGAGATGCTGCTACGACATTTTCTGTACCGGTTTCGGGCACGAGTAACACTATTATTATTTTTTTTACCATAAGCTTGATTAATACAACCCTTTGGGTCATCAACTAATAATTTTTCACACAACTATACTGGGGTCTATTCATTTTTTTTTATCATTCATTCATGGGGCTAATTAAGTATTAATTAATTAGTGACGTCCCATGAACAGACATAAAGATCAATGCAATTAGTTCACGTAAAGAAACAAACCCTACTCTTATTTGAGCGTGACTCACGTTTCTAGGTTTATGACCATCCTACAGTTCTATCTATTATTATGGCCTTAAAAAAGGTTCAAGAGAAATTAGATAGGTCCAAAAAACAAGATAATATGCGTTCTATAAGCCGTATGTAGACATATGGAAATGGTCTCTAGGATGCTCTATACAGTTTAATTAGAACTTAATAAAGAAGGTGGAACGTATCTTTGCCAAGGTCTATAGATAGATTATTCTTTAAAGAAACAATCTAAACTCTAATGTAAGGGGAAACAAAAAAAAAAGGGAAAATACTTCTTAACATAAACTTTTAAGAATATATATATACATAATTAGATTGCTATTTGACGATAACAAGATCTAGACTATAGAAACCCATGCTTTCAGATTTTAAGTATTCTATCAAGTGGTTTTATAAAGATCATTTCACTTCATCTTTTGTCATTAGTTGATTCAATACACTTGAAAAATAAAGACTACTTTGTGGAGTAGTTGGAGGAAGAAAAAAAAAAAGACTGCCCCGTCTAGCTCGAATTCCATCGAGTAGAGGCCGGTGCTGAGAAAAAAAAATTCGTTTCAAAAATTTTGAAGTCTTTAAAGACTGAATGAGACCACATTAGGGACGAGTTAGAAGGAATGCCACGTGCAGGAATGAGCTTTAGAATAACTATATCGGTATTTATACTATTTTAATGAGACTTGAAAGTGGCTCAAAATAAACCATTTAAGACGTTTATCATTGGGTTGCAAATATTAGCTGGACAACAAATGGGTTTGATATTTCCACCCAAGCACCTTCTTAAACTTTTTACGTGTTTCAATTTTATTTTTGTCTATTTTATTCTTACACCCAACTTACACCTACTGTTGAGGACAATAAGCTTCTCATTATTTTGATTAATATCATGCGTAATCTCTATGTAAGCCTCCACTCCAATGAAAATAGACACAACATAAATGACACGTGCCGAAGCCACGTAACAATAATGTGGTCACATATGTAGCGTGTGAGAGTCACTAAAGTGTGATAGCTAATAAATTAATAATGATGACTTTTTGTTTATTTAATAGGTATGATCTACACCATTCAAATAGTGACCCACTTCCACAAGTCTCGGTAGCATATTATACTAATACCAACCATCAGATCTTAGTTCTGCATTTGATAATTTGAATCATAAGATCAGACGAACATCAGTGTGACAACATAACCACACGGCCATCACATCAATTTTCATCTTAAATAAATAATTAATAATTCAACAAAAATAGATTAAAAAGTCAAACTAGTTTGAAAATTTCTTCCCTCTTAATTCTTGACCATGGGTTATTTAATCTTTTACATTAGTTTGTCAGTGATTAGCATATGGGTGACGAACAGAAAACATAAGCACACAATTTCTATTCTATTGTCCACATATCACCATCCCTTATTGACCACCATATAATATACACTTGCAAATTTTGATTTTACTTTGAAGTTTGAAAAACTATAAATGACTTCAACTAGTTTATGCATTTTTTTTTAAGGGGATATTGCCTAGGTTACATTCAACTAGTTTTTGTATTAATCAAGAATTCATGATATTTAAATTAATTTTTGTTTCTAATATTTGTAATGAAGTTCAAGAAATGCATTAGAAGAATAACACGTCATTTTTTCTTTAGTTTTATTCTTACAACCTATCTAAGCGTGTAGATTCATATGGTGATTATTCAACGACTGATATTGGCCAATATAATGAGAAAATTATTAAAGCAAAAAATTAACTCTTAAATCATCTCTACACGGATCCACAAATAAGTGTAAAAAAAGTGTAATAATAACATATATAAAAATTGAAGATATCAAAAATGGGTGAAAATATCTGTTATGAGGTAATTAATAACGAACGATTTAGACGATTTAAATAACTTAAATTGAAATCTCATTAAAATAGTAGAGATGTGCTCTGGTGCACAATAAAATTGAAAGCTCAAAACTTCTAACAGGGACTCTAAATTTAATGGTGTTTGAAACAGATGCGTTACTTTAAAGGATGTGACTAGGTTGCCTCAAGTAGAACTTCATATATTTCAATCAAACGTGTTAACTCCAACGATATAGGTCTTAGTGTTTTACTTTCGTAGGCACTTAAGAGCCTAACATGATTGTTGTTGTTTTTTTTTTTTTGGGCAGTTGAATCTAATTAGTGAGAATAATCTAATCTTACATTGCGTAAGATCTTCAAATTTAAGAATTAAGAAAAAAAAAAACATTTTCATTGTACATCAAATTAATAAGATCTTCATCTCGACCGAATACGGATAATTTTTTTACCTAATTATTCATTTTTAAAAGTCCAACTCTAGCTACTATTTGACAAAAGTATTAAAAGCATTCAAACTATTCGGATTTAAACAAGATAGATTCAAATGCGGTAAAAAAAAGACAAATAATTCCTAAAGGAAAATACTTTTGGGACCGGCCCATCAATCTGTCTATTTAAACAGATTGAGGTGGCACCTTCAATCCACCATTTATTTAGATATGTGTGGTCCCCACAACACATAATAAATGGTGGATTGAGGGTGCTAACTCAATCTGTTTAGATTGAAAGATGAAACTCCCGGTTCCAATGGCATTTCTGATTCCTAAAACTGTCCTTTAGACTGTCTAACTTCAACACACCTGCTTCATTTTTCCACGTTTAGGGTTGGTAAATGATGCAGCCACATTCAATGCAAATCTCAAGTCCCCTTTTCCTAGCTTTTAATTTGTAACTGAAACACTAGTTTTCTAGGAGTTTCAGTTCAATATTGTGCAAGTTTTATTTTCTTTTAATTATTGGAATATGAAAATTAGCCAAAGATTTACCTAGTTCCACGATGACAGAAGGTTAGCGCTTTGAAGGAAATATGAAAAAAAAACAACATGAAAATAAAATATATTAATTGAGATAATGAATCAATAATCCATTGTAGTCCAGCCCGGTTAGGATACCTGGCTTTCACCCAGGCGACCCGGGTTCAAATCCCGGCAATGGAAAAACATTTTGTTTGTGCGGATGATCTATTTCTAAAAATAAAAAAATAAATGAAACCTCATATCTGAAAAAAAAAAAAAATGGAATAAAGAAGACGTACCTATCAAAAAAATCACGTTTAAAGCATGTTCTTCTTCTATATTTTTAAAATTTTCTCTTCTACGTATATAAAAGTTGTTGTATAATATCACCTTTTGGACTTGTTTTCAATCTATACTTTTGTTATTCAGGCAGGCACCGCCATCCGATTTTGGTGTGAATTTGATTTCGATAGATGATCTCCTTTTGTTTCACTTTTTTTCTTTTCTTTCTACTTTACATATATTGTAATTTGATCACGGACCTAATTAGATAGCATTTTAAGGAATTTACTTACCTGTCACAATTAAATTCTTTAAAAGAGTTTTTTTTTTCCCTCGTTCGTTGAAGGTCTTTATGACATTTCACATGATTAATAAATTTTTTCGCACTTTTTCCTCGTTAGCCTAGTAGGGAATAAGGGATAACAAAAATCTCATGGGCCATGTTGGACGGATCACATTCCCCACCAATATATATAATTATTATCTATACATATATATAATTACTTTTACAATATAATTATACGTGTATCTCAATTATTCTTATATTTTGGAACGTATATTTAATTGAGTTCAACCTTTAAAAATATTATTTTATGTAATTTTCTTTTGAAAATTTATGTTAGGGGTGCGAAGTTATGTGGGAATGAGGATGTGTGGGGGAACCCAACCCCTATTAAGGATTTACCATCCATGCCCGACTAATGGTGGGACGGGGATGGTAGAGTCATATCCGACCCCACCCTGCCCCGCCCCATTGCCATCCCCTATACTATGTGGATTATCATATTTAGAAATTAGTTCATTTTAAAATTTCTAAGGGCAAGTCCTATATAGAGACCTCAAAGCTCTACATTCTAGACGTTCCGTTATTAAGTCAAGCACTATACCTCAAAACTCTTGTCTCAACTCCAAATATAGGGACGAAATTGGAGAAGAGAGGGATGGATAAAAATTGCATTTGGCGACATAATCTGTCTTGGTTAATAAAGTTTATATCGTCCGGGATAGTTTGTACCGGGGGACCAATTTAGCATTTTGAAAATAAAAAACCGAAACGTAAAGTATTTTTTTAATTACAAAAAAAAAAAAGTTTGATTTGAAAGCATTTAGAAAGAAAAAAAAAATAGATTTGAGAAGTGAGGAGAAAAAGAGGAGAAGAAAAAGACGGAGATAGAGTTTATGTCACCCAATAGAAAATCAAACGCCGATATCAATATATATTTGTTTAAATTCTAGGCGATAGAAACTGTGTCGCCCTATGCAATTTCTATCGTCCACTATAGTTTCTATCGCCGCCCTTTTTCTCGGGGCGCGCCCTTAATGCTTGCACATCTCAAACCAATTTTTTGAGGTTGAAACAACCTAATTTTGAAGTTTCCATAGGACTAGGACTCATATCTACGACGTGAAATTTTGAACCATAAATTTTTCTTCTTCTTTTTTTTTTCTTTTATATATAAGCACAGTTAGAAGTTTTTGAAGAGCATATATAATTTTTGTTGCTTAAAAAATATATAATTTTTTGTAAGAATTATCTCCACAGTGAGAAAAGAATTATCGCCAAAAATTAGCTCCGTAGACCTATCCATGTGGGCCCTTCAATTAAATGTCACCAAAAATCACGGATCAAACCTAATTCATTTGAATGCAGACCATTAAACAATCTTAAGAGATCAAATGCTTTTGTTAATTTGTAAAGAAAACCCAATTTTTCAAATTTCTGTGTCAGGATAAAAAACCAGTCTTTTTGGTTTAGGGAGACCTCAAATTTTCATTAGACATATCTACTCCAATATATCATTTTTTAGGTGTGTTTTTGTGTGTGTATAAAAGAGAGAAAGCTGTAAATTAAAGGAGCTGAAAAGAAGAGGACTATTTTTTTTTATTTTTTATTTTAGAAGAACGACTATTTAGTCTCGGCACCACCTTCGTGCTTGAGTTTGTTTTTTAATAAAATTTACCCTTGACCTTAAAATAAAATAAAAATAAAGCAAAGTACCCAACGAAGGAGTAGTAGAGATATGTCCCCTTTGTGGTTTTGACTTCAATTCAATATTCAAATAATGCGGCCCACAACCACTACTTTAAATACATACAAAAAAAACAAAGTATACAAATATAATCTTGTTTACCATTTAATATAATTAAAAAAGACTTATTGAAAATGTGTCCCTGTATACCAATAGATGAATGTACACAGTTTATACAGTGCGATAGTGACTTATGCGGCATATATACATGTATATATATACATATAAATGATAGAAGAGTTGATTAATCTTGGGTGATGATGTTTTCTTCGTCACTTAATTGAAAATAAACTGCAAAAGCAGAAATACTTCAAAATATCTTTAATTTGCAATTTCTCCGATGATAACTGGTATTAGAAATGTTAATATTAAATTAATTTTTGAATATGATGATCTATATAATAAAAAGAACGCCCTCACTGAAAACTAATAATTACGTCATTTCCATGTGAACCTCATATGCCACTGTTTAGAATAATGTACATTTGTACATAGATGCTAGTTGATGTAAAATCTATTATATTCATGTACTAACAATTATGCGGAAATAATACATGAACTAACGATCTTGATAATCATGCTAACCACTTAATTTTAATTAAGGAGACATACCTTAGATCGCGTATCCAAAATCATCTCGAAGCATCGAAACTAATAGGGTGATCGTTTTACGTCTCTACCCATAACACACCAAGAACTTGAGANCCCGTGCCTCCGGCACGGATCAATATCTTGTAAAAGAGATTAAAGTTTGCCAAAAAAAAAAGATATTTCAGTCATTTAGTCTTTCATTTAAGTGGGGTAGAGATTGTGTTATATCTTAGCCGTTGATGCAAAAGATACCTTCATGTGTCCTAACCGTTGATGGCAAACATAAGAAGATACCTCTCTCCCTTATTATTTAGTCTTTCACTTAAGTGGGGTAGAGATTGTGTTATATCGTAGCCGTTGATGCAAAAGATACCTTCATGTGTCCTAACCGTTGATGGCAAACATACGAAGATACTTCCCTCCCTTATTATATAGATAGGTATACGGTCCATTCAAAGGGAAATGGAATCAATTTCGTTGTGATTCAACTCTGTTTGGAGCTTAAGCTAGTACTGAAAAGCAATAAGTTCAATGCATGTGATCAAAGTCGATGGAGGACTTTAACAATTAGGTGGTGTTGTGTTGAATCGGTTGACTAATGAGATCAAGGTCTGATTGGATTTTAAGTACGTCGGGGTTTTAGATGGGGAATGTAAGGATAATTAATTAGTAGAGTAAGGTTATTCATGTAATGTTGGTATAAAAATTTTGTAGGGTCCATATGGATATATATGATCTAAGTGTATGAGGATGCATGATTTACTCACCACTTAGATCATTTTCATATAACATGACCCGTGATAACGCTTCTAATGAACAGTCCATAATCCACGTAATTTTTTATGCAGTTGGAGTTTTGTAATGATTCGATCCAAAACATCAAACGGGCTTTGGATTATCTCAATATAGGCTTAAAAAAAAAACCTTGTATAAGGACGTTGAATATTCTAGCTCATCAATGCAGTAAACTTATTAAAAAAAAAAAGTTTGTATCTTGTTATTACTAAGTACTAAGGTGGCAAAATAAAATGTGAATTAATTATTATCCACTATGTAAAAAGTAGTACAAATTTTTCACTTTTCCTTCGTAACAATTTTGTTTTCACAGAGGCAGGTTTCTTTCATATTACAGTACGTTAAGTTGAATGTTATTCACTATCTTGCTAGGGCTCATTCAACGCGGATTTATGTATGGATTTGATTCAATACTGTTGATACTCTTGACATTTCTATAATATTTTCTAAAAATGAAAATTAGGACTTTGGGTGAATAATTCAAACAATCATATGTCCAAAATATAAATTGATCCAAATGTGAAGGCAAGACGAACCAAAAAATTATCTATTTCAGTGTTTTTACATTTTGGTGATGAAGTTTTAATATTCAACAAGAATCCAAATGAAGGATCTTCCAACATTTTCAAATTAGTCTGAAAATATAAATAATTTTGAAGAATTATTTGACAGTCAAATCAGTACCCGACACCTCAACCACCTGATGTTGACCTAGCGATGTTCACTATTGGTTGATAGTCCGCTTGAAAATATTAAGACCACAATCAACAAAATTTGTCCCCACAAAATGGATAATTTAATTCCAGGATTATCAGGTTAATTAAGATGCAGAATCAATCCGACGGCTAGGAATAGCATGCCTGTGAAGAGTCAAGTCATGACAAATAAAACTTCTTATTAGGGACTTCATTTTTTATTTTATCTTTGTTGGTGAAGACTTCTTAGGGACTGTATCTGTTCCAATTTCAATGCACCATATATCATCTTTGAATTAACCATGAATTAAATATGTCAATGTATTATTTGACAAAATTATATTGGAAAAATATATAACGGATTTCGACCAGCCGAACTCGTCCCTCATCTATATTATTAATTAGATATTTGTTTGGATGAAAATTTTTAAGTAAAAATTTTGTGGAGACCTGGTAGAAAATAAGTTAAAAATAATGTTATAAATCTAACTAGTTTTTCACTATATTCCTAGTCCCTACAAAATCTCAATTTAAAATCTTCCATCCAAACAAACTATAAGAGAATTATTTTTTTAAAGCTTCTTATATCGAATACTCTTAAATACATTGAAAAGATGAAATTATATAAGGATAAGATTTTAAAATAATTTCCTTCCAAAACTCGAAGGTTAAAGGTATTTTTGACTAAATCTAACAGTGTAAATGGTTGATTTTACTCTACATATAATATGAGGAAATCATTTTCACATAAATCAGTCCTTGGATTTCGACGTGGACTGCACAGAAAGGTATGCGTGAATAGTTAGATAAAGGATATGTCTGGAATATTAAAAAAGACACGTTAAAATCGAAGAATATTTTCAGAATACCCGAATAAGACAAATTTAAGACTTTAAATACAACTTCTATCCACTCATGTCAAGAAAATCATCTTCAGAGAAACCAACCTTTAGATTATCTCTACGTAGACTCCACATAAAGATATACGAGGAGAGTTAGATGAAGGATATGGCTGGAATATTAAAAAAGATACATTGAAATTGAAGAATATTTTTTTAGAATACCCGGATAAGACACATTTAAGACTTTGAATAGAGCTTCTATCTGCTCATGTTGAGCGGATTTGAAGCTTTATTTGATCTACATATTAACAAGAAAATCATCTTTACAGAAATCAACGTACCTTTAAATTATCTCTACGTGGACTCCACATAAAAGTATACGAGGAGAGTTAGATGAAGGATATGGCTGGAATATTAAAAAATAAGCGTAGAAATTGAAGAATATTTTAGGAATACCCGGATAAGACACATTTAAGACTTTGAATACAACTTCTATCTACTCATGTTGAGTGGATTTGAAGCCGCATTTGATCTACATATTAACAAGAAAATTATTTTCACAGAAATCAACGTACCTTTAAATTATCTCTACGTGGACTCCACAGAAAAGTATACGAGGAGAGTTAGATGAAGGATATGGCTGGAATATTAAAAAATACGCGTAGAAATCGAAGAATATTTTAGGAATACCCGGATAAGACATATTTAAGACTTTGAATACAGCTTCTATCTGTTCATGTTGAGCGGATTTGAAGCCGCATTTGATCTACATATTAACAAGAAAATCATCTTCACATAAATCAACCTACCTTTAGATTATTCTACGTGGACGCCACAGAAAAGTATACGAGGAAAGTTAGATGAAGGATACAACTGGAATATTGAAAAAGACACATTGAAATCGAAGAAATTTTTGGGAATATTTGAATAAGACATGCTTAAGACTTTGAATACAACTTCTATCCGCTCATCTTGAGCGGATTTGAAGCCGCATTATTAAATTAATTATAATTAAAAATTGTTATAAAGAAAATAAATTGTATTGTCACAAGGTGTAGCCTAGAATGACCCTTGTACAAAAGGATAAATAAAAAAAAAAAATTGTATTGAGTCTGTAAATTTAGGTTTATGATATTATTATTAGTCCATGAAAAAAGGATAAATAAAAGAAAATAAAAAAATAGAAATACAATTAAGTAAATGAATTTATTAAGTCAATGAATGATGTTTTGTAAGAAGAAAAAAAAAATAGTTCAATGTGAGTTGTAAGTAAACTGAGCTAAAGCAAGCAAGGGAATCGGTCCGACCGGTTTAAGCCCGAAAGAGTCAACTTTTTACCAAACCCGATCTAACAAAATAATAATAATAATACGAAGCAACGTGGGTAAATGAGTCTTACGTGTCTCCAGTCAAAGAGTGTGGGGCCACAAAGTCGTCACACTAGCCGTGCCGTCAAATTCGTTGACTCGGGCTCAGAACCCGCCGGACCAATCGGGACGGTAAGATTTTTAGAATGAGTCAAACCAGGTTTTGACGAAAAGTAAACGAACCCCATCTCGGTCCCACTCTCCTCTCATACTTCCATGTGGGCCCTACTGACACCTGTCACTCTGACGCACCGTCTGATGTCACCTCTCCTTCACAAATATCTCACATTTTCATTTTCCTTTTTCTTCATCTCTTTTGGTCTTCGTTTACAACCCTTTTTATTGCCGAGACCACAGCAACTGTGAAAAGACTTCAGACTTCAAACTCTCACCACTTCATCTCTCAACTCTACTTTCTCTCTCTAACTTCTTTTTCTTCTTCTTCTTCTTCTTTGTTCTTTAGATTTTATGGGCAGAGGAGGAGGACTCACCATTGATTCTGAACCCATAATTGGTTTCTTCTTAGGAAAACCAACTCCCATCAATTCATCATTTCTCATATCTAATAACAATAATCTCATCAAGCGCAATAAGCACCACGACTTCATCATGGACTCATCCAACGCTACTAATCGATTATCTCCTGCTATCGAATTCTCGATGAATATTAACAGTAGAGATGATCAAATTGCACTGCAACCGTCCGATGAAAAACGGGTTGTCGTCGATGAGATGGATTTCTTTTCTGATAAAACCAGGTTGCAAGATTTAAATCGTAATAAAACATCGAGTTCTATCGATGTTAAGAAGGAGGATTTGAATGGCGGTGGAGCTGCACCGAGGAGGTTTGATATGGATGTAAACGTGAGTAACTTAAATAAAAATTAAATTTCTTATAGACTTAACTTAATTTTCTTTATGTTATAATTATCTAACTAAGATCATCTGATTATGATACTATTGATATACATATATATAGACTGGTTTAAATCTTCTTACGGCGAATACGGGTAGCGATCAATCGATGGTGGATGATGGGATATCGCCGAATGCTGAAGATAAACGAGCCAAGAGTGAGGTAAAAAAAAATAAAATTGAATCATTTTAGCATTACCAATCTTGTTTAATTTTGTTATTTTAAGATTATGCACTTATATATGAATATTGGTTGTTGTTGTTGTTGTTTTACGTAGTTAATAGTCCTCCAAGCTGAGCTAGATCGAATGAACACGGAGAATTCAAAATTGAGAGAGATGCTTAACCAAGTGAACAACAATTATAACGCACTACAGATGCATCTTGTGACACTGATGCAACAACAGAATCCCAAAATGGAAAGCACTCAAGAACACGAGGTAATTAATAATGATATACAGTTTTTTTTTTTAATAGCAGTAAGAGATGTCTCAGATTAATTGTTAGATGTTAAGGTGTAGACGGGTTTTGAACCAAGACTCAAATTCAATTCTAGACAACTGATTTTACCATCACAAATTTGATTTCAAAAGTTATTGTTTTTATTTGAGTTCAAAACAATTTAAGAGTACTAATTAATTGAGTGATTAATTAACTTAAATTCATCGATGCCATCGTGGATTTTCTTCAGATGGAAGTTGTAAAACTAGAGGAGAAGAAACATGAAGTCGTGCCAAGACAGTTTATGGATTTAGGCCTTGCTGCAACAGCTGAAACTGATGAGCTTACTCAGTCTTCATCGGACTCGGGATCACCTCAAAATAATTTAGAAGTGGTGTCAAATGAATATAGATCGCAAAAGAATGCCGGTAGCAACAACGAAATCATTCCGTTTGATCAAGACAAGAGTGAATACAGTAGAGGAATTGGGAAAGAAGAGAGTTCAGATCAAGCATCACAAGGTTGGGTTCCGAGCAAGGTACCTAAAATGAACGCCCCAAAGACTGAGGATCAAACTACTACAGAAGCTACTATGAGGAAAGCCCGTGTCTCGGTTCGAGCTCGTTCTGAAGCACCAATGGTTAGTAACAAAAAAAAAAAATATATTGGATCATTCAAGAATAGTAGTTTTAATTATTGAAATCAATCTTTAAAATTGGATTTTGAATTGGTCTGGTTTCTTTTCAGATCACTGATGGATGCCAATGGAGAAAATATGGGCAAAAAATGGCGAAAGGGAACCCGTGTCCTCGGGCTTATTATAGGTGTACCATGGCTGCTGGATGTCCGGTTCGCAAACAAGTAGGTTAATTGATTCCCATTTCGTTTTCTTTTACTCTTTCAGAATTAGATATTAAAATTGATCAAGCGAAATATCACTTGCACCCTAACTTTTTTGTTTAAAACCTTACTTATACACTAAGTTTACACCACACCTATGGAGATCACATAAAGTCATCCACGAGCTAAATTTTTGTAAGGATGATCTCTTCACCACGTAGATCATGTCATAAAAAATAAACGAAAGAAAAAAAAATCAAATCTTTGTAAAACCTTTCAACCCTATTAAAATTAGTTGATTAAAATTTGAGTAATGAACATTCATTTTACCCTTAGGATTTCAACCAACTTTTGATGCGGTTAAAACTTTTAAAACAATGTGGTTTTTTGTGAGGCTCATACTTGATGAAAATTTTAATTATTTTCACAAAAAACCAGTCTTTAAATCATCTCTGTATGTGACCGACCCCACATGGCTCGACGTGTTAGAGGGGTTTAAGAATAAGTAGAGTGCAAGAGTGAAAATTGCCATTGATCAATCTATATATCAATCAAATTTTGGATGAATTTGATCTAAAGTATGGTGTTCAATAGGTTCAAAGATGTGCTGAGGATCGATCAGTCTTGATCACCACTTATGAAGGAAACCACAATCATCCACTCCCTCCGGCAGCCATGGCGATGGCGTCCACCACTTCAGCAGCAGCATGTATGTTACTATCTGGATCAATGCCAAGTGCTGATGGATTAATGAACTCAAATTTCATGGCAAGAACTATGCTCCCATGCTCGTCAAGCATGGCGACGATATCGGCATCAGCTCCATTCCCAACAGTCACATTAGATCTTACTCACTCACCAAATAACCCATTACAGTTCCAAAGATCACCAACCCAATTTCATGTCCCCTTTCCAAACCCATCTCAGAATTTTGCTTCTCCACAAGCTCCACTGGTGCAACAGGTTTTTGGTCAGTCTCTTTATAATCAATCAAAATTCTCTGGTCTTCAAGTCTCATCACAGGACATGGAAACAGGACAATTTGGTAACCAGTCTCAATTACCAGCACAGCAGCTTCAAACTCAGAATAATCCATCTTTGGCTGACACAGTGAGTGCAGCAACTGCTGCTATTACTGCTGATCCAAACTTCACTGCAGCTTTAGCAGCAGCCATTACATCCATTATTGGTGGCGGAAATCATCAAACAAACAACAACAACAACAACAATAATAATGCTACCGATGCTAATACTACTACCAATACTAGTACAAGCAACAGCAACAACAACAGCAATAATAATAATAATCCTAACAAACTTAGCACTTCAAGTTTTCAGGGAACTTAAAAAGTGTGCTGGTTGATGAAGATGATGATGATTCTTAATTCTGTTAGATTTTCTCAATTCGTTATCTTTTCTTATTCCTTTGTTTTTATTTTGGGGGGATGAAAAGAAATATGAAAAAAGTATAAATATTTTGGAATTTGTTTGTTTGTTTTTTTTGGTTATTGTGGGGGAGGAAGAATTATTAGGAGAACAATTAAAATTTTTGATTCTTTCAGCTTTGTTATAGTTTAGATTGAACAAATAATTTGATTTGAATTCTTGTAATACAGAGAGAAGAGTTTATTATTTGTTATTTTACAAAACCATAGAATTCTCTGTGTTTGATCTTCTATATTTATATATTTATTTATTTTATCGGTATTTATTTATTTATTTTATCCGTAAAATAAGTTAGTGCAGTTAATTGGTAGACGTTAAAGTGTAGGCAGCTCGAATTTGTAGGAGAGAGATGCTAATCATCGATCCCTTCAAATTTACTTCGGCATGAATTTTCTACCTTATATGACAGCATCGAATCACGGATGACTAACATTGCTCTTCTATATCCAATAATGGTGGATCACATTCATTGAACACTTCCCTTTAGGATTAGCATGTGGGAATTATATCCTAGTAATTTTTTTAGTGTTAGCACTGAGATTTGAACCCATGAACTATTTAACTTTCACTAAAAACTGTCAATATACGCCTGATTATCCAACTGGGTGAATCACTTTCATCCTAACATATACACCTTATGAACCCAAACCCTAAATTCAATTCCAAACAACTTTACCACCACATCTTCTGTATTTAATTTCTTTTGATGTTCTTTCATATCTTTTAATTGTTTGAACCCAAAAGTCCAAAACCACAAGAAAGAAAGGAAGAGACAAAGAAAGAGCCTAAAAATTAAAGGAATATCATTCCTTTGTCTTGGGGTGAATAGGTGAGGACAAGAAAGAAGAAGATTTGTTTGACACGCTATGAGCAGATTAGAACAGACTAGAGAGAGAGAGAGAGAGAGAGAGAGAGAGAGAGAGAGAGTGTGTGATTGAGAGATGGATTAGAGATTGTGTTTGTTTGTACTTTCAGACGACCAGGTCTCGTTCTAATCAACTATATAATTATATTTGTATTGGACAATCAAGATTCGAGTTTTTTTTTGACTTCCTTGCCCTCCTTGACATCACTCTTGGAATCTGGACTGCAAGAGACGTGCATACTCGTAAAAGTAAGATCGTCCACCCTTTGATAAAAAGTGAATGGAAAAATGGTTGTACACTTCAATCTCCAAAGTATAGTTAGTAAATTCGCGAATTATATACAAATAATGAAATAAAAATAAATTAAGTTAATCAGACGACTATTTTAGAATAATAGATGAAATTAAGTCGGGATTTTGATGATGACATCAGCACATGATCAATTATATTATTTGTTGGGTATAGTACAACATGAGAAATAAAAGCCTTGCAAACCTAATATAAAGATCCTAACCATTCTACTCATTGCTAATTGATTCTGAGTTGAATGACTAAAAATTTAATATGGTATGAAAAGGCCACAGATGCTCCACGTCATTCAAAAAGAATTCTACGTTTTAGGTGTTGGGGTTGTGACTCAATTCAACCCATAAAAGATAGTCTCACGTAGGAGAAGTAGCACTCCCATATGGAGCTAATGAGATATGATCTTCCCTTAGATAGTACTAAAGCCTTTTAAGTTAAAACCCCACACCTAGGCCCAAGTCCAATAGGCGGGTGGTTAAATTGGAGACAATATAATATTTGTACTATGGGTGGAATTAAAATTGTGGGTCCAGGTATAACATTAAGCTTAAAAGATCTCTACACATGAAAGGGCGTGTTGACAATAAGTCCCACATCAGAAATGAAAACCTAGATAATGGACAACTCTATTCATTATCAAAAACCCAATACTACGCACAAAAAGAGAGGATAGACTTCAATAATTAATTTTGGGCTTGTG
The DNA here is from genome assembly GCA_002174775.1 of Macleaya cordata. NCBI lineage: Eukaryota > Viridiplantae > Streptophyta > Magnoliopsida > Ranunculales > Papaveraceae > Macleaya > Macleaya cordata. Next base: position 292,939 of record MVGT01003688.1, on the reverse strand, counting down.
CAGCAAGGTAATTCCTCTTTTAAGAAAAGAACTGTCTGTAAAAGAGACCTAAGCCCAGGCCCACATTAATTTGGACTTGATCTGCAAGTAGCTAGTTTTTATGGGTGGAAAACAATGGCCAACAATAGAAGAAAAATAAAAATTATTGCTAGATACGAATCAATAGAAAAAAAAAAAAAACCCCCACTTTTTCGGATGACAAATTCTAAGGCAGTCTTTGTTAACCTTCAAATTAGATTATGGGCCCAAAATTGATTATAGGGCACAGTTTCTTCTATAAACAAAAAGAACCCATAATCAATTCTAGTGAAGAATGCAGAAGAAAAATAATTAAGAACTCAAAACAAGCTTTGACACGAAGGAAAATCATAAGCTTTCTTGAGAAAAACTGGTTTTCTAGTATTGGCGCCAACATGTATACACAGATGAGTTTGGTTGAAGGTTGAAACAACAGACTTCATGGGCTGTAAGTTTGTGATGGACACCCAAGCCCAGGCCCATATTATTGTACCTTGATCGATTTGGACTTTCAGGTCCTGCAATCAAGTCCCGAACCATTTATTTGGCCATTCACTCTCAAGAGTCTCAGCCCTCTTTTCCAAATTCGGTTTGTACCGAGCTAGTTAGTCGCGTCTAGGTTTAGTTAGGTCTAACACGTCCTCGACTCATTAATATACTATGTGAATTTGAACGAATCAGTGGAAATATCTTATAAGTTTCTATTTTAAATAAATAAGAAAAAAGAATTGAGAAAATTTCCATACAACTAATAGTAGAATAAAAAACTAATTCATTATAATATATGTACACAAATACATAGAGTAACATATAATTTTGAAGGCCCTCAAAATTTAAGAGTCCTATGCAGTTGCTTATGCCGTATATAGTCCCTGATCAGACAACATTACCCACACCAAGTATAGTGTGAGAGGAAAACCAAACTGCATATTTTGCTTAATATATAGCAACACGTAAATTAATTAATAATCATAGGTACGGTTATAACGTATTATGATTAATCGATCCCGTCTCGTCTCCCTCGACGATTTCCGTCCCTAGCTCTCTCTCTTTCAATAACAGCAAATTTAGATATCCTATGTATAACGATCTATCATATTAAAATGCTATTAAATATTCACCGTTGGATAATTCGTTTGAATGCCTTTGCTTTGATTACATCAACTTAGATAAGCTCTACTTAGATTACTAGCGTTTAATATCATAGCTCGCGTAAGCATGGAATCAAGTTCCCATTAATATCCTTTTCTTCTTCAATAAGCTCACCCTAAAATAAGAATCTCGTGAAGGAGACAGCATATAAAGCGTGTCAAATGTAATCAGTCATCAACGGTCAGGATCAAAAGATTTTTAATAAAATGAAGGGTTGATATTAGAAGTTGTTGCCCACGGTGTAAAACCAGAGCTAAGACGGGTAGCCAGGTTTCTGAGGTTGAAGCTTGAAAAGGTATAGTAGTGTTTCACTTCTTTTTCTACCCTCGTCATCTTCTGTTCTCTTCTCCCTGTTACTCGTTTCTGATTTCTTCAACTTCCCACGTAGAACTCAGCAGACGATTATAGGACTTGTAAGTCATTGTTCCTGTCTCTCTCTCTTCTCTTTCTCTCTCTAGTTTTCCATTTGGTTTTATAGGGTACGTGTTTGGCAATATGATAAAAAGTTAATTTTTGACTTACATAAGTCCAAAAGCCAATATAAAAGATACTGGGTTTCTACACTGATGATTGCTAAGACCATATTAAGTTAGTGGGCACTGCCACCTCACCTCACCATCGCCACCTCAGGTCCTCAATACCACCATCACATCACCAACGCCGGTACTACCGCTACCACCACCACCACTTCTCCACTCTACTCATTACCAATACCATATTAAGTAATTCGGCACTACCACCTCACCATCGCCACCTCGAGTCCTCAACATCATTACCATTCCACTCATTACTTATGTATTTATTGTGGGGGCATTTTCGTCCAGTAAAATATACATGTGTGGTTTCCGTTCTTTTTTGACTAAACTGTTACATTTTTTTTTATTGCTGGTACTGAACCATTATAAAACTTGTTATATGCATGGGACTAAACCATCGTTGCTCCAAATTTGTATATATGCTTTCTACTAATAGTATATTTGAATAGGAGATTTTTTATATGATTTTTACTAATGGTCTGTTTGTATAAAAACTTTTACATAATTTTGCTCAAAAACACCATTTTTGACTGCCAAATACCAAAAAACCCACAAACATTTCATAATAGCCAAAATCCCCTTATTTTTTTTTTGATTTTACCATTTTATACTTTTGAAGGGATAAAATTTCTGTTTACCCCACTACTCAATAATTCCTTTTTTTAAATTCCGTGTTTACCCTTTTTTAATTAGAAAATAATATCTTAATAAGATTTTATTCCTTAATTGGTGCTTAATTGATAAAATTAATTAGTTTCCTATTTTGTTTAAAATTATTTTTATCTCCTTAATATTTTAAAGATTTTTTCTTCTATAAACTACTATATTTATTGTTATTTTCTAACCTAAAAGACAAAAGAGAAAAATATTTTGATTTCACTTTTTTTGTTAATAAAACAATGGTTCCACTAGTGCATTATGAATAAAAAAGACCATTCTCTCATTTTTTTTTTTCGAATCATATTTGTGTTTGAGTTTTTTTTTCTCTTGCAAAATATATTTTTTCTAGATCAAATTAATTTTTTTTATGCATTACAATTTTTGCAATTTGTATTGATTGACTTAAAAATTCGTTGTTTGATTTTTTTTGTTGTGCAAAAATAATTTTTGCCCATTTGAACATGAAATAATGAGGACTTTTAAAGGTAGATGCGCTTTAACCACTTTCATCTTTAAATCGAAGCTTTATTGTTTACACTTCGTTTGAACATTGCAAAATTTTTGCACGTGTCAATCGTTTTGCATTGACTCTATGTTTCTTTAATTTTTGAAATTTTTCATTGACAAATTAATTTTTGCTTATGCATTATAATTTTTGCATTTTATATTACGGGAATAAAAATTCCGTTGTTTCATTTTTGGTTGTGCAAAAATTGTTTAGACTCGTTTGTTTCATTTTTGTGCATATGCTAAAAATATTTTGCACGTTTAAGTCATTTTGTACTAACTATATTTTTTGTTAATTAATTCTAGAATTTTGTATTGGCAAAAAATGAGCCATAAAATTAAGCAAATGACTTCATAAAAGTGTTGTAAACAAAGGTTATGACTATAATAGGCAGAATTTGAAAATCTTAATTAGGGAGAAAACTTAGGTTAATTTAAGTATGATCTAATTGAAAGAATATTTTTAGGAAAGATTTAATATCTTATCTAAATTAAATGCTTCAATATATCCTATTACCAAATTTAGGAGTTGGTCAAAATTAGTTTCTTCCTTATCTAATAAGGGCAAATACGTCTATACATCTAATTTTGAGAATTTTGGGGGTTTTGGCTATTTTGAAAAGTTCATGGAGTTTTTAGACAGGTATTTCTAAATTTTGGGTGTTTTAGTCGTTCTCCGAAACTTTTATATATGCTTTCTACTAAGATTTTCTTTTTTTATCTTGGATTCTGTATGGTGGATGAATGTGGTCTACCCTTAATTATTAGATTATAAGATATATAAATATGTTGTGACTCTCTCATTGCAACAAGTTCGAGCTTTTAGAAAAAATGGTTGTTCAACACTGTATATAATATATGTTTAATTAGTTTTTTAAGTGATAGTTAATTATGTTAATTATCTTGTACTTCTTCATTTTTATCTAGTTGTGTCTTATATTGCTATTTCATTTTCATTCTTATATAATTGGTCTCATTTGTTTTTCATGATCTTAAAAGATAATTTCTTCATTGTGGACAGAGAGGCTAGCTAATTAACATGGGAACCAAATGCAAAGCTTTCATGCTCTCTCTTTTCCTTTTCTTCTCTCCAATTTTTTCTGAATCCGACGATGGGCTCATTAGAATTGGACTGAAGAAGAAAACTTTGGATCCAAACAACCATCTTGCTGCACTGTTTGAATCCCGGGAAGGGGAGCGTTTGCGAGCTTTTATTCGTAAGTATCATCTCCGCGGTAACCTTGGAGATTCAGAGGACCACACCTATAACGTAGCATTGAAGAACTACGTGGATGCTCAGTATTTCGGTGAGATTGGTGTTGGTACTCCCCCTCAGAATTTCACTGTCATATTTGATACTGGCAGTTCTAATCTGTGGATTCCTTCTAAAGAGTGTTCTTCATCTGTGAGTTTCATCAACTGTAAATAATTTATATGGTTCATCTGTTTTTTCCATGCTATGTTGACCATTTTTGGTTTTTGTTTGAAATTTCTACTGGATTGTTATTTGAAGAATGAGAATAATATCATGGGTTTCATCTGAACACAGGTTTCTTGTTTCTTCCATTCGACGTACACGTCAAGCGAGTCGAGTTCTTATAAAAAAAATGGTTTGTTTCTCCTCCTCATTCAATTATATGTCTAATTAGTCCAATTGTTTTTCAATAGTACACTAATATTAATTTTCCCTCTCTTAATATTTTTACTAATATAAGGTATAAAATATGAGAATGGATCGGCTTACAAGCTATAATATACATCAGGTTGATGTGGGGTCCACATACGATTGATCTAAGGCTTGAAATATCAGGCCTCAGATCAATCCTATATGGACCCCACATCAACCTGTACATATAACCTATATATTATAGCCTGTATCCATCCTCATATAACCTATATATATTATAGCCTATATGTTGAGTTTTCGTTTCTTTGACTGTATCGCCTGATTTGTGGCATTATTAAGCTTGGAATTTTGTTTTTTGAGAAGATGTCAAGAATGATTCAATTAAATTGAGGAAACATACAAAAAGTAAAGGAGCAAAGGAACCAAAAAAGTTACATCGACTTTAACAAAGACTCCCAACTAAAGACAAAATCTTCAAACCTATACCTACTAGCCCAATCCAAACTACGACTCCAATGAAAAATAAGGCCTTTGAAGAAAAGAATAATCTTATCGAACTGCCTTATCTCTCCTTTGAAGATTACGTCGTTTCTTGTCTTCCAAATGGTCCATATGACTGCATGGGGGATCGTAAGCCACAGTTTCCTACCCTTGGCTGGAAGTTTCACCTTAGGCCACATAAAAAGGAGTTGTTCTACTGATTGAGGAATGCACCAACTGATGTTAAATGAATATGCCACAAAAGCCCACAACTCCGAAGCGACTTTACAGTGTAGAAATAGGTGGTTGCAGGTCTCTTCCGTAACTCCACACATTTCACATCTGTTAGCTAGCACTCTTCCGCGACGTTTCAAACTATCTATGGTTGGGAGTTTTAACAAGCAGGCTGCCCACATCGTGAAGGTCACCTTCGAGGGAGGGATGCTCCTCCAAACACTATCTGCCGGGAACTCTTCCTGCGTATTCGCTTGCAAGGACCTATAATAGGAGCGAACTGAGAAACCACATTTAGGGTCAGGAACCCAAGTTCTGGAATCAGACCTGTCCGGGAGGACTGAAAAATCCTTCAGGAGACCCTCTAACCTCCTCATCGAGTCGACTTCCCAATCATATGGATTCCTTCTGAAGTTCAACCTCCACTCACCCTCATCTCTCACTTGACACCAAAGATTATCAACCGTTGCCAACCCATTATCGACAAATCTGAAGAGATCTTGGAATACTTCTTTCAAAGGTCTCACCGTACACCAAGTATCCTGCCAGAAAAGGATATCCTTCCCATTACCCAGCTCGAGTTTGCATTTCGTCTTGAACTCCCCTGTTAAGTTCGAAATGCCCCTCCAAACTGAAGTTCCATAGGGTCCCTTTGGTTGGATGGTCTCCCACCCCCCCCAAGAGACCCCATATTTTTCTTCTATAATTATCCTCCACAGACTCGTCGCTTCATTACGAAATCTCCATAGCCACTTTGAGAGCAGCGCACGGTTCATGAAAACCAGGTTTTTCACACCGAGCCCCCCTGTTTCTTTCGGGTGGCACACCTTATCCCAGGCAACCCAATGAAGCCTTTTCTTCTCGTTGGAATCGTCCCATAAGAAGTTTCTAATTTTAGCTTCAATGATCTTTCTTACTGATGCTGGCATTGTAAACAGAGCCATAAAGTAGTAGGTAACTGCCGCAAGAGTCGTATGGATCAGGATAAGTTTACCCCCCCGAGAGAGGAGGTTTCTTTTCCAGTTTGCTAATCTCCCATTGACCTTCTCAATGACTGGGTCCCACATAGCCTTTGATCTGTAGTTAGCTCCCAAAGGGAGGCCCAGGTACGTTGTGGGCAGAGTACCCACCTCGCAGCCAAACTCAGCGGCCAACTCATCAATGTTACTCACCTCCCCTACCGCCATCAGAGAGCTTTTACCGAAGTTCACCTTCAATCGACGCAGCCTCAAAGCAGATCAAGATGTCTTTAATACACCCTAATTGCGCCTTCGAGGCCTTGAAGAGGAATAATGTATCGTCTGCAAATTGTAAGTGCGAAACCTTCTTACCATTCTCTTTCACCTGAAAACCCGAAAGCAAATTAAGCTGCTCCGCACGTCCCATCAAGCCACTCAGCACTTCAGCAACAAGCAGAAAAAGTAAGGGGGAGAGAGGGTCTCCTTGCCTCAACCCTCTCGAGCTACAGAAAAGTTTGGAAGGCTTCCCATTTACCAGCACCGAAAAGGAGGCCGTTGAATAGCAGTTCATCATCCACACTCTCCACTTATACCCAAAGCCCATCTTCACCAAAGTATTAGCCAAAAAATCCCAGCTGACCCTATCATATGCCTTTTCAATATCAATCTTCAGCGCCAAACCCGGAACTTTAGTCTTGAGGCGTGAGTCGAAGCACTCATTAGCTATCAAAACTCCATCCAAAATCTGTCTCCCAGGCACAAACGCTCCTTGAACAGGTGAGATAATGGCATTCAGCACCTTTGACAATCTATTCACAAGAACTTTGGAGAGTATCTTGTAAGCACTTCCCAAAAGGCTGATGGGTCCAAAGTCTTTTAAAGTTTCAGTGTTGTTGCGTTTGGGGATCAAGGTAATGAACGTAGTGTTTAGACGACAATCAAAGGACCCGGACTCGTAAAATTCCTGCACCCAAGCAATAAAATCATCTCTAAGAACATACCAGAATTTAGCGAAGAAGCAGATTGGAAAGCCGTCCGGTCCTAGAGATTTCTCTTGTCCCAACTCATTAATGGCTTTAACAATCTCCTCTTCGATGAAAGGGAGTTCTAATATAGAAGCAGCCTCAGATTTAATCCTGGGAAGCGTAAGGTTATCCACCGTAGGATGCCAGAGTTCTGGTTCTTCATACAAATTGCTGAAAAAGGCTTCAATTTCTGACGTAATCTCCTCTGCATCCTCTGTTTCCTGCTGATCAATAACCAATCTAGAGATAAGGTTAGCTCGGCGTCTCCCATTTGCGGAGCAATGAAAGAACTTAGAATTTCTTTCATTAGCTTTTAAACAAAACACCTTAGCTCTCTGTCTCCACCCCATCGCCTCGCCTTTAATGATCTTATTAAGTTCAGCCCTCGCATTACCTATTAAAGAGAACTCAGCTTCTGACAGATCTCTACTTTCTTCTAGAATATCAAGTTGGTGGATTTGATGTTCCAGCTCTTGAGCTCTGGCTTTCGATTTCCCAAATGTTAACTTGCTCCATACTTTCAATCTCTCTTTGATACAATGAAGTTTACTCCAAAAAATGAAGCTAGGTGTACCCTGGAACAACAATTCCTCCCACCACGTTTCAATTGAATCGTCGAAAGTAGGATCCTCCATCCATTTAATTTCTAGCCTGAAAGGGGATGGTCCCTATTTACCTCCGCCCCCGTCTAGAAGAACTGGTGAGTGATCTGAAGCTATCCTCGAGAGAATAGTTTGGGAGACCTTAGGGAATCTATCTTCCCAATTAGCGTTAATCAAGAAACGATCCAGCGCTGACATCGCCGGACACTCCTGATTGTTCGACCAAGTGAACTGAGCTCCATTGGCTGGGAGGTCAATAAGTTCATGTCGATCAATCCACTCACCGAATGACTTCATGCTTGTCGTCAACCTACCTCCTTTCCTCTTCTCCTCAATAAACCTGACCACATTGAAATCCCCTGCACACACCCACGGGTAGAGCCCCCAATCACCCCCAATGTCATCCAGCTCTTCCCACAGCCGTCGTCATTCTATAATCATTTGGGCCATACACCCCTGTGAAAGACCACCTGAAGCCGTCCTTCATGTTTCTGATGAGGAGAGATATTGAGAACTCCCCCACCTTTCTATCTTCCACCACGAACGTTTTTGGGTCCCAAAGGCAAAGTAGACCACCTGAAGCTCCAATCGACGGCAACTCCACCCAATCTGGACACCGCTTGGAAAATTAAGAATGTGACCTAGTATGTTTTTACTATTTGATCCTGCAGGTAAATCTGCTTCTATTCAATATGGGACTGGAGCTATTTCTGGTTTCTTTAGTGAAGACAATGTCAAAATGGGTGACCTAGTCGTCAAGAATCAGGTGATTTACTTAATTATTTCAGGGGAAAAACAATGAGAATTTATACGGTCAATCAAATTAGTATTCTGAAAATTCATTGATATTATGGTGATCTTTTTCAGGAGTTCATTGAAGCAACAAACGAGCCCGGTGTTACATTCTTGTTGGCCAAATTCGATGGCATACTTGGACTTGGATTCCAAGATATCTCAGTTGGGAATGCTACCCCTGTTTGGTATGCTTGTGCATCTTTGCCTTGCTAATCCACCAAAAACTTAATTAGAAATTAAAGTGTGACTATACTTAAACCTAGGTTAAAAAAACCCATACAAAACCCTGGTGAAGATATATGACTTCCTCTTAATGGTGGTCTAAAATCTTTAACCCCATCAAAATTTGTTAAAAATCAACGGTGAAATTAATATTGTTTTTGCCATTGATTTGGCCAAGAGGATATCCTCCCCATAAATCATACGTTGGATCTACCCATGTGGGTGCTACCATGAACTGAGATTTTATAAGTGTTTCTTTTATCCCTCGTTATTTAAAATATAGTTCTTAATCATAAAAAAATAAAAAATATTGAAAAATAGAAAAAATTGTTTTGATCAATGAAAATGGAAATGTGATTAGGAATTTTGGGTTATATTCTTTCAAGTGCTGTCAGTGAGGACTGGTTGTTGCACTTGGAAATGACTTAGGGTGATTAATCCTTAAAGTTTTCATGGTTGAAAATGAGCTAACAAACTCAAAACTGTGACTGCAGGTATAACATGGTCCAGCAGGGGCTTATTAAAGACCCTGTTTTCTCATTTTGGTTTAACCGAAATGCCCATGATGAAGAAGAAGAAGAAGAAGAAGAAGAAGAAGGGGGTGAAATTGTTTTTGGAGGAGTTGATCCTAATCATTACAAGGGTGAACACACCTATGTTCCTGTGACTCAAAAAGGCTATTGGCAGGTGTAGTATTGTCCACAATTTCTAAATATTTAGTTTTCACTTACTATTTGTCTGCTTCATTTTACACTGATAATTGTATACATGACAGTTCAACATGGATGATGTCCTTATTGGTGGCAATACAACTGGTAATATATCAACTCAAACCTGTAGCTTTTATCCTTGTTGTGTAGTCTATCCTTGGACTCTCCTCATTGTTGTGTTCTGTGATAAACATTTTGATGATTTTCAGGATTCTGCGCTGATGGGTGTGCAGCAATTGTTGATTCAGGAACTTCTTTATTGGCAGGTCCAACGGTGTGTATCAGCATAATCTTCTATAAATTTTAGGCCTACTTTGCCTTTAAAGTCCCAAGTTTTAGTCGATATTAGACTTTGGGTCCTACAATATTGAACTATCTATTGCTCTAAATATGGTTCCTCATTGTTTTTTTTTTCCAGTCCATAATTACTGAAATTAATCACGCAATTGGGGCCTCCGGCGGGGGGATTAGCAAGGAATGTAAAGCTATAGTTTCACAATTTGGTGAACTGATTATAGGCTTCTTAACAAAAGAGGTATACAATATAATGTTTGTATTCCCTAGCTGGTTCCTGTTACATACTTGGAAAAGCCTTTTTTGCTGTTGTATTCAGATGGTTTTACTAATTCTTTCTTGCTCAAAGAATTGATATCTGATATTTGTTTGATCCATATGCAGGTACAACCAAAGATAATATGCAACCTGCTGCTTGGTGTGTGTGGTGTTTTAGGCAATGAGACTCGAGGTGTTAGGTTAGGGTTAAACTTTGTTTTGTTAGCCAGTAAGTTTTCAGTACTTTACATTCAAAACATGAATAATTGGGTTTTTTGTATGTGATATGTACAGTGCCGGCCGCATTGAAAGCATGGTTGATGACAAAAATGGTGACAAAGTATCGGATTTAAATCCGATTTGCACTATTTGTGAGATGGCCATTATATGGATTGAAAATCTGTTTAGGGAGAGGCAGATAATGGAGCAGTTTGTAAAATATGCCAGTCAGGTAAAGTATCAAGACATTTTGGCCCTACTTGGTATTCTGCAAATATGCATGTGGCCTCAACTTGTATGGGCTTTTCGTAGGGATTAGTGATATATTTGTATTGCAATTTACAGTATCCTACAAATAATAGGTAAAAAGACTGTGAGTATTGGTTGTTTTAAAAGTAAATATTCGCAACCTTTTTACCTCCTATATACTGGATGCAAATATTTGTAGAATGCAAATAGTGCATATATATACTAATAAATTTCTTGTTAACCATTAACAAAATAAAAAAAGAAGAAGAAGAAAAGTTGCACTGCATGTTGGTGGTTCATATCATTTGTTTTTTTTTTTTTTTTTTTTGTTCTGTAATTTCTTGCCTGGCCTAATGGGTCAATCAACAGTAGACTGTGAAAGTATTTCTTCAATGCCTAAAGTTGCTTTTACCATTGGTGGTAAAACTTTTGAACTCGATCCACATCAGGTATTATATATATAATTAGCTTTGATTTTCTTAAAACGGTTTTATTTTTTATTTTTAATTCTTAAAATAGATATATAAGGATACAATGATCTGGTATTGAATTTCTAGTTCTTTTGGATTTGGTGATCAGTATATTCTCAAGGTGGGCGAAGGAGCTCAAGCTCAGTGCATCAGTGGATTCACAGCCTTGGATGTTCCCCCTCCTCGCGGCCCTCTCTGGTATTGTGTATATCACTTTCACATATTAAACTTACACATGCCTATCCATGTAGTACTGCTCACTATTTTTTTCAATATAGATATTTATTTTTGATGAGTGTATTTTTAACGCGGATCGGTATTTAATTAATAGTCTGTTTGGACAAGGGATTTTGGGGAGGGATTTTGTGGGGACCAGGGATTTGGTGGAAAAATCATATTATATTTTTTTCTCAAAATCCCTGGTCCTCACAAAATTCCTCCCTAAAATACCTTGTCCAAACAGACTATAATTTAATTTAATTTATATAATGGTACTAAATAGGAATTTCAAGTATAAATTCTCCAATTTAAAACTATTGATAAATTATTATGGAATTAATGCAGGATTTTGGGAGATGTTTTCATGGGTCAATACCACACCATATTCGACTACGGTGAAATGAGGGTTGGATTTGCAGAAGCAGCCTAAATGAATCTATTTACTACCTCTTCTTTGCTTCAAACAGACTGTAGTTGTTTACGGCATAAAGGGATTTATAATAATGGGTGCCTAGCTTGTATGTGCTGAGAATGGGCCCTAAATGGTTAATGTAAATATTTACAAAATGTAATGCTTTTACATTTGAGACATATTAAGAAATAATCGTGTTTGTTACAAAGTATAATACTGAAAATAATGTCATGGTTGGTCTACACAGTAAAATTTTATAATCAGCTTGAAATCTGAGGTCTCATGTTTTCAGCTATATATGTTCTATAAAAATTTTAAAGTTTATATATATATATATATATATATTTGACCGTTAAGTCTGTCATTAATATTGTCATATTTAGCTACGATACCAAAAGCGTTGCAGTATATAATTAATGGCGACGGATTTAGCGTTACAAATATGAAATAAAACTAAAAACCATTTTTGACGACGGAAGTTGTTATTGCGAAGAATTAGATTATTGGCGATGCTTTAAAGCGTTGCAAAGATGTCCCATCATTTGTGACGATCGGTGACAAATTATTAAATGTCGCAAATGATTTTTTGCGACTTTTCACTACGACGAACATTAGCGTTGCAAAAAACCTGCTATGTTGTAGTTGGAGGAATTTGGTTTACATACACCCCAACTTTTTATATGTTACACCACACCAAACGTCATTGGGCATTGCTAGGCCCACGTCACTGGGCTTATCGAGCTTCGCCAAGCCATCGAATGTCGCTGAGCCCTCTTGACATCCCTAAGCTTACCGAGTATTCTTAGGCCACCAAATGTCCCAGGGTCCACTAGACCTCTCCAGGTCTATTGCATTTCCTGAGCCTACTGGACAACATCGAATCCACTAGATGTCGTTGGGCCAATAGGGCGTCGTCGAGGCCATCAAACTTTGTTGGTCCATTAACCAAGTATAAGAATAAAGTGTCTATGAGGAGAGGGGATCTGCCATTTTGACAACATCCTGGGCCTTAGACCCTTCATAGATCAAACTCTACACTTCTTAACATGACTCGTTCGACTCGTCTGGTTCAACTCATTTTTATTATTTTTTTATTTTTTACATTATTTTTTTTCAGTTTGGCTTGACTCGATCCCAACTTAGTTGACTTGGCCGTTTCAACTCGTTTTTGTGATTTTTTTTAACTTTTAAATTATTTTTTTGGTTTGGCCCGAATCGATCGACTTAACCAATCCGACTTGAATTTGTTCACCACCAAGTCAATCACCGAGTCCAAGTCGCGAACCATGCTCTTCTGATGAGCTGTTTCAAATTTTAAAATGATATATTTTTTTTTGTGAATATGATCAACAAAATAGAAAATCACTCTTACAAAAAAAAAATCAGCTCTTGGATAATCTACACACCAACTTTACAGGGTGACTGTAAGTGGAGTGGAGAACTAAGGTGGGTGAGACACATTAAGAACAAGGGTGGAAATTTCCGGCTCATTTCTTTAATCAAGATTATTCAAGACTTGTTCATCAACATCCCTCAAGAGTCTAGAGCTTCAAAAGTCCAAACAGAGCTTAATTATTCACCACACCAAACTGCATGTTTTGCTTAATTAATACCAACACGTCAATTAATCATGCAGTTATAACGTATTACAATAACCCATTGTTGTCTCCCTCTCCCTCCACGATTTCCATCCGTCTCTCTTTCAATAACAAATACTGATATCCCATATATAACGACCTACCATATTAAAATGCTTATTACATCGAAGCCGTTAATAATTCAACTTAAATAATCTTAAATAAGCCCTGATAGACTATTAGCGTTTAATATCATAGCGTGCGAACCATGGAATCAAGGGTCCCACTAAAAATCCTTTCTTCTTTACTAATCTTACCTAAAACAAGAATATCGTGAAGCGAGACATATAAAGCGTGTCAAATTTAAACTACGATGGAACGGTCAGGATCAAAAGATTTTAAAATAATGAACGGTTGATATTGGAAGTTGTTGCCAACGGTTAAAAAACTGAGCTTAGACGGGTGGCTGGGTTTCAGAGGTTGAAGCTAAAAAAGGCGATGGTGTTCCACTTCCTTTTTATACACTCGTTTCCATGTACTCATTTCTTCATTCTTTTACTTCTCAGCATAACTCAGTCTGCAGACGATCATAGCACCTGTAAATCATCATTCCTCTCTCTCTCTACAATTTTTTTTAGTGTTTGGCAATAGTTTATAAGAAGTTGCTTTTAGAATTATATAAATTCAAAAGCAATTAAACAAGCACAAATGGATAGAAATGACCTCTACCAGTCAAAAAGTTATTTTTATTTGAAGTAATAAAAAAAAAAATTGATTTTGACTTCTGATGACATTATTTCTCCTTGACTAGGGCATCAACTTTTCCTTCTCTTTTATTTGCTAATCTTCTTTATCGCCCCTATTTTTTTATCTCATCCTCAGCACCACCACTATTATCACTTCACCCAGATCATCATATCTGAGCATATACGGCGTAAGCAATCTCATAGTCCCATAATTTTGAGGGCCCCCAAAATTATATGTTACTCTATATATGTGTACATATACTAGCATGAGTTAGTTTATTATTATACTCTTATCTAGTTGTACATGAATATTTCTCATTTCTTGTTTATTTAGAATATAAACTTTTAATTATAATATGAGTTTAGCGTTAAATATTAAAATCTAATTTACTAGTTTGGAATTTAGGGACCCATTTTTCCATTACACTTCGGGCCTCTATAATTTCAGATCCGGCCCTGACTTCACCATGACCAAGACGCTATCTGATCACCACGGCCACTACCTTACTACCACGACCACATTACCATGGCCACATCACTGCATACCACTATTGTTGCTACCTCACTAGCTACGCTACCACCACCAATATCATGGTTGCCACCTTAATACGTACTACCACCTCACCCACCACTACCGCCTTACTGCCGCCACATCACCACCAACGCTTCACCATAATCTTTGTGATATTGACTTTTAATCATATGCCAAATGAAAGTGTTGTCTTCTTTTTTTTCTTTTTCTTTTTTTGAGAGGTCAACATGTTTTTAATAAGATTAGTAACTTGATTCTAGCGAGAATTTAACTTGCCTCTAAACTGTCGTCAACAACACACACTACCAGCCATGAAGTTGGCACTATAGCGTGGTTGTCTTATATTACTATATGATTTTAGTTCTTAATCTGTATCAGTTGTTTTTCATGATCTTAATTCTTAAAGGATGATTTCTTTGTTTTGGACAGAGAAGCAAACATGGCAATCAAAAGCAAGGCTTTCGTGCTCTCTCTTTTCCTTTCTTTCTTATTCTTCTCTTCAGTTTTTTCTGCATCCAATGATGGGCTCATTAGAATTGGACTGAAGAAGAGGACTTTGGATCCAAACAGCTCTCTTGCTGAACGGTTTGAATCCGGGAAAGGGGAGGGTTTGCGAGCTTTTATTCGTAAGTATCATCTCCGAAGTAACCTTGGAGATTCAGGGGACGACACCAATATCGACATCGTTGCATTGAAGAACTACATGGATGCTCAGTATTTCGGTGAGATTGGTGTTGGTAGTCCCCCTCAGAATTTCAGTGTCATATTTGACACTGGCAGTTCTAATCTGTGGGTTCCCTCTTCAAAGTGTTCATCGGTGAGTTTCATCGACTGAAACTAATGTTTAACCATCTGTTTAATTCTATGATATGTTGAACAGTGTTTGTTCATCTTTGAAATTTCTAATGGATATTCTATTTGATTAAAGAGAATAATATCAAGGGTTTGCATTTGAACACAGGTTTCTTGCCTATTCCATTCGAAGTACAAGTCAAGCGAGTCGAATACCTATAAAAAAAATGGTTTGTTTCTCCTCCATTGCTTGGATGCAGATACATATATATATTGCCTGAAAATAATGTGATCTAGCTAGTATGTTTCTACACCTGATCCTGCAGGTAAATCTGCTTCTCTGCAATATGGGACTGGAGCTATTTCTGGTTTCTTTAGTGAAGACAATGTCAAAATAGGTGACTTTGCTGTCAAGAATCAGGTGATTGATTAACTTTCAGCGGCAAAACAACGAGAATTTAAATTGTTAATTTAAATCGTCAATCAAATAGTAATTCAGAAAATTCACTGATATTGGTGATCTTTGTCAGGAGTTCATTGAAGCAACTAACGAGACCGGTGGTACATTCTTGTTGGCCAAGTTTGATGGCATACTTGGACTTGGATTCCAAGACATCTCAGTTGGGAATGCTGAACCTGTTTGGTATGCTGGCTCATATGTGTTGTCAATGAGGACTAGTTTTTGCACTTGGGTGAATCCTTTTTAAGCTCACAAAGTCACAACTGTGACTGCAGGTATAACATGGTCAAGCAGGGACTTGTTAAAGACCCTGTTTTCTCATTTTGGTTTAACCGAAATGCCCGCGATGAAGAAGAAGAAGGGGGTGAAATCGTTTTTGGAGGAGTTGATTCTAACCATCATAAGGGTGAACACACCTATGTTCCTGTGACTCAAAAAGGCTATTGGCAGGTGAACTGTTAGTGCACAAATATTGCTTAATGGTTTTCACTTACTATTTGTCGGCTTTTTACGCTCATAATTGTATACTTGAATTTCATGTTATCAGTTCAATATGGATGATGTCCTTATTGGTGGCAAGACAACTGGTAATCAACTCAAACTTCTTGTTTCCATCTTTGTTGTGGTCTATCATCCTTGAGCTCCCCAGCCTCATTGTTGTGTTCTGAGATCAACATTTTTTATATTTAGGATTCTGTGCTGGTGGGTGTTCAGCAATTGCTGATTCAGGAACTTCTTTATTGGCCGGTCCAGCGGTAGGTCTCAGCATCGTAAATTTTACGACTATTTTGCCTTTAGGTCCCAAGTATTAGACTTTGAGTATCACAATTGTTGTTTTTAGACTTTAGACTTCACATTCTTAATCTTACAGGAATATCATGGACTGTATAACCATTGATTGCTTACTATCCTTCATGGTTTTTTGATTTTTTATTTCAGAACATAATTGCCGAAATCAATCACGCAATTGGGGCCTCGGCCAGCGGGCCAATTAGCCAGGAATGTAAAGCTATAGTTTCACAATTTGGTGAAGTCATTATAAACTTTTTCATGGGAGAGGTATACTATAACGTTTGCTCCCTTCCGTAATACAACATTTTAGCTGTATTCGGATGGTTTTACAAATTCATTCTAGCTCTGAAATTGATCTGATCTCTGTTTGTTCCATACCTAGATACAACCAAACACTATATGCGGCCTTATTGGTATGTGTGGATTTAGCGATGGGACTCAAGGTGTTAGGTAATTAGGGTTGAACTTTGTCTAATTGTCAGCTAGTAAGTTGTCAGAACTTAACTTTCAAAACATGAAAAATTGGGTATTTTGTATGTGATCTGCACAGTGACAGCCGCATTGGACACATGGTGAATTCCAAAAATGGTGACAAGGTATCTGGTGTTCTTCTAGCTAATGATCCGATTTGCAATATTTGTGTGAGGGGAATTGAATGGATTGTAAATCAGCTTAAGGTGAAACAGTCAATGGAGCAGTTTGTAAAATATATCACTCAGGTAAAGTATTATCAATCAAGCTAGACATTTTGGCCCTGCAGCTTGGTATTCTGCAAAAATGCATGCAATACGCCACGATTAGTATGGGATTTTGGTAGGGATTAATGATATATTTGCAGGCGGCCGTTGGAAATTACCATTCAAAGAAATAATACCATTAATCAATCTCAGATTGATGGGAATGTTGGCCTGATGGGGGTAGCACTGCATGATGGTGGCTCATATTTTTGTTTTTTTTTTCATTTGCAGTTCTGTAATTTTATACCTAGCCCAATGGGTCAATCAACAGTTGACTGTGAAAGTATTTCATCAATGCCTAAAGTTGCTTTTACCATTGGTGGTAAATCTTTTGAACTCGATCCACATCAGGTATTATATGTATAATTAGCTTTGATTTTCTTAAAATGGAGGTTTCATCTGTTGTTAGGAATTTGGAGCTTTTTTAAGTAACAAACTGAAAATAGACATATAAGGATACAATCTGGCATTGAATTTCTGGTTCTTTTGGCTTTGGTAATCAGTACATTCTCAAGGTTGGCGAAGGAGCTCAAGCTCAGTGCATCAGTGGATTCACAGCCTTGGATGTTCCCCCTCCCCGCGGCCCTCTCTGGTACATAAGCATTGTTCCACCCACCTAGCTAAAATGCTAAATATTGTTTAGCTTCTTTTCCATACGTACGTCCTGGTGACGGCGACGTCGATGGTGGTATCTAATGCTAAAACTTGAAAGCAACCAAAAGAAAAACAAAAATATAATTGAAATTAAACCGATGGTGGTGGTTCCTTATTAATTTGTGATATTATAGTGCCAAAATTAACCTAAAGTAATAACGCGTACCTATATATGTATTTTTCACTAGTGTTTAATGGATATTTAATTTTTATATGTATTTTTAAGGTGGATCAATATTATTTCTTAATTACTGTATATAGTGAAATTTAAAAGGGATTTTAAATAATTCTCCAATTAATTTCAAAATATTGATAAATTATTATGGAATTAATGCAGGATTCTGGGAGATACTTTCATGGCCCATTACCACACAGTATTCGACTACGGTAACATGAGGGTTGGATTTGCAGAAGCAGCATAAATGAAGCATGGGCCTTAAATGGTCATCTTATATATAAATTTCCAAAATGTGATGCTAGCTTATAATTTCACTTATACTGTATACTGAATCCATTGACGTTTAAAAATAATATTGTTGGTTTCTAAGTAATACTTATTAATTAATAAAACAATTTCATGTTTGATCTACATAGTAAAAAAAAATCTTCAAATCTGAGGCCTCCTGTGTTCATGAGCTATGTATGTGCTAATATAAATTCCATTTGTGTTGTTTTTTTTCTTTTTTCTTTTTTTTTATTAAACTAACTTATTTAAGATTGTGGCCCACTTGTGTGAATAGAAGGGACTAAGTGTTTAAGGAATTAAGGTTTCTTGGTTGGGTGGTAATCCTAAAATATTTAGTAAGTGTAGATTCTTTACAACTCTAGTTTCCTTGATTGGTTAGGAAACTCTAGGGTTATAACTTATAAATAGAGAGGGAGGTCCAACCCTTAGCTTCATGCAATCTAAGCCACATCATCTGCTAAAGGGGGTTGTAGGTTCCTCTCTAGTGAAAGCCACTATTGGACTTCCGCGATTAATCAGGTACGATGATTGATTCTATTATTTAGTTATTCAGTAAATCAACATGTCTAGATCTATAATTGAATTTTACATTTCACTTCCTGTCTCTCTTTCTCTAATTCTATTCAATCAAGTAAATTAAAACCCTAAACCCTAAAATCATCCCAATCACGAAATTTTGTAAAATAAGTAAATTAACACTCCAATATTCTACTTTTCTTAGTGTATTATCAACTAAACAAACATGCAACATCAATTTGTTTGAATGATTCTACTAAAATCACATTGCAAAATCTAAATTCAGACAACAATAAATAAAAGCTACATAATAAAGAATAAGAAGACAGGAACAACTCAGCAAACAAAAGAGCTGAAGAAGAAAAAAAAAATATGAAAAAGGGTTTAATTCCTATTAAACGAAGAAAAGAATCAAAATCAAACCAGTCATGATTTATAAGAAAGGCGGGAGCGGTACATCGCCTTTCAGCTTTTGGAGGCTCCTCCACGAGAAGAAGAACTTCAAAATAATCCCTCCGACCCTCTAGTTCTAGTTCTAGTTCTGTCGCCTTGAATTTTCGAAATAGTAACCCTACCCGGATTATTAAGTCCAAAGAACTTATCAGTGAAGTTAGGCCATCGTGATTTCATGTAATACACCCTAATTAAGCTAATTAAGCCTTTCTTGGGTTTTTAGCTCTCCAGTCTCCCTACCCCTGTTAGGACTTGGGAAACCATATGTTATTTATTACGTTAGGAGATTTGCTAAATTATTTGCATATGGGTTTTTAGTCCAATAGTTGTGCACATGTCCTTCTGTTTTTTTGCCATAGTTTATTTGTATTGGGTATTCTCACACGCCTATCATAGTATATTTTCACCTTCTTAAATATGTATCCTGGGTAATAGTCCCCTCTTCAAAAAAAACAAATAAGTTAGAAGTATATTTAGTTAGAAAGTTATTTAATTACAATTTGTATTTAATTAGAAGTTTAGGCCTACTAGTATTAGAATTTAGGAGTCTTTACAATTTTTTATATATAAACAGTGGCTAATCTCAACCCTAACACCCACCCCCTCTCCTCGATTACATTTCGCTTGGTCTCCGTTTCCCTATCTTTTCTCTTTCTTGCTCATCATTAAGGAAGATAGAGCTCAATAAATTTCTCTCAATTGCATATTTTAGCCTAATAAATTTTATTATTTTTAGCGTTTGAAGATACTCTTCAATGGAGCCAATCTCACAATCAATGGCCTTCAACAAATCCTCGGGCTTGGTTGTAAGTTTCAGATCCATAATTTTCTCTGTTATTCTTCCCTTCTAGTGATTTACAATTTCTCAAGTTATAAAATATGAACTGTTAACAAGTTGATTTCTTTTGTTAAAATATCACCAGTTCAAGAATTACTCTCAGAAAATGTTTCAAAAACCCAAGTTATAATAAATCACAAATTAATACATATACATAGGCGGGATCAGCTTACAACCTTACATGTACAGGTTACATATATAGTCTGTTGTGGGGGCACACATACGGTTTAAGATCTGATTTTTGGTGAAAATATTCTTTTCGCCTGTAAATTATCTTCATAAAAAATATAAGATTCTAAAACTTCTAACCACATCAAAGATTGACTCTCTTTCTCGTCTTTCAATTTTCACCGTTAATTTTTAATCAACTTTTGATCAATTTTTTATGGGGCTAGCAGTATTATCCTCGGAGTTCAGAAATGGCACCAAATCATGAAGTTGGACACCAAATTGATTTCATATGAACATCTTATTATATCTAATGTATAAAGAATTAATGTGGAGTAAACACAGGGTCAAAATAAATATATAAGGGGGAGAAATCTTTGTAGTGCAGTTTGATCTTCTGTTCACGATTACGTTTGGCCTGGATTTGATTAATGTTTCTAATGTTTTAACATCTAGAAGTACTACATAACCCGATGAACCTCTTTTACAATCGTTATTAATGTGAGGTCTTAAATTTTGTTAACAATTTTACAGGACTGTACAGCAACATCGAGTCCTAGAGGTGAAGATCATGAAAACTCTATTGGGATGAAGAGTAAGGCGGCCACAACTAATGTTGCAGCCAATCTCTATGCTCTTCCTAATGTAGCAGTTCCTTCAATGAGGAGCGTCGACTATGATAATAAGCTATTATCTCAAGCGTCAGCTGTTGGAGGCGTTGCTGACTGTAATACTTGTGATGACAGTTCTCAATCTGAGGTTATTAAAGAACTTGTGGTGGATTTACAAACCATCGTAGGTTCGTTTGAAGCTCAACAACAGGATGACACAGTTGATCCTGAAGAAGAAGAAGAAGAAGAAGAAGAAGAAGAAGAAGAAGAAGAAGAAGAAGAAGAAGAAGAAGAAGAAGAAGAAGAAGAAGAAGATGATATGACAGATGATGACACAAGTTATCCTGGAGAAGATGATATAGCGTCCTTGAAGAGCGTCTTTGCTAAGCTATTGTCTCAAGCACAAAATATTCAACGTGATTCTGATAGCCTTTATCAGCGTTTGAAGGCAAATATAGTGGACATACAACAGATGAGGGCTTTTCATCAACGACTAAAATTCCACTTGGATGATCTTGAAGCTCAACTGGCGGATGCAATTGAATCTGAAGAAGAAGACCACATGGACGAAGTTTGAGTATTGATTGATCACCAGAGATTTCACCGGATCAGCTCTCTTGTTCTTGGAGAGGAAAGGATGAGAAAGGAGCTAGTTGTTAGCTATTGATGAGCTTGTTAATCATCAAAAACTATCTTCAATTTTCATTTTTGTAGCTATCTATTTATATAGATAACTCACATGTATATACAACATATAAGCAACTTTCTAAATCTGTTGGAAGCCGAGCCAGAATCCTAAATTAAGAAGGGCCAAAGTCCAAAGAACTTATGATTCTAGGGACTAATATAAGAAAAACTGGATTTTTTTAAAAGGGCCAAGTGCAAAATTTGTACAGGAGAATTTATAAGAGAAATACTAATATAAGTAAGGTATTCCAAGAGCCCGAGGGGGCCATTCTCAACGTGGCTTCGCCACTGGTTGGAACTCAAAATAGTAACTTTTAGCGACCTCCCTAAATAAGCCTTAAATAATACAAACATAATTAATTTATTTTTTTATAAGAATAAATCTATTAAAGTCATATAAATAAAATAAAAATATAATTTTTCTTAAATCATCCAGACGAGACGAGGAAGGGGGAAATGAGGAGTAGGGAAAAATGAGTGAAAGAGAGATAGAGAGGCTCTGTTTGGCCACATCGAATTTGGAGAAGTGGTCTTGGAGTTGGGTTTTCCTTCATCCATATGGGTAAATCCCTAACCCAACTAGTGAAGAAGGTGTTTGTCTTATATAATTCAGTTTTGGAGAAATCAGATCCTCGTCCTCCTTTTTATCAAAATCTCTCTTTTTTCCTTCTCAAATATTTAATCCATCCTGGTTGAGACTGGTCCTTCTAATACACACAGAAAACTAATTAAAATATAAAAAAAATCGTTCAAATCTCAAATTTTCAAGAACGAAGCAGTAAGAATAACTAATAAAAAAAACTAATTTAATTTGACATAAAGTGTGAGATTTAAACTCCAAAAGCAATTTTGATTACAATTTCAGATAGAAATTTAACCAACCAAGATAATAATAAAGAGTGGAATTAGGGGATTTTTAGTGAAGAATAGTTGCAGAGATGGAGTGTGGCTTTAATGGGGTTAAGGAAGGAGGAGAGAGAAACTACTAGAATTTTGCATTAATGGAATTGCAAGAAAGAGAATTTGGGGAAAAGATACAAAGAAGAAGAAGAAGAAGAAGAGATTAGGGGGAGAAACTAGGTGAGAGAGGCGAAGTAGAAGAAAACAGAGGCAAAAGAGATGAAGAACATGACAGAGAAAGTATCGTAGATATTTTTTTCCCAGCTGGGTTCCGTGAAAAATGAGTATATGTTGGGTTTCACTTTTCTCAAGTTTTTCGGTACGGAGACCACCCTTGGAACACACTTATCCACGGTCACTATTTATTTGTGGTGAAACAAACAACAAAACTTGGATTCACCTCTCCGAGTCAAGGATTTCTCGCCAAACAAACACGCACTAAAAGATAACAATTATTTACTAGTTTTCCCTTTACCCAATTTTAAGCGGCGGAAGCGCAGGGCAGGGTAGACTTTTCTCATTTTATTGCTGTACTAAACAAGCAACACTTTTGGCTTCTCTCTGTCCGGATCGGGGATTTTTTAGTAGCCAAAAAAACACAGTAAATGGTGGAACTTATGGTGCTGGGAGGACCCACGAATGTGAATTTATATTAGGTGGGGCTAAAATAAATTCAAGATTTATATATGTGGCGGTCTCTGTGCTTATTCCTCACCTGTACTAGTAGTGTATATTTACGCCAAATAATTATATTATGTGCAATAGTCCCATCTATCAAAAAATAATAATAAACTCTATGACCACCCTACAGGTATCTTATAAGTGGATTGGAAAAGGAAAACTATTTTTGGTTAGACTAAATGCCAGAATCTGATGTGACAGATGGACCTATCGCCATTCTCTCTCTCTCAAAAGTGGTTTGAGAATTTTTCCAACCAGTAGTGAGACCAATCATACTACTTATGTTTCTCGCACCAATTTTGACATTTAATGATTCTAAATAGCATTCCTCTTTAGAAAAATAAGGCGGGTGGGAACTTTGTTTTTTTTTTAATTTTTTTTGGCCCATCCCCATAAATCAAGACTTGTACGTTTTGTTCATGTACATCCCACAAAACATTCCAAACAGAGCTTTAACCTCCAAATGAAGCGACGATGAGTAGCGTAACAGGAAAACCAAAGTACCAAACTTCATGTTTTTGCTTTATTGACACGTAAACATACGGTTGTAACGTATTAACATAATCCCGTGTCGTCTCTCTCCACGATTTCCATCCGTCTCTCTTTCAATATCAACAAATCTCGATATCTATTGTATAACGAAGTACCATATTAAAATGCTATCACATATCCACCGTTGGATAACTCGATTAAAAATCTACTAACCTACCAGAGCCTTTACTTTCAATAGCTCGCGAAACATGGAATCCATCTCCCATTAATATCCTTTTCTTCGTCCTTAAGCTCACCTAAAAATAAGAATCTCGTGAAGCAGACATATAAAGTGTCAGGAGTAATCCATCATCAACGGTCAAGATCAAACGATCTTAAAATAATGAACGGATAAGATTTAAAGTGGTTGCCAACTGTGTAAAAAAACAGACCTAGAAAGACGGGTAGCTGGGTTTTAGAGGTTGAAGCTTGAAAGGTAGTTTTTCAGTTCCTTTTCTTCGCTCACTTTTTGTTCTCATCTCATCTCACTTTCCTCGTTTCTTCATCTCTTTTTATCTCTTCGACTTCTCCGCAGAACTCTTCAGACGAACGATCACCAAACCTGTAAGTCATCGTTCCTCTCTCTTCTTTCTCTCTACTTTCTCTCTCTACTTTTTTTTTTTGTTCCGATTTTGTTTCTATAGATTTCAGAGATTACATTCTTGTCTTTGTTGTTTGATTCATCTTCGTTTTGTTCCAATTATTAGGTCATAATTTGGTAATAAATTTCATGCATTCTGCTAAGATTTTTCCCTATAATACATATGATCTCTGTTTCGGTTTTTGAAGTGATAGTTATCGGTTTCTTCTCCATTACTAGTTTTCTTGTTCTGATCGATCATTCCTTCATTGATTGTATGTTATTAGGCTTTTGATTCTTAGTTTTGGTTTTCTAAGTATGTGTTGAGAGATAAATATAATTAAACTTCAATTTGAGTCCAATAGTACACTATAAATTTCTTTTTCACCAATCAAAAAAAAAAGTAGTGGTTTCTTAACAAAACAGAAAAAGAACAGCAAAACGAGACAATTTTTTAATGTTTTGATGGCCATTTTATGCGGATTCCCTAAAATACCGATCTGTAGAAGCCTTTATAATTTTACAGCTACTATTCTATTAGTTTTTTCTATGTTGGTCTTCCCTAAGGTGATGATAAGCGATAGCTTATGTGCTTGCCGAGAGTTCTGCTTATACTTCATAAGTTTTAACTTAGATTACCCAGTGAATCTTGTTTTGATTTTCGGGATATGATGTTAATGCCTTGTACTTCTTCTATATGGGGCTGTCTTCTATTGGTATTTGATTTTCATTCTTAATTGGTCTCAGTTGTTTTTCATGATCTTAAAGAATGTTTTCTTCATTGTGGACAGAGGCGCTACCATGGGAACCAAATGCAAAGCTTTCATGCTCTCTCTATTCCTCTCTTTCCTTTTGTTCTCTCCAGTTTTTTCTGCATCCAGTGATGGGCTCGTTAGAATTGGACTGAAGAAGAGGAATATGGATCCGAACAACCGACTTGCTGCGCGGCTTGTATCCGGGGATGGGGAGATGTTGCGAACTTCTATTCGTAAGTATCACCTACGTGGTAACATTAGAGACTCGGGGGACACTGATATAGTAGCATTGAAGAACTACATGGATGCTCAGTATTTCGGTGAGATTGGTGTTGGTACTCCCCCTCAGAAGTTTACTGTGATATTTGACACTGGCAGTTCTAATCTGTGGGTTCCCTCTTCGAAGTGTTATCTCTCTGTGAGTTTCTTTAACCAAAAAACAGTCCATTTGTTTCCATGATAGGTTGAACAGATTTTGTTCTTCTTTGCAAATTTTATTTGATAAAAGGGAATAAAATTATGGGTTCACATGTGAACACAGGTTTCTTGCTTTTTCCATTCGAAGTACAAGTCAAGCGAGTCAAGTACCTATAAAAAGAATGGTTTGTTTCTCCTCCTGATTCAATTATATGCAGTCCAGTCATTTTTTAATAGTACAGTAATTGTCCCATACTTACTAAATATATTCATATTAATATATTCGTATATTTCACACTCTTAATGACCTTGCTGAGAACTTGAGCTCAATATATTATACAGGTTTAAGAAAAATGCAGGAAAGTGAATATATTGCCACTTTTTGGTGAGTGTGTTGCAGCAACTGTGTTAGCCTATTAAAATAGCAAAATAAATGTAAATGAATAACCAAAACAGGATGTCAGCTAAACCAGTAAATGGATTAACAACTAATAGCTGAAGATTCAATTAGAACCGTCTTATGATTCGAATGAGGAGAATGAGAATATATAGAAAGCGTGTGTATGTACACAAGTGCATCCATGCTAAATGAAACCACAATAGAAATATATGGTTCTTATTTATCTATCTTATGATATGAGGCAACACAAATCATGTGGTTTGGTGATTCTTTAGCTTGTTGATTTAAAAAAACTTTCTTATGTATCAGCATCGTGAAACAAGTTGGACCTAGATCAGGAATTAATTAATTTGTATTATAGTTCTATATAACAGGGTAACGTGTACACTGTTCGAATGTGACAAATTAAGACAAACTTTGTAGCGGGACACGATTAGTATTTGCTTTTGCATTGCCTAAATTTTGGTATTTATAAGCTCGTAAAATTAAGAATGTGATGTAGTATGTTTCTTTCCCTCATGCAGGTAAATCTGCTGCTATTCAATATGGGACTGGAGCTATTTCTGGTTTCTTTAGTGAAGACAATGTCAAAATTGGTGACCTTGTTGTCAAGAATCAGGTGATTTCAGGGGAAATGCGAGATTATACGGTCAATCATGTATTCTGAAAATTTACTGATATTGGTTATCTCTGTCAGGAGTTCATTGAAGCAACTAAAGAGCCCGGTGTTACCTTCCTGATGGCCAAGTTTGATGGCATACTTGGGCTTGGATTCCAAGAAATCTCAGTTGGGAGTGCTGTCCCTGTTTGGTATGTTGTGTATCTTTGTCATTGATCAATCCACCAAGGACTTAAGACCCATTTTTTTGCTCGATCAACAAACACTTAATTAAAAAATAATATATATCTCTATATATATATAATCTACCTCAAAGAAAATGGGAATGCAGTTAGGTGATGATTTGAATTATTTTGTTTCATATGATGTCAATGAGGACTAGTTAGTCTAGTGGTTATGATGGAAGTGGCTTTCGCTGAATCCTTTTAAATATTCGTGGTTGAGAACGTTCTAACAAACTCACAACTGTGACAGGTATAACATGGTCAAGCAGGGACTTATTAAGAACCCTGTTTTCTCATTTTGGTTTAACCGAAATGTACAAGAAGAAGAAGGAGGTGAAATTGTTTTTGGAGGAGTTGATCCTAATCATTACAAGGGTGCACACACCTATGTTCCTGTGACTCAGAAAGGCTATTGGCAGGTAGGTTGTCCGCAATTGCTTACCACATTTCTATGCTGGAAATAATAATACTTTGTCCCTTATTTGTCTCCATTTTCTTATTCGGTACACATGGATTTCCTGTTATCAGTTCAATATGGGTGATGTCCTTATTGCTGGCAAGACAACTGGTAATTAACGCAAACCTGCTATTTCAATCTTTATTGTGGACTGTACCTGAGCTATCCTTGTTTTGTTCTGAGATAAACATATTGGTTTTCAGGATTCTGTGCTAGTGGGTGTGCAGCAATTGCTGACTCAGGAACTTCTTTATTGGCGGGTCCAACGGTGTGTATCAGCATCTTAAATTTTATTGAAAAATGTTGATCACTTCTATTTTTCTTTTTTGGTTTCTTCAGTTGTTTCATTGGAGGTGTTTGGGTATGCTCAACTCATGCACATACATGTTTTTCGCACTATTTAAGTATGTTTTAGATGCTTTCTTGTTTCGTCTGTTGTCACATTAAGTTCACCTGCAACTCGCCCTAGACTTGTAGAAGACAATATGCCAACCATCTTCTCTTTAGTTCTTGTTTATCATGGAATTTTCGGTTATGATTTGTTCTATTATATTTAAATCTATCATGTTGAATAATTGCTTCTGGGTCATGGATAGAAATATCTTTTTTGGTATGCCCACTCCCAGTGGATTCTTGTTACGCCATCTGACGCCTTAGTTAGAATAAAGAAGTAACAAACAACATTCTTTTGTAAAGTTGAGGATACTGAACTAATTGGTTTTGATCATGATGGTCATGTGTTCTCTAGCATAAATCTCTGTGTTTGAGGTGTTTGGTCTCCTCTATTTGATTGTCATCTCAACTAACCGTTTATCCTACTATGCCTCATTGCGTTATAATCTCGTTAATTACTTGCTTTAGACATTAAACAGATGGCCATATTCCAGATAGTCAATTGGACACCCTATTTGTGCTTGGTATCCAAGTTTCCCAACTTGAATCAGGTGTCACTTGAGTATATTATTGGGTTCTCCAATGCTCTAAATATGCTTCTACGTTTTCTTCTTTGTCCTGAATTGTGCTGGTGTGTGAAACTATTGATGGCTTATTATTCTTCATTTTTTTTAGCCCATAATTACTGAAATCAATCATGCGATTGGGGCCTCCGGTGTGGTTAGCCAAGAATGCAAAGCTGTAGTTTCACAATACGGTGACATGATGATGGAATTGTTATTAGCAGAGGTATACTATTATGTTTCTTCCCTTCCATCATACAGCATATTAGCCATCTTCTTATTTCCTCTTAGGTACTTGAAAAAACCTACTTTCTGTTGTATTTCGGCCAAGTGGTTTTACAAATCCATTCTCAAAAATTTGATTTCTGTTTTACTATTTGCAGGCACAACCAAAGAAAGTATGCTCCCAGATTGGTTTGTGTACTTTTGATGGGACACGAGGTGTTAGGTTAGGGTTAAACTTTGTCTCGTTATTATGACATTATTGTTACAATGGTGATGAGATGTTTGAAATATGATTAATTGGGGTTTTGTATGTCCTGTATAGTGCCGGAATTGAAAGCGTGGTGGATGCCAAGAATGGTGACAAAGTATCTGGTGTTCTAACTGATGCGATGTGCTCTGCTTGTGAGATGAGCATTGTATGGATGCAAAATCAGCTTAGGCAGAATCAGACAAAGGAGCAGATCTTAAATTATGTCAATCAGGTAAAATGTCATGACATTATATACTGAAAATTTCTGTGATTTGCGTCTTCAAACATTCTTGCTTCACATTAAAAAAAAATAAAAAATATTCCTGATGGGTTTGAACTGTATGTTGGTGGCTCATGCCCTTGTTTTATTTGCAGCTTTGTGAACGGTTGCCTAACCCAATGGGTGAATCAGCTGTTGACTGTGGTAGTATTTCTTCTATGCCTAAAGTTGCTTTTACCATTGGTGGTAAAACATTTGAACTCAATCCAGAACAGGTACGGCAATTACTGCTTGGATTTTCTTAAAATGCTTTCCTCATTCATTCTTTCTTTTTTTCTTTTTTTTCTTTTTTTCTTTTTTTGTTATTTGATTCCGGAGTCATCTAGTTGTATTGCTTTGTCATGCTAACTTAGTATTTATCCTCTCATAGTGGGCCTCATTCAACTAACAGGACCATATAGATTTTCATTTGGCATGTGTTCGCAGCAAATAATTACCACCTACTTCAATTTTTATTTGCCCGTTGTCACTTTAAGAGATGTCACATAAATCAGGATCAGGCATATAGATAAGGATACAATCTGGCATGATTAAATATTCAACTCTGACACTGGCATTGAAATTCTCTTTATTTTATTTTTTGGTGATCAGTACATTCTCAAGGTGGGTGAGGGAGCTCAAGCTCAGTGCATCAGTGGATTCACAGCAATGGATATTCCCCCTCCTCGTGGTCCTCTCTGGTATGGCTTCTACCACCTACTACTTTTCCACAATTCGCGCTCATGGTGGTGGTTGGTGATTATTTCTACTATTTTTGTTCCAAAAGTTGAAGGTTACAATGACACCAAATTTGCTATACTTTCGAAATTACCCTTCTTATAAGTTCTCCCATCAGCAAAAAGTGTAACCAAAATCAGACATTCTTTTTCAAATGCAGGGTCTATTTCATGTTTAATAAACTTTAAGATTAAATAATTCAACTAGTATTAAACAACTTTAAATAGTATTTGTAAATTTCCAATACTCAATGTCTTGACATTTTCACAAAATAACATAAAAAAAAAAATTATTATTGTCTATGTCGTAAACATCAAGTTCGCATACCAGAGTTAGGTAGGCGTGTACTGCTCATTAGTATTTTCAACTTGGATATTTATTTTGTATGTGTATTTTTCTAACGCGGATCATTATTTTCTCTAGTGGAATGCTATTTAAGAGGGATTTTTGAGTAATTTTCCAATTTGAAACTATTGACAAATTATGCGATGCAGGATCATGGGAGATGTTTTCATGGGACGTTATCACACTGTATTCGACTACGGTAAAATGAGGGTTGGATTTGCAGAAGCAGCGTAAATGAATCTACTTACTACCCTCTTCTTTGCTTCACACAGACTCTAGTTGTTTACAGGGTAGGGATTTATAATAGTGACTGCCATGTTATGTGCTGAGCTTGGGCCTTAAATGGGTTAATGTAAATATTCCAAATGTGATGCTTTCACTTTTCTCTACTTTTAAGATATTACGAAATAATCGTGTTTGTTTCAAAATTGTACTTTAAAGAATCTCATGGTTGATCTACACAGTAAAAATATTATGATCTGCTTGAAATTCGAGTCCCCTGTTTTCAGCTGTGTTGTAACAAAATGGTGCTGTTATCTAAATTCAATCCGGTTTTGGTTTAGGTTTTTTACCCAGCTTCTAGTTCAATTGGTGCGTGCAACCGCTCCGGAACCTCGCGCTCCTGCTCCAAACTACGCTCCGACGCTCCCGCTTCAGCTCCGAAGGTATTTTAGAACTAAGAATATTTTTTAATCAGCCGCTCCGACGGTCTCGCTCTCACTTTCATTCCCGTTTCGACCTGCGTTTTGGTTACTTAGAACTAGACCTGACATCAACTCTACCGAATTGATGGGTTATTTTGTGAAATCAGTGTCATTGAATGCGGGTGGGCTAAAGTCAAAATGAGTCCGCTATATCAACACTCCTAAACTAAGTTTTCTCCAAAATGAATACACTCGTATCAACACTCACAAGCGTGCCTGCCTGCCTCCTCGCGTAAAGCAGTGTGGATAATTCGAACCAGAGAGCGTAATGGTTTCATCCAAATGAACGTACTTGAATCTAGAAAAATGTAGGGAATGGTAAGGTTCACCCCAAGTCGCAGCTGGGCCGAGAGTCACTCTCTCACGGGACGTAGAATTAATTTGTTGGACTTTTAAAGTACCAAAATGAAATAAATGATCTGGTTAGCAATCGTTAGCTACTCTTTAAGAGGAGTTATAAATGGGCCGGTGGCAAACTAGACCCAAAGTATCCAGGCTCGGGAAATTATATTAATTAATATCAATATTTATTAATTATTGAGTTTTAGGATTTTGACTGAGAAGTATTTTTATTTTTTTTGTTTTTTCCTTTTATTGAAATGGCTCATTTGAGTGGAAGTTTCCACTTGAAATGAATCATGAATGATTTCCCTTTGTCAAAAGTTTCTACATTTATATAAAGTTTAATACAATATGACAAAAACCTTTTACTTTGTTTAAAAAGTAAAACTAATTTACCCATATAATATTCTACATCTTTAATTCTTTCTCTCTTAAAATTAATTGTAATCTAAATTGCAGATCTACCAAACCACATCTTAATTAGCAGCCAAAAGGTGATACAAATGGAAAGTAATAACACTCAAAAATGGTAAAGCATGTTTACATATATTAATTAAATAAACTAGTTCTTTTGTCAAGCACTTACTAATGCTTTTATGGTACAAATTTTTTTTTTTTTTTTTGGTACCTATCAAAGACACTCCAAATCAGATTTTAAACAACACATTCTGGCATAAAAAGAAATTTATTATATGGCAAGTGATAACCCCAAAAAATGCTAAGGATATAAATTCAAGTAACCAATATTATTGGACTGTTAAGTTTTGAAAACTCTAATCTCTATGCTTTTAAAACAATCAGTATTAGATCCATGTCTGATCTAACATGCCTGTGAGGTTTGTGTTTTATAAATCAAACCACCCTTTACACATTGCTGATATACTACTTATTCTAGGCATTTGCCGGGGTTGTTACGAGCAAT
Organism: Macleaya cordata; assembly: GCA_002174775.1. Classification (NCBI taxonomy): domain Eukaryota; kingdom Viridiplantae; phylum Streptophyta; class Magnoliopsida; order Ranunculales; family Papaveraceae; genus Macleaya; species Macleaya cordata. The sequence goes on along the minus strand of MVGT01003688.1, from coordinate 260,957 downwards.
TCTTTGTGGGGACGAGCTCCACATGCCTTTAGGTGTATGCCGTCCTATGATCTCATTAAATGAATTACAAACTCATTTAACGCCGTAAACCTAATGCATGTAGAGCCCGTCCCAATCAAAGAAAAATTCTAAAGTTATAAGAACTTAACATTAAAGGAGTTGACCAAATAGTTAGAACTCTCACGTACTTTTTTTTTTGGGAAGTACTCCAGAGATTTATTCTAAAACGTATCCAGTTGCTGAAATTATCCCAAATATATATATATGATTCAGTCTATATTCCCTAGGGTTGCATGAATGGTTTTCCGAACGAGTTATTAATAAGTTAGTTCTTTTCGAAACCTCCCCTCAAAAAAAAAAAAAAAAAAAAAAAAATTGATAAGTTGGTTCGGACTTCAGCCATCGATTCGGAGTTGAGTTGAACGACGTGCTTTACATGTCATTAATCTGTTGTGGTGAGTTCCAAAAGTTTTGGTGCTAATCTCTTCGATGGATGTGGCTTTAAAAATGAATGATTTAATTCCAGACGATATCTGATATCCGCCGTCAGGTACAAGGATAACCTTAATTTGTTTAATAGTATCCATGCACCATCCTTTAATATATAAACTTAATAATTAAATCATGAAGATGATGAATGAACTTTGTATTACAAAAGGGGTTTGAATTATCCTGATTAATTTTATAAATGCACTTCAAAATTAAATTCATTTAATATTTTACGTGTATTCTTCTAAGTGGCACATGCATCTCCTCATTTATTATATTTGAAAAAGGTTAGGAAC
>MVGT01003688.1:202150-241682 GCA_002174775.1 Macleaya cordata | reverse complement strand
TCCTTAGGTTTACACAAGATGTAGGAAGCCCAGCTTGGGTTGGGTTGGGTTAGTTAGAGGGGAGGGTATTTAGGATATTTTTTGAGTCACATGACATGCACGTGGGTCACTTCGATGGAGAAGTGACGGAAATGATAACAGTGGGGGGAAAAGTGATTTTCTGAAACATTTGAGGGGGTAAGTGATTTTTCAATTAGCATTTGGGGGGTAAAGACAATTTGCTCATTTTCAAAATCACATTTGCACTGCTAGCTCAACCTTACAACCATTCGATCAATTAATAGACGGTATATATTTATCCAATCCCAAACTCAATCGAGCTTGTGAAAGATATATGTCATCATCATCTGATCTGAATTAGTAAGATAGAAGTGGATTCCAACTTAGAAACGAAGTTAGGGCAAAAGGGTGTTTCTGTTGTCTAATCCAGCGACGACAAGGAAAACACGTCACTTATACTAACTTTATTTCCCTTTACAAAGAAAAAAGACAAAAACTCCACTTGTTAACAATCCCACTAGACCAATTCTTAACTATCCTTTCTCTTTTCCTCTTAAAAATTAAGTACTTAAGCTTTGTGCCCATCCTTGTCAACAAATTTTTTTAGGTGTATTGGCCTAGTGCTTAACATTTGGTACTACAACCATTTTTACATCCCGTTGAGAATAGTCTCATATCGTCATGAGAAGATGAAAGTCTTGTAATTCAATATAGAAAGATCTTTGACCACTGTACTCGTTGCCAATTGATTTTGAATTGAATGAATGCTCACAAACTTAATATGATATCAGTTTATCAGAGTAGGCTCAAAAAAATTAGCATATTTTAAAACTTGGAAATCAACGATCATTGAACTATTTAGTTTACCGTTGATTTCATCTAATGGATGATGAATTTATAAGTTTTAAAATATACTAATTTTTATGAGGAAGATCTACATAATGAGGAGAACATCCTCATCAAAAATTAATATTTAAAGTGGGCGCGAAGAGATTGATTTCCATAAATGGGTAACTAATTTTTAATTTTTTTAATGGAAAATGTAAAAAAAGTCCCTAAAAAAAAAGTCATTGTGATTTTAATCCTTTTTTTATAAATTTAGTCCTTAGTTTTGGACATAAAAGTCATAAAAGTAGGGACTAAATTTATAAAATAAGGATTAAAATTACAATGACTTTTTTTTCAGGGACTTTTTTTACAAAACCCCTTTTTTTAATGAGCTGGGATTGAGTCTTAACTGAATAAATGTTCACATAGCAAAATCCAAAAAAAAATGGGACCATATAACCACAATTGAAAACCGTGGAATTTGTTGTTACGAGACCCACCCATCTAAAATTACTCATTTGTTGTTTTGTTTAAGTGTTAGATTTCATATAAAACAACCAATAAAGCTTTTTGCACCGACCAGTTTACAAAACTGGTGCCAGATACCTATGTGGCAGGTAGGACCCATCACTTTTTCCTCCTAAAAGTATTATGAGGGGGGTTTCCAACTTATGTGTCAGTGGGACCTACCATGCCACATAAGTGTCGGGAATTTATTTTGTAAGTCCATTGGTCCAAATAGCAGCACTGATAAAACAACAAACAAGGGATTGTAATGTAATAAAGATTGGAAACCGGGACAGTTTTAAAGAGAGTATTTCCAGGGGCATTTTTGGAACAAAAAGCTGTTAAAACTGTGGAGGAATTCTAAAGTTAAAACACGATTTTCAATGTAAAAAGAAACTGCATTTAACTCTTCTTAACGTGTGCCCTAAGGGTGCCCTTAGGGCACATGTTAACAAAACCCATAAGATTAAGGTGGCAATTCAAATTAGCCATTCATTATTTATTTGTGGGCCCACACATACACAAAGAATAGTGGATGTGAACTGCCACCTCAATCTATTTGTTTAGATAGATGTTTGGGCGGGTCCCAAAATCATTTTCGTTTGTGATATAAATTTTTTTTCGAGGTTACCCACTAATTTCCTCCCATTAGAGGAAAAACCAAGCAACCAATTTTAAGTTGGGCTCCTCTTATTAAAGGAAACTAGCCCCCATATCCCGTGCAAGGCACGGGGCTTCTTTAAAAAAAAAATTTGAAATTTTTTATTAAATAATTATAAAATTTAGTTATTTTAGAAATTGAATTTATATTTATAATGTAGGTTTTTTTAACCCACACTTAAGAGAGAGGGTTTTGTCAACCTAATAATAGATAATAGGTTAGGCCATATGTTTATAATGTAGGTTTTTTTAACCTACACCTAAGAGAGAGAGTTTTGTTAACCCAAAGGCTTCTTCTATAATATATTATAATAGATTACTGGCCAACCTCTAGCTCAAAAAGCACAGAAACCTAGTTCGGAGACTAGCTTGAAGTCTTGAACTAACACCTAGCTAGCTCTTGGAAGGCTAGAATTTTGTCCTCTCCAGTGCCACTCGCCAATGTTGGTAGCTGTACCTGGAAAAAAAATTTGATACTCAAAACTAAAAGCTTTGTATCAAGTCATAGCAGGTTTCAGCGATTAATGTACGTGTTGTTTCCGTCCTGTCCTCCATGGTTTTCTAACTCTGTGGATCCGGGGTTGAACCGCCCAAATTAGACCAAACTCGGCCCACACCAATCGAGCTGGTCAGTGGTCAAGTCTAGGCTTGGTTCAGAAAAAGATTGGATGGAATCCAACCAATCTGACTCAGGATCGGTCACCGGCGAGTCGACCGTTGGTTTCAAGTCGAAGTCGAGTCGTTTTAACTTATTGTAAGCTTAGACTAACTACAAGAAAAAAGTTGCCCATGACTTGTACACTTTAAAAACTCAAAGTGCCTAATGGATGTTGGATATGCTAACATTATAAGCATCAGAAATCATTATTTTGATATATAAAACTTTTAAACTTATAGTACACTTACAAAAATCAGTCACATATTTAATTTTTTTTTTCTTTAAAATTGATTCATGAAGAGCTTTATATGAGCCAAGTCCAATATAGGAGGGCGATTTTGCTACAACTAAAGTTTGGTGTGTAGGTGAAGGTTTAAATCCCAGCCACACTGCACGCTAAGGAGTGTGGTTGGGATCTAATCCCTCAGCAACACACCAAACTTTTCTGGTAGCAAACTTGTAATTGTCCAATGGATCCCCACTATATATATAGGGTTCTAGCTGTTGTATTGAGATCATCAACACATTAACACAGCCTCCAATAAAAAGGCAATCCTAGTCAGCTTGTAGTTGTCCCACCAAGACGATTCCGCCACAGATAGTCCTGACTAAAATAATCGTCTCAAAATCAAACTCATTTTTTTCCTGCTATATGTTTTCTTGGAATTACTACATTCCTTAATTAGTGAATTTAGAAATGCCTCCCTACGTTTTAAAAGATCTCATTTATACTCCCTGTGACTTAGGGGTGGCAACGGGTCGGTTCCGGATCGGAACCTAAAGGTTCCAGATCCGGTTCCGTTAATATGAAGCGGTTCCGGATCCTTTCGGTTCCGGTTCCGGAACCTCAATTGGTGGTTTCGGATCGGGTACCGCTAGGATCCGCGGGTACCCGCGGATACCCGATACCCGTTTTAAGTTTTTATTTTTTTATTTTTTTATTTTTTCACACAAAACCTATTTGTATTTTGTATTTTCGTATTCTATTCAATTATAAAATTTATTTTATTATAAAATTTGTTAAATAATAGTCATTGGTTTCTTTTTTTTAATTAAAAAAAAGTTATAAAATTAAAAAATTGTTATATAATAGTAAATTAAGCTATAAAATTATAGAATTTATACGGAACCGGGTACCAACGGGTACCCGTTGGGTGGATCCAAAAAATTTCAGATCCAAAACGGGTAGGTCCAAAATTTATCGGATCTACAAAGTGAGGTCCCGGAACCGCAAAAAATAGTTCCGGTACCGGATCGGTTCCGGATTTTTGGGTACCAATTGACACCCCTACTGTGACCTACAAAGCCTGAACCGACATGTGGATCTGACTAGATCTCACTTGTGACTAGTTTATTAAACTGGTTATTTTTTCCAATAAAGCGTTTTGGCCAGATCATTTTACGAAATAGGAGTCAGATGCTTATGTGGTAGGGTGGGACCCACCATTTTCTCCTCCCAAAAATGTTATGAGGGGGCATTTGTTTTGTGAAAGGGTTGGGCCAAAAAGCAACACTATATTTTTTCAAACCCTAACCCCAGATTTGGCATTTTTCTATTTCATATATATATAATAAGAAAACGAGTCAGGTTCGACCCTAACTCTAACATGGTTAAAAAGGTAACGAGTTAGACATGCCTAACCCTGACTTATTTAGCTAACGGGTCAGTTAGAATAAGATTTTGCGGGTTAGATGAGGGTGGGGTTGGCAGGTCACAAGTCATTTTGCCAGGTCTAGATCTGACTCTAAGCCTGACACGGTTCAATCTTACCTTAAGTTAATCTTCGGCTAAATAAATTAGGGTTAGAGTTGAGCATTATAGATCCGTTGATTAGGTAACCTTGTTAGGGTTTGGGTCATTTTGAATCTTTGCTTGTTTTCATATAGTAGTAGAACAATGTCAAACCAATCAAGGTTAAGGTTAGAAAAACTGACCTTTTTAAAAAACGAATTAGAATTAGGGTTAAGTATTTATGACCCGGCAGCCAACCCACCAACCTTGACAGGATTGACCCTACCTTGGCAGGTCTTCCAATGGCCTATATAAGGAAAAAGTTGTACGTCAAAAATGGTTCCGGTTCAACTATTCCCGTACTACTCAAAACTTCTTGTTACGATTGGATCTCGGCTTATTTAATTCTTATATGCACATGTTTGGCATTACTCAAAAACTAGTTCTCTTTTTATTCCCCAAGGCGACATTCATCTTTAGATCAACTTAAGGGGTATGTTTAATTAAGCTAATAAAAGAGGAAAGTAAGCTTATTAAAAAAATTAACAACAAATTAAGAAAGTTTCATCTCCCATTGTTCATCTATATAAACCCCTCTTAAGTAAGCCTAAAATGTAAATAATTTCACACCATTCATTCCTACAATCGATACGAATGGACGTCAAACAATCCCAAAACCAAATCGAGCTCGTAATAGAAGCTTCGTTCGCTACAAACCAAACACCCCAAGACGTTTTGTTCGTCAAGAAAAAAATATACTCATCGTCGTCGTCAATTTTAACTAAAATCCATGCTGGTTATTTCAGAATATGTCTAGCTCTTTGTAGTCAGGCCTTACTGTGGAAAACATTTGGTGATCATTCAAATGATCAAGAACCACAGGCTTTTCGAGGATTGCTTCATGCGTTCCCTCGGACGGCTTTCGTTCTTCTTTGGTTTATTGCTTTAACCACTCTGTTATCACTCTCAATTCTCTACACCTTAAGATGTTTCTATCACTTCAAAATGGTGAAAGATGAGTTCTTGCACCATGTAGGAGTTAACTACTTGTTTGCTCCTTGGATTTCTTGGCTTTTTTTGCTTCAATCTGCACCATTTTTAGCACCCAAAACTGTTTACTATTTAGTACTTTGGTTGGTTTTTGTGGTTCCAATTGTAGTTCTTGATGTCAAGATTTATGGGCAGTGGTTTACTAAAGGAAAACGGTTTTTATCAATGGTGGCAAATCCAACTAGTCAGTTATCAGTTATAGGGAATTTAGTTGGTGCTCAAGCAGCAGCTGAGATGGGGTGGAAAGAAAGTGCATTGTGTATGTTCTCATTAGGCATGGCTCATTATCTTGTTCTATTTGTTACATTATATCAAAGATTATCGGGAAGTGACCGATTACCCGTTGTGTTACACCCCGTCTTCTTCTTGTTCTTCGCGGCCCCTAGCATGGCGAGCTTGGCTTGGGTTTCGATCACTGGAACGTTTGATACTTCGTCGAAGATGCTCTTCTTTCTCTCTCTCTTCCTCTTTGCATCACTGGTAAATATTGATGACAACTAACCTTCAGCATAATCTTTTCTTCTTTCGATTAAGATTGAAAGTGATTTATACCAAGTAGCAGAGGGACCACAAGAAACTGTACCGGAACTGAAACCGTTCTAGGTACTTTGGTATCTTATGGAACCGAAATCAGACTGATAGGACGAGGAATCAGTTCGTTAACATTTTTTTTTTTTCCTTTTGATTTTTTCTATAGCTAATTCTAACATTTTTTCATGTTAGAATTAAACCGAAATACAAGAGAACAGACCCTAACAAGAATTCAGAAATAATTAATTATCCGTTCTGGTTCCGGTTCTGGTTCCACCTATTTGAGTACTGGGCACAGAACTGACTTATTTAATACGTTTTAGTTCTGGATATAGTTTAAGAACCGACGCGTTAACGTACACCACTAATTAACTGGCACCATCACTCAACATATAAAATGGTTGTTTTTGGAACCCGCCTACCATTAGTAAACCGATAAAGTAACTTATGATATCGTTATTGACTTCAATTAAGTATATAATTAAGTCTTTGTACGGGTGTTGATTAATAATTAATTAGTAAATATGTTTGTGTTTAACTTTTAATTAATGGAAGATGAATCGATGATGAAATTAATTAAATTGCAGGTTTCAAGGCCAAACTTATTCAAGAAATCAATGAGAAGGTTCAATGTTGCGTGGTGGGCGTATTCGTTTCCTTTGACAGTTCTGGCGCTGGCTTCAACTGAATATGCGCGAGAGGTGAAGAGTAGCGTAAGTCATGGACTAATGCTCGTGTTATCGGCAATATCCATTGCCGCATGCCTGGCGTTGTTAGTTTTCACTGCACTCAACACTACTAATATATTCTTCGTCTTACCAGGCAACAACAACAACAACAGTAGCAGTCGCAGTAGCAACCTTATTATTAATGATGATCCGCCAGCTGTTTTAATCACTAGCCCTAATAATACTAGTACTATTAATGTTTCTTCAGCATCATCATGTACAACAATTAATTACACGATCCATCCTAATTAGCCAACCATAATCTGTAATTATCATAACTTCATAAGCCATATGTATGTTATCCAGTTGAGTCATCAAAAACTGTATTTTTGTATATCTTTCTAATATTAACACCAATTTCAGTCTAATTTACATGTCTTCATTTTGTGTTTGTCATGTGTAATAAGAGAGAGATCTAGAAAGAGAGGGTCAATTCTGGCTCCATAAGGGCAAGCCTAGTGGGAACCTCAAACCCCCGAATTTGAGGAGGGAAGCCGGCTCGCAGCCAATGGACACCCCAAATCCACCAGCTCCTTTAAAACTTCCCCAAGTTTGGGGAACAGTAGTGCTGCTTCTCAGAGGTTTAATAACAATAACAACAAATTAATTATCGGGTTCCTATTCTCAACGGTTCTAGTTATAGTACTCAAATAGCTAGATGGAACCAGAATCAGGATAATCGGTTCACAGGTAACCATCAACACTCCTGAACCAGCTACTCAGCTAGTCAGCTTAGCACTATAGAAGAAGATCGGCCTGCTCCTGTCACAGTCTCATGGGAACCATCTTAATTACCAGCTGGACTGATGCTGGACACTAGTTAAAAAAAGGAACAGAGGCCGTACCCGCCTCAGCCATACCCGACTCAGAGGACACATTTGATTTTTAACAGTCAATGCAATGCCACGTCCAAAGACATACTTCACCATGTATATAAAATTCCTTCCTCCCCTGCCAAAGCTTGTATTGCATTATAAAAAAAATAATAATAATAATAATTCATTAGAAAAGCGCAACTAAAATGCAAACTGTAAAATCCAAACCCTTCGATTTCAATGATGCTGCCTATTTATTTCTGACATCATCAAATTCATTTATCAGCAGATTTACAACCAAATGACTGAAATCATGGGTCAGGATATTCTGTCAAAACGTCGCGTCCACAGTGTGATTCATAGATGTCCAATCTCACCAAAAACTGTTTGAATTCTATAATTACACAATATAAACCCTGCAACAGATTATGGGTTAACATCTATCCCTCCGCACCAACAATCAAAAATTTTCTGTTTTTATATTCTGATTAACGTTTCCAGGTTCATCAATATATGAACCCAAATATTTTTGCATCCCTAGTTACAGGAGGACACAAAAACAAAAATGATTACAAAAAATGGAACAGTATTTGGTAACAAGGTAGTGGTGGGGTGAACTAAGACTTCTTCTTGCTACTTGAATATGATAACATATGATCGATTGATTGTAACTGGTTACGAATGTTCTGGTTGTCCTCCAGCAATCTATCGTACTCGAAAAGGAACCCTTCAGATTGCTTCCTCAAAGCTACTGCATTGGCTTCTGCAGCTTTTAACTCCTTCACCTTTCCCTCGTATTCTGTTTCCAGATGCTTCACTTTCGTCTTCAGGCCGATCATCTCTTCCTCCAATGCTTTGACCCCTTCTGATTGCTTCCTCAAAGCTACTGCATTGGCTTCTACAGCTTTTACTTCCTTCACCTTTCCCTCATATTTTGTTTCTAGATGCTTAACCTTCGTCTTTAAGCCAGTGATCTCTTCCTCCGATGCTTTGACCCCCTCTGAACCCCCCATTTTTCCATCCTCGAAACCTCGACTCTGTTTCTTTACAGCCTCCATGCTTTTCCTTAACAAACGAAGCTCCCTGATGTAATGGTGTAACCGGTCTATCATCAGTGCAAGGAAGAGGGAGAATCCTGCATCCAAATTAAACCCAAATTCAGATATATCACAGACAAACTAGAGGTAATTATCGACTCAACGGGCAATTTGGTTTTCGATACTGAAAATGGTAGGATGTTAAGCATATACAACAAGAAAAGATGAAAGAAATGACATTATGGATTGGAATATGTACGAAAGGTATAGAAAAGTTCAAAGCAGGTAAACAACTATGAAATGAGAAGGTCAAAAACCAAAAGGAATATTTACATCTTTCATGTTTTTTTTCGAATTTCAGTTATGAATATTGGCGGAGCTTTGAGCAGCTATTCCTTCGAAAATGCAGATGTTCTGGATATGGAAAATGGGAGATAGAGTTTGTGAAAAAGAATGGTTATCCTTCTATTGTTTCAATGAGCGTAATAACCATTCTTTTTTGGAAGAATCACCATCTCTTTCCCTTTTTTTGGATCGGTAATTATTCCTTCCAAAACGGAAGATGGGATGTGTCTTGCTCAAAAGCAATAAGATTGAATTTTCAGAACTTTAAGCCAAATTGCAGGAATCTGGATCAAGATTATAAGCACCAACCCCACTATATGCTATTGAATACAAGATTCCTGTTCTCCACTCAAAATACATCGGCCTCATTGTTTTCTTTATTGCCATGAAGAATTAATCTTAGAAACATGTATATTATATATGCGTACATCATGAACTACCATAAGCTTAAGTCGTGGACAAGCAAAGAGTGAAAACTGTCGAGAGACTTGAAGAGTTTTGCACCCCAAGTCTGTAAAATGTAAGAAACCTGAATATATTGAAAGAAGTTTCTTACCTCTCAGAAGAATTTATGCAATCTCAAATGCTGAACCATTAACTTAATGAAGAATAAATGCTGGAAAGTTCAATTCTACGAAAGAGCTCCAAGCATAGGAAGTTCTTAATTGGATCTTTCTACGAGGCCATTCTGAATTTTTGTACGGACCACTATAATGGAGAAGAATTTTAGCATTGCCAATCTAATGAAACGGGTCTTCAAATTCCAAATACATATGTTCTTTGCAAAATTGCAAGGCAGAGATTGAGGCAGGGAATCACATCTTTGTACATTGTTTTACGGCAACAGTATTGGGGCATCTTTTCTTACAATTGTTCAGAGTGCATTGTGCAAGAACCTAGATAATAAAATGGATCCAACTACACCGTATTAGTATCCAAAGATTGGGATTAATAGTTTTACATTGACTAGGATCAGTAGTCTAGATTGATTAGAACTTTGAAGGATAAGTTTGTTATCCACAGGTTATTTCTATTTTAGGAATCTTTGGACTATAATCTATATAAACCAACTTTGGGTTAATTAATTAATCAATAGTCCAATGGGTTACATTGCCCCAAAGTGGGTCTATATAGATGATAATCCAAAGATTAAACCCACGGATCTTCTAGCGGTTGGTAAAATCCACTTTACTGAAGGTCAAAGCTGTTGGATGAATCTGATCCACCCCAGCATTAGCCTAATAGCCTATAGAATTAGGTGATATACATTGAAGCGCCTTTCCAACAGAAAGTTATGGGAATCAAATTTGCGGGATTTTTATTTAAATTGGGAATATAATTTTATAGGCTCGGAACTTTTTTCTGTTTGATGTTCTGAACTGTGCAGCAGGCAGATGTACATTATATCTATATTGCTCTCTAGTAGAAATCAAAAAAAAAAGCTTCCGAATCACAAACCAGAGCTACTTTTGATAAACACAAACCATGAAATTGAATAATTATCTCTACAGTCTACGATTCTTATTTTCCTAGCATCTTCACTTTTGTTCACACAGCCCATGAAATTGAACAATAATCTACACCTAACCCAAGTCAGTGAACCGCTTCAGGAGCATTAAATCAAACACATTGAAACCAATAATATGAACAATCAACTTAACACTCAAAAATTCAACACTGATGAATTTTAAAGATCTTAAAAGAAACCCAAATAGATTTAAGAATGAAAACAAAGAAATTGAGGAAGAATTAAGTTACCCATCAGAGACGCTTCAAGAAGATGCTTCCCCATAAGAACCTGATCAGTCGGATTAACAGCACCCGCGTCAACTGAACGCTCTTGGATCTTCTTCATACTGTACAAACTCGAGATTAAAACCAAAAATACAGTCCCTGCAACAGTCTTCACCATCAAGGGTCCCCGCCCACGCTTAACCCGATCCAACCCCATGATTGATAACTTTCTTAAAGGGGTTTTAAACAAGAGGATCATAATCAGACCCATCTCTACAAAGATGAGGGTAAACAAAAGCTGAATCATCTCTACCCTCAATGAAACAAAAATTGCCTAATTGGGGGAAAATAAACAATGAACACAGATCGAAGAAGGTTTTAGATGAACAAATTGAGTAGTAGTTAAGATCTTGAATGAGAAGAGAAGAGGAGGTGGGCCCAGAAAGAGAATTACTGTAATTATGGTAGTACTAAGTGAAGTTGCACAGCAATTAAAGAAGATGGTTGAGAAAGAACAGAGGAAGAGAGAGAAGATGGGTTTCCATTACTGTGGTCTACAACTACTGTTTACTTTTCTTCCAGCACTAGTCAACTTTGGTCCTCTTCTTCCAACTACAACAATCCAGATCCTGTACCCCCGGGAGTAAGATTGCAAACCGACTCCCATAGTTAGGTCAAAGCCACGTGTCCACAGTTCCTGTTTCATTTCTAGTTAACTAGATTTGGCGTATGGGCCCATCTAGAGATGAATCAGGGGCTCATTTTAAGTTAGGATATTCTCTCTATCATGTTGAGCATCTCCACAAAAAATTAGTCCATTCTAAAACTTGTAACCATATCATCCGGTGAATCATTGAAAATCAACGGTGATTGAACTACTCAAACACCGTTGATTTTCAGTGATTTCCAATCACCTGATGAAAGGGTTACAAGTTTTAAAATAGGTTATTTTTTGTGAAGATGATCAACATGATGGAGAGAATATCCTAACTTAAAATGAGCAACTAATTCATCTCTAGGTGGGCCCCACATGCCAATGTATAATCAATGTACTCTTAACCAATGTACTTTGATCCGCTCTCTTTGTTAATTGGATGGCGTGCTCGCCTAGGGCTATAGTGCAACCTGTACGCAAGAACAGATCACTTGTTAATAAAGTCGTATGATTACACCAAAAGAGCATCCTGAGCAGTCTGCAACTACATGCTAAATCAAGGGGTTGATATTGGGGAAACTGATTTGGACTTCATCTTACCTTGAATGATTGGTAGGTCAAGATGATTAAACCCTAATTCTAACTAGTTGACATTTTTCTATATAAACAAGTCAGGGCCAGCCTGACCCTAACTTGGTTAAATGAGTAATGGGTAAAAAATGTTTAATTTTGACTTGTTTAACTACCAGGTCAAGTTACGGTAAGGTTGTGGGGTCATGTACTGTTTGCCAGCTCTACTAAATTTGTTGTCAATAGGATATATATATCTTTTCTATTATAATACGATCGAGTATAATGTTGAGTTGATTAATTACTGTCACACCCTTACATAGTTGCATGTCACATGCAAAAATGATGCATCTTATAATTTTGGTGAGGATAATCTCTTCATCATTTAGATCATAGTAAGTTATATGATCATCTTCATGTGAGACCGTAGGTTGGTGTAATTATTGGTATAAGAATAAGTGAACTTTTTTGTTAGATTTTTTGGCATAAAACAGAAAAAGAGGTTTTCTGAGTGAAACCTGCGGGCCAATATGAGGCGGGGGTCGACCGATTTTGGCATCTACGAAAACTGGTCGATCGATTCCTTAAGTCCGCAAACTAATTTTTCACGGATTTGAGGCAGTGTTTGCTTTTTTGAGACCTTTTTGAAGGGTTCTCTTGTACAACTATAAATATAGGTGTCTAGGGCTAAATCCTAGTGAATGAGATGTGTGAGAGAAGTTGTGAAAAAGCTAAGAGAGACCTAAGAGTGATTGATTGTGAGTTTTAAAGTCAACTTTTAAGAGATTGAGTGTGATAGCTTAATTTGTAATCTTTTGATCTTAGTAAAGATGTTGTCGGGGGCGGAGTCACATTGAGGCCTAGGGGGGCCATGGCCCCCCCAAGCCTCTGGACTCTCCCTCCCTTCTTAGATGTTTCAAGTTCTCAATTAATTACTCCTCCTCGAGTTCTAATTAAAAAAGAAAATACTATTTAACTGTTTAATATCTTCTTTAAATTTAAACTTCTATATTCATTGTGATCGGTACCTAAGTTAATGATAATTTCATAATTTGAAAGTTTTATTTTTTTTACCCAACTTCATCTTGATGTAACATCCTATTTATGTTTACACCTTGTCAACACTAAGTTGTAGCACCCATATGAAAATAACCCAACATCTGATATTCTGTGGATTTTATTTTCATTATGTAGATCATCCTCCCAAAAAATCATTCTTTATAATCTTTCTAACCTCTTTTAAAGTTTGTTGAAATTTTATCAGTAAAATAGATGATTCGAGAAACTTAAAATTTTAATTAATTTTTGTTGGTGTTAAAAAATTTAGAAGGTTGTGTTTTTTATTTGGTAATGTACATGATGAGACCATCTCACAAAAAAAAAATCAGCCCTTACATGAGTCCTACAGAGTCGGTATAAATAAGGTGTAAATATAAATGGAGTGTTACGTTACTAAGAAAAAATTGGGTAGAAGTATAGTTGGCCCCCCTAACAATAAATTCATGGCTCCGCCCCTGGATGTTGTAATCTCTTTGATCTTAGTGCAGGTAGCCCTTGAGTGGTGAACCAGGTGTATCCTTCTTGTGGTGTGTTTCTCATATTTTTACTATTATTTTTTTGTTGATTATTTACTCATTATTATTGTGGCGTGGATCTTTAGAATACGGAGTACTATCATATTTTTACACTCTAATCTCTACTTACACCTTTATGCTGGGCCGCACATCTAGAAGCTGATAAATATTTTACTCTTATAATTCTTCAAATGCTATAATTTTTAGAAATTTTTTTTAAGTGGACCTTTCAAGATAATTTTACTCTTTTTATTATGAGGGAGGTTATTGCACCCCCTCTTAGAACGCCCCCTTATAACGCCCCCTCTTGTGGGGTCCACATGCGATGCATCTAAGGGCTAATTTTTTTACAGGATGTTCTTCTTACTATGTATATCATCATATTAAAAAATCAGCTCGTTCTAAAATTTTTAACCCTATCAAATTACTTCTTAAAAATTAGTAACTATTTGACCCCTGAAATAGTTACCAAATAGTTACTAATTTTTAAATGTTAATTTGAAGGGGTTAGAAGTTTTAGAATGAAGTGATTTTTTAATATGATGATATACATTGTGAGAAGAACATCCTGTAAAAAAATTAGCCCTTAGATGCATCGCATGTGGGCCCCACATGAGGGGGCGTTATAAGGGGGCGTTCTAAGAGGGGGCGCAATAACCTCCCTCTTTTATTATAGCCTTTGTGTATTTATACTTTGACCTCTCTAAAACTAAATCCATGGCTCCACCCATGCAAGCAAGGGCATGGGAGAAAAGAACACAACTATCAACAATCGACAAAAAAAAAAATTACCACTAATAATGTGTAAGAAAATGCACCATAAACAACATAGAGATCACTACCAATCTATATAACAAGACAGCTGAATGTGAATGTTGCACAGTTGAGGCAGTTGACGGTCCAAATGAAATCCATCTGACAACCTTGTTGATGCTACAAAAAGTTTATGCATGGTACTGTTTCAATAATGGGTGAATACTATTTCTTTCTTTCTTTTTTTCACTCTCTATCTCTCTTCTTCCCTCTCAAGTCCTATTTTTTTCTCTTCTTTTTAAATTTTTCACTTCATCTTTCTTTCAAGAGCGAAGCTTGTGTGGAGATGCGCGCGAAATAAGTGTAGGAGCAATGCGCGTAACGTGTTTAGACATCCAATCCATACGCACGAAGCATGTGTGAGGAGGATGGACATAGAATTTCTCAAATCACACGTGCGTAAAATGTGTGAGGAGGCAAATGAGGTATTGTCTTGTGTCGGAGGCACGAGATTATACTTAGCAACTTACGTAAGGAGAAAAAACTGGTAATTTACAAATATTGAAGAATCAACTATGGATGATAAAGAGTACTTGAATTCTTTTAACCTTTGCATAATCTTCTAATATTTTTTAGATTTATTTGATGCAAACAAGAGAATTGGAACACAAATCTACACAAATCTATATATATACTGTTAAGTTATTAACGGCTACAGAGCTTTACCCTACGAACAAGTTATTAGGCCTTCTCAAAACTTCGATGTTTGACTGGGCTCAATAAGGTTGAATAGGTAAGAGTTGCTTTGATGTGTAATTGGATTTTGTACTACTCCCTTGTTGTTTAATTGGGTCAATTTTGTGAAGGCTTCGCTTGTCAATGTTGTCAAAGCTTGACTTTCAATAACTGACAACAGCCAAAACCTTGAAAGTTGAAATAGTTAACTCTCTCTCTCTCTCTCCTCCGCAGTCATTTGGGACGTCACAGCACAGACAACTTAACCTCTAGCCTGAATCTATGGTTATATGGTCAACCTAGTAGTTAGGATTTTGCATTGCAGGGGGTGGGGGACAAAATCCCCCTCATTAGTCATTATCAAATGAGAATCCTAAGATTTTTAACCAATAATCATTGTCATATGATAGAATTAATTAAGATGCATGCCCTAGGCCATGTTTATTTTTTGAGAGCTGCGGTTTGACCCGACCAAATGACAAAACAAATGACAGATTCTTATGTGGTATGGTGGGTCCCACTGCCACATAAGTTGGAAAACCCTTCATAACACTTTTAGGAGAGAAAAAGTGGTAGGTCCCACCCTGCCACATTAGGATCTGGCATTTGTTTTGTCATTTGGTCGGGCCAAAAAGCTTTATTGTTATTTTTTTTATCTGACTCGGCGTCTGAATCTGATTTGACGTCTGATTTGGGTCGAATTTGATTTCAGACCGTTTGTTTTTCAATTAAGGAGCTGATTCAGTGCATTTGACTCACTGAAAACATCTAACTCGAGGTGAAATGATTCAGCTATAAAATAAAGCTGACTGGGGAATGAAGATCTGATTCAACGTAGATTACAATTTTTCCCTTTAAAATTTTTCAAAATTTATTGGAGAAATTCCATTTCCAAAAATTAAATTACAATTTTTGTTTGTCAAACATTGTGTTTCAGTAATTTAAATTGCAACAAGAATCGTTACGAATATTTGCTTAAGTTTTTAAGAAAGACTAGTTGAGAGCTTGTTTTGCTGTGGGGAAAATTGAAGAATTACCCTTGTATTAGGTTACCACAAAGGTGAAGCTAATTTTCTATTGAAGCCCAATTATCCATGCACCATTACAAACAAAAAAACTTCATTTCAAGCCAAAAAAAAAAAAGAAGAAAGAATTTAATAAGTTACAGGTTTCATATCAACAAAAAATGAAAGAACAAATTGAATTGTACAATGAATTGAAAATTATAATACAATGTAACAACAGTTTTTTATGTTACATTGTTGTATATACAGTATACAAAAAATAAATAATGCTGCACAATATGGACGAGGAACCAAAAAATTAATTGAAAAAAAAAAAAATTAGAAGAGCTTGCTAGCAAATTCTGTACTTGTAGTATCTTCAATATCTTTAGATGAAGATGATCTAGCTGCAAGATTTCTGAGTTCAGATAAGCTTCTTCCTAGCTGTAAAGCCACCTTCATTTCAAACAATTCTCCATTCTCTCTTTTCTCCACCTCTCTTTCCTTTAATGTGGACTCTATTGTCTCCTCTAGTAATTGAAATGAACCCGCACAAGCCCGGTACATCTCGAACACCATTCCGACTTGCCCACCGTGCTCCAATGTATTTACAACAGTTGCCAATGCTCCGGCAACAACACCGAACAACACGGCCGCCGACCCATGAGAAGGAGATCCAACAAAAGCAGAACCGAATGCACCAATACCTGTTAGTAGTGGACCAGAGATTGCTAAAATCTTGTTAATTTTCAAGACCATCTTACTTAGTCTCACATATTCTTCAATATCCTTGTTCTTCAACACTTCAACTATATCCTTCATTTCCTTCTCAAGCCTACTACTCCAACCATTCTTCTCTACCTGCTGCTTCCCATTGATGACCTCATGTTGTTGTTGTTGCTGTTTTTGTTGTGGCCACCAAACTGCAGGTTAGACGGTCTTTGGGAATTTTTCGATCATTACACCACCAAGTAAGGGAAGTGGGTAGGCTCTATCAAGAGCCAAAACCTTCTCCATTGCTTGTTTTACATCCATTTGAGTAGGAGTAGAAAGGGAAAGTTTAGTTTGGATCTGTGTATGAAGTTGCTTGAACAATCTTGCTGCATTTCGTTGTTCTTCGGAAAGTTGCGAGGGCTGGATTTTGTTCATCACCAACAACATCCCTGTTGCTGCTGAATATAATAGAGTAGATGATAATTTGAGAGCCAAAAGAGCTGATGATGACGATCCCATAATTACACCAGTTGATGCAGCAAGTCCAGTCATGGTTGCAGCAGTGATTGTGATTGCATTAATTGAGTTGAGAAGAATGGTATTCCAATTGTTTCTTTGCTCCCCAATATTTGTGTGCATCTCTACTCTTTCAGCAACAGCTTCCATTATCATATAAAGCTCCGCAGTCACTCGAGTAATTTCATCATTATCATCATCTCTCGATGAATGGTTAATATTAGTCCTTGGTTCTTTCTTGGTAATGATTGTGGTGGGTTCATTTGATCTAGGAATTGGTAACTTGGGTAGATAGAGATGAAGAGGTGTTCGGGGTTTTAGTTTGGGGGCCTGAAGCATGGCCTGAACACCTTTTCTTCGATGAGAAATCGTTGAAGAGGAAGAAGAAGAACATAAGAGATTTGAAGCTCGAAGAGTTGCCATATCTACTGAATTGAAGTTTGTATTTATAGGATCTATAATCTGATATTGTGTTGTGGTGGTGGTGGTGGTGGTTTTAATGGTGGTTGATTTTGGTGATTTTGGTGGTGGTGGGGATTTGAGTACTGATGATGAATTTGGAGTATCTATGTTTGGGGTCTCATGCATCTTATTTATAGGTAGATGGGAGAGAGGAAATTAATGTTACTATTCAACAGTTTGAATGGGTTAACGGTTTGGAGTTTGGACTATTTCTTATTCTTCTACTTGAGATGGCGAATGGCGCTCTTATATTGACTTTCAACGGGAACAGGTAAAAGCCTTGAACCAGGAATACTTCTTGGAATTTTTGGACAGCCTGAATGCCAGAATTAGTGCTAGAAGCTGATGTGGCACGTAGAACCCACTGACATTTCTCTTCAAAAGTAATTTGAAAGCTTTTCTAATTGATCTGGCAGCGTTTGGTCGGTCCAAATAACATTATTCATACTTATTCTTTGATTGATTAACGCTCGGATGACTAGGATTTTTGGGCTAGCGTATGCCTTGGAGGGTTGTTAAAGATGTCATCAGTTTAAATATAGCTTATAAATTATTCAATTTTTTTTTACGAAGTTAAAAGTTTTAGAATGACATGATTTTCGGTGTAGATAGTTTACCCAATGTGTAGATCATCCACGCAAAAATTTACTCTTGAATCATTTTGTGGGCTCTACAACATGTGGGCACACATTGGGCAAAGTATATATCCATCCCCATTATATATAGCAGCCACTATTGTTGTATAACTATAATGTTTATCTTCGTTATGACGGCCGCTAATTTGTAGTTCTAGATATTTGTAACGGCTGCTGTTAATACAGCAGCCGGCTAATATTAACATGTTTGGTTAGGAGACTTTGTTAGGCAAAAAAACATCACATAAAAGGTTACTATTTAGAATCTTGTAGATTTGTGTTAAAAAAATTTTTTAAAAAAAAGGTTCACTAAAATTATTAATCTTCACATAAAATCATAAAGTACAAAAAAATATCGGCATTTTTCTTGTTTTTATTCTAAATATATTTTTAAATAAATTAAAATTAATATGTGTTCACGATGTACTCATATAATTCGTGAACTAATTTTATTGCTCAACGACATTAAAGAAGTAATGGGTCATAAATGCTCAACCATAATCCTAACTAATTTAACTAAATGAAGCAAGTAGAGCACATAGGACTAAATTAATTTTGAGTACGTACTTAGGACAAAAACAATGATAGTAACATAGTATGACCAAGTATTAGATAAATTTTCCAAAAATTAATTATAATTAAGTATGTAGGACTAATATAATCGTCACTATATTGTTCTGACTGATTTCGTCATATCGAAAAGGTATGACTTTCTTTTTCTTTTCTTTTCTTTTTTGTCGAAATTTAAGATAAACAAATTTTTTTTTTTTGGGTACAAAGGATTATTGCCCGAATTACAATGATAAAGACGCTAATCACTATCAATGGATGTGGGAGAAGCACAGAGACACCGCCAAAATCATCAACAAAGTTACCACCATGGACGAAGAGAAGTCGTCACTACGGACGAAGAGAAAATCGTCACCATAGACGAAGAGAAAACACAAACTCCAACATAATTTATTACATGGGCCAAACTTTGTGGCAATACCACGGCCTACAAGGTTTGAACCCACAACCTCCTATGTCATGGGGAGGGACGCAAACCAATTGAGGAAGCGGTTGTTTGTAAATAAACAATTGAATTAGAACCAGCCGTGGGAGGACCTAGAGGTAAGAGCCCTGAATAATTATTAAGGAATAATCCTTTTTACCGCCCCGAAAAAAAATATGAAAAAACTCCTTGTACTTGACTGAAAAGATACAAGAGATGTAAGCAAATAGAGTATATTGTGGTCATAGTTCCAGAAAAAATATGAAAAAATAAATAAGACCACCAGCATTGAAATTTCAATCAATTCTCAAATAATTTTATAGCCTGTTTGGACAAGGGATTTTAGGGAGGGATTTTGTGGGGACCAAGGATTTTGAAGAAAAATATAACATGATTTTTCCACCAAATCCCAGGTCCCCACAAAATCCCTCCCCCAAGTCCTTTGTCCAAACTGACTATTAGTGTAAACCCGTAAAATGGACTTTCCAACTATAACATAAAGTGTTTGGTTTTCCATTGAATGAGATGCCAATCCTGTTTTAACATCTGAGAGGATCATCATCACTCAAGAGCCTAATTTTGTAAGCATGGGACTTCTGCTTGTTTATCTCTTCCCAAGCATGAATTTAACTATCCCTTAGTTATCGCCTTAGTCCTCGCTCGTAGATTCAGAAATATTCCCCTAAATAATGCAATAACAAACAGTCATTAAAATTCATAACCTCAGAAACAGAGAATGCAAGATAACAGGACGAAACAAAGCAAGGGATATCTGAGGAAAAAATAAAACCAGATTATAAAAAAAAGGAGAAAACAAAAGTAAGGGATACTAAAAAAAAATTACCAGCAACATGCAATGAAGCTGTGGAAGATGACACGGAATTGTAGCGGCATATACAGATGATTTACCCACCCAATAATCGGCCAAAACTGTTCATTCATTCGTTCAATATTTCTCAGCCTATTACAGCTACGGCAATATTTCCAGGTAATAATATGTTATCACGCTTCATAATGTAAAGATTGAAAAGAGAAGTGTATAAATACCATCCATGCCGTCAACTGCACTGATGGATAATCCTTCTTGACTTTACTCTTAACCTGTGTCCATGGTCTCCCTGCATTGCATTTCAGAGATAATAACCAAACAAACACCAGTTACTTTCTTGAATTTATAGAAACTATATTCCTTTTCCGATTCTCTACTCCTGGGTGTCTATGTAATAACCTCATCAGGTTGAGTTTGGACGAAAATTTGAGATCTATTTGCTCTTAAATATTGTGGGTAGGATTTTACAAACCATTTGTATACTAGTACCAGATGTTTAGGTTGAATGGAGAGATAAGTTATGTAAACCACCTATTATTCAACACCTTCTCTCGAAGCAGGCAGCATGTTTTCAAGGATTATACACTGTGAAAAGGATTTACCTTCAACAACTAATCCATAATATACCAAGAAAAGCATATTGTTCCAAGGGGAAGAAGTCAATTGTTCTAGCAAAACCTGGAAAGAACATAAACATGTATGTTAGAATAACTAGAGGTAGAAGTACTTGATTAGCCAGTAAGTATTCCTCCAATTACAATATATGATGAGTAACATGAATCTGTTTCGCCATTCAGTTCATGAGACATGCCTTTGTCACAACCTCTGTACTGAAATCCTTTCCTACTACTTCAACCTGTATCCTCTTTAATCTTCTTCTAACTTATTTAGAGCCTTCAACCTGCACTAAAGTGTTTCTTCCCACTTGTCCCGGCACGGTTCTTGGTTTTGGTGTGCATCTATAAAACGAGCTACATGGAAGCAGGGAGGAAAAGAGATTTATGCAGGTTGAAGGCTTCATCGAGGAGGCTGAAAAGAATGCGGATTGAGGTGTTGATTTAAGGGGGCTTCAATAAAAAAAACAGGGACCTACATAAATGGCGAAACAGGATTCTCGTTGCGAACTCCAAATAGTGGGCTAAGGAATAGAAAATTCCATTGATGATCGAGGGTCAAAATGTAACATAGACAGGAAGATGCAACAAGAGTAAGTGGAATACCTTCTTGGCTACTGTCTTTTTATCCTTCTTTCCCTTGAAAATCTTATCCATCAGTATATGCAAGAAGTGCCCAAATGGTCCTCCATAAGCGAATCCAAAAAGCTGTAAGCTAATTATGTTAGGACTACACCAGAAAGCAGATACATGTAGCTCCAGAAATGCATATAAGGTATACATAAACATGAGGTAGCCTGAAATGCACACTGAAATATGTAGAATGCTTTGACATAATAGCAGTTTCATCAATCTCCCTTCTGTTTAACAATACACATATTTCTGTAAGAGGGAGCATATACGAGCCAAACAAAGCAAAATAGTACCACCTATATCCTACAAAGCCTACAAATAGGAATTCAGTTTAGATCGATATGGGCTCCACAAAACTAAACCTGAAACTTCAAAAGTCGAGTGCCGTCGAATTGAACTTTTTTGTTATTTAGCGATTACTGAAATTTCCTTGAAAAAGAAATACTCAACAAAGAAAGAACATATGGTACTTCAAGAAAATCATGTACATAATGTATCAAGGCATTTGAGTTTTTTTAAGTTTATGACAAAGTAACCCCATGTTGGAATTTTCGTCGCTACTCGTTTGGGTACATTTTCCTTGATGTTTATTTATGTGATTTCTTTTGATTCAAGGTCTTAAGTAAATGCAATTTACCAAATCAGATCAACTGATTGCCAGATTTTTCTGTAAAGAAGAGATGGTTGGGCTTTTCTTTTTCCCTTTCCTGTGTATTTTTGCTTGTCTTATACACTGATAATGATCTCAACTGCCTATATGATGTCTCTAATTGGGTTCTGGAGAGTACCGCTGGAACAATTGATCAGCACATTTTTGTCCCTTTTGTGCTTGAGTGATGCTACTTAATCCAACAACTTTACCCAACTTAGCTTTCCAAAGTCTTAACTGTGCTACTCCATTTCACCTGCCTGGTCAGTTAGGAAAGCAAGTTCGGAGAAATTGTTGGCCTGAGTAGCATTTCCTTTGTTACACATGCCATATTTTCAGACCAGGTAATTGGCTTATGAGCCATATGGATAACCAGGGATCCTTTAACTTCAGCAGCATTAGTTTACTTAAATGATTATTCAAATATCTCAATCAATCATGGTGTTGACTGTAAGTGTTATGTCATCATGTATCACTAGATGGAGTCAGTTCACACCATCTCTGTACTAAGGATGGGAAAAATTATCTATCCTGCATAGTAAGTAGGTGAGATCTGATTGAACCGATGTGAAATAATAGTAATCTAATCCTCATCTTTAATTTTCAATACTTAACCACTGGACTAACTTCACAATTGATAAAGTCAAGGAACATTGGCATATTCTATGAACTTTGGAGTCTCAGGATCCAGGCATGGCAAGGATTGACAAGGGAGTGGCAGGTCCTCCTTTATTTTCTCTCAATACTGAGAGGACCCTTGCTACTAGGGCTTTAACTGGCAGATGGAAAGAATTGTAAAGAGGGTTTGGCTGACATTCCTAAAGGGCCAACTGCCAGTTCAAACTTTGAACTGCTTAAGGCGAACCACTGTTATCGATCTATCACCGCAAAAGACATTAGTTACAGAGGGTCAATGAGTTGCATTGTAGTAAACTAGTAATCAGAAAATTAGTATGAGTAGCAAGTAGCAACAGCTTCAAACACTTATAAGTATACAAGGCAGATGAGTCAAAAGACCTAATACATCAGTTTGCATAAAATACGGTAATTTTTTCAATTCTATTTTGCTTTTTTCTTGTTTTTTTTTTTTTATTATTGGAAGTCCTTTCTACTACATTCTCTCTACCAAGTCTCTATTTGCCCCAACAACCCGAACATAAAATGTTTTACTTTACACTTGAGAGGGCAAACACTTAACTGTGGTGAACATAGTCAATAGCTACTTGACTGAATGAGACGCGTTTCTGATACCGCTTCAATTAACGAACAGATTATCAATCAAACGGAGTTAAAGGTGGAAATTGGGTAAGCTTCAGACATGCATAAGAACAACTCAGCCAGATTACCATTCAAACACCAAAAAAACAGTTTACCCATAAATCTTAAAAAGATGTAGAGGCAGAATATGCAAATTGAAAACCCAGATACAATAAGAATTGGATTATGCAGCTTAATTCCTAAACCTAAATTAATTCATTAATATATCCAAACATCAAAGAGCACAATTAGGAAGATATGAATTTAAATTTAGAACGAAGATTTCACTGTCAAGCATATATTTGATGAACAAGTAGAAACATACCACTTTGAGAAGTAGCCGTTTCAGTTGAAGTCTCTGTATACCAGAGAGCTTCTGAGCAACCGAATCACTAATTCCAGCCAAGACACCAGCAGTAATAGCCTGCAACCAAACAACATTACAACCCAGAGAAACAAAGAAAACCCACTTCAGAATCCTTAATAAAAAAAACCCAAAATTGCAAGTCAGAAACCAAAAACGAATAAAACCCATTCCAAATAGAATCGATTTATTGAAACCCATCTCGACATCTCGAATAGAAACACAGAAATTAAAGGGGATAAAAATTTAAAAAAAAAATTAAAAGTCAAACCTTAGTTCTAAGGGGATGAAGCTGAAGCTGTAACATGTACTGTTGCCATCCCTTCTTTGCTATTTCCCCCATGATTGTTTGATTTCAGTTTCTCTGCAGAGCAGCTTTTTGATCTAATTGAAGAGAGAGAAAGAAGAGAAAGTAAAATAACTGTTGAGTGTTGATGCTAGTCTCTTTCTCTCTCTGCGCTGGTCTCTCGAAAAAGATTTTGTATATGAATACATGTTTAAGTAAGCAAGGATTCTTCGGCTCTGCGGTCCGACCTCGGCGGACCATCCAAGTATATGGCGTAAGATACTATTAGATTCTGTTTAATTAATTATCCATTAAACAACGGAATATTGCATATTCATGATTGTCTAATACCCGTTGGATAAGGCGATGAAGATTGAAGTTGGCCAGTTATTTTCGTTAGTGAGTTTGATTTATAACAGAACTCTATAGGATCCCACTCCCGAATGTAAAAGTCTTTGACTGAGACGTGGCGAAGCGGGAGCAGAAATTTTCTCTTGGATATAAATCATGAGAAGTGCTACAATGCACGCACTTTTGGGGGATTTACATCCCTCCCTGATGTGGATGGTGGTCTATGTCTTGAAGTTTGGGGAAGACGGAACTCGAGGATGTGATTCAAATTACGAGGGGATAATAGCCTTATGATGGATTTGGGGGAAGAAAATCCCCCAAAATATGCGTACCTTTTAGCATTTCTCATAAATCATAGGGTGATGCTACAATGCCTGCAAATTGGGCGGTAATGGTCTACCGCATTAAGCTAGACAGTTTGGATTGTATTGAAATTTAAGAAAAGATTAATAGACTGTTTGGACAAGGAATTTGGGAGAGAGATTTTGTGGGGACCAGGGATTTGGTGAAAAAATCATGTTATATTTTTCCTCAAAATCTCTGGATATCCCTGGTAAAGCCAAACCTCCCGCATATTTTGGGGATTTGTGTCCCACAAAACAATCTTACGGTTTTTATCATCTGGCGAATTGAATTTCATCCTCCAATTCTGCACATTCCGAAATTGGAGGCCTTCTATGCCATTCAGATACCCACGGGAGAGACATCGTGCTGATTTTACGGATGTCTAGCACGACTCTTGGTTTATTACCGGTTGGAATTGGGCATAAAGCCTTGTATTTTGTAACTTCAAAAAATAGTTTGTAATTATATGTGGTCAATTTTTTTATTTTTTTTATAAGTTTAACATCAGCTCAGATCCTTCACCCCTAAATATTGTCCCTTCTCAGTCTCTAACGTGTCAATGGGTACCCGCTTACCAGTAATTGTATAGGTAAACACGATTCTAGGACTTCATTTTCATTTTATGGATATCAAATTTATGGATCTATCAGTTTTGGACCTGATTAATTCGGATCCATACCGTTCCACCATATGGATAAGAGTATCCAGTTCCTTGTAAATTTTATAATTTTATAGTTTAATCTACTCTTTTTTTTTAACCTTCTTATTTTTGAACTTTACAGTTAAAACTTTAAAAGAGATAAATATACTCCCACTAGTTGATTCTTAGTCTTTACCCTTACAAGTAAAAAAGAGGACAAAATCATGGCGTTTTTTTCACCCTTTTTCTTTCTCTGATCGAAAATTTCATAATCATCTATATCTATACTACTAATAAAGAAAACGGGGTGGAACTACAATACCCAAAAGTGAAAGCCGTACAAGATGATTATAATGATAAAATGAGTATCGAGTATCCAAGGTTCCAGATCTAGAACCACTAGTTGTGGTTCCAAAACTGAAACCGCTAGGAGCTGAAACAGCCTTCATATTATCGATATGAGTTATGGATCCATTAGGATCCGATTCAGAACTGACCCATTGACACCCATAGTCTCCATCTTAAATTTATTTTGTAGAGAGTCTACATGAAAATGATCTAATGGCTGATATAAATCATTCTCATAAAAAACTATCCCATTCTAAAACTACTAAATATAGATTTCACAGACTTAGCTTGTCAATTCTACAAACCACACAACCTATATTTTTGTGATTATGCTGTGAGTTCTACAAAATGAACAAGTCATTTTGTGCTATATGATCTACTTAAACAATTGATAAAGTAGGGCAAATTGAAAGCTAAGCAATGGTAATTTTACCCCTAGGGAAAAATAGAGATGTCTCCTATGTTAATCTGAGTTACTAAAAAGGGGCTTAACACTACAAAAATTAAGGCTTTTTGTGACGGTCCAAAACCGTAGCAAAAAGAAAGGAAATCGTAGCAAAAAGAAAGGAAATCGTAGCAAATTCTTGTTTGTGACGGTTTCTACAGCGTAGCTTTAAGTGGTGTAGCAAATATCTTTTGTGACGAAACTTAGCTACGAATTATCGAGTCGTAACAAATATTCTTTTTTTTGCTACGGTTTGAACCGTAGCTAATTGAGGGTCAAATATGCCACTTTTAGTGGTCTATTGTTACGCTCTATGACCGTAGCAACTGATCCTGATGATGTAGCTACGCTTTCTACACCGTCGCAAAACATCTGTATAAAAGTTTTTAGTAGACTATTTGTGACGGATTTAAACCGTCACAAATAATCGAATTTTTTTAAAAAAACCAATTTTAAAATTGACCTGTTCATTATATAAATCTACATCAATCCATTCACATACACATTCAACTTTACCAAACCATTCAATAAATATACATCCACATTCATCCAAATTTTCAAACCATTAAGCCTTTTTTACTGACCTGTTAATTTTATAAATCAACACACATCAATCCATTCACATCCACATCCATTCAAATTTACCAAACTATTCAATATATACACAACCACATTTCATTTGAATTTCAAAACCATCAAGATTTCAACACATATTCCCAAAAAGACTTCCATATATAAAGTATGAACATGAAATCCTAAAGTTTTACACAAAGTATAAGTAGCATTACTAATTAAAGAAGGTGCACTATCTAACTTGATGTATTCAAAAGTCCTAAGTTTTGATCAAACAAACTACATACGAGTCATCCCATCCAATATTAAGTTGTCTTACTTTCAAGTTCAACCCGACGAGCTAAATTTCATCTTCACAACAGCCAAGTTCCCATCCAAAATGAGTTTCACATGCAAGGAAAGAAAAAAATAATAAAACATATTAGAACCATGTTTGTGTTACCTATAATAGAAAATATGAACAATGCATAGCTATTTGAGGACCAAAGACGTTCATTCATTCATTTCATTCAACTGGTGTCTAAGGTATACGAGCTAATTAATTAACAAGTTAAATGCATAGTCAATACGCTAACACCAGCATGTGATGTCTACTTGGATACAATTTAAGAGCTAATTTTTTTAGAGGTTATTTTTACTCATCATGTACACCACCCTCACAAAAAATTAGTCCATTCTAAAAATTTTTACCTCGTAAAAAATTGATCAGAAGTTGATTGAAAAGTAACGATGAAAAATAAACAGTGAAGAAAAAAGTCAACTTTTAATTGAGTTAGAAGTTTTCAATAATACCTTTTTGGACCGACCTTTTTACACAAGTGGTGCCCGATGCTTATGTGGTAGGGTGGGACCCACTATTTTTCCCTCCCAAAAATATTTTGAAGGGGTTTCTAACTTACATGGCAGTGGGACCGACCATGCCACATATGCATCGGGCACCAATTTTGTAAAATGGTCGGTCCAAACAGTAGCACTCATGATTTTTTATGAAGATGATTTACATGATGAGGAGAAAGAATCAACTTTTGAATTGTATCCTAGTGGCTCCACAGGCTGGTGTTACTATTGAACACCAGGCTTTGGTGTTTAAATAGCATGACCCTTGTTTTCATACTTCCGAAAAGATGGCAATTATTGTGTCCATATTCAATACGAGGACGCGCGCGCGCCCACTATGAAGATGATCAGCATGATTCTGAAATTGTTCCAACCATCAAATACATCGGTTATGATCATTCAACTCTAATAGTGATGCCACCTAGATATTAAACGAGTATAATACCAAAACTTCCTCAAAATATAACTGGGATCTCATTCTATAAGGAAACAACCCGGCTTTTTGAACCGACGGGCTTAAAAACAAATGCCCGACGCTTATGTGGCATGGTGGGTCCCACTGCCACATAAGTTAGAAACCTCTCATAACACTGTTTAGGTCTAGGTCCCACCCTACCACATAGGTATCTGGCACCAATTTTGTAAATTGGTCGGTATAAAAAGTTTTATTGAAAGTGTTATAAGGGGTTTCTAACTTTTGTGGCAGTGTGACCTACCATAACACATAAGTGTCGGACATTTATTTTGTAAGTCGTGGATCTAAATAGGAGGGCTGCAATACTTTTGGGAGAGGAAAAGTGGTAGGTCCCACCTTTCTACATAAGTATGTGGCACCAGTTAAACTAGTTGGTCCAAAAAGCTTTATTGATAAGGAAAAGACAGCAAAGGACAATGCCAGCTGTTATTTCCTGATTGATGTACTAGAAAACTCAGCAAACATACGCCACAGCAAAGATGGATTCATAAAATAGAACTGCTGTACGCGTTCAGTCTAGCAACACATTCTTCTTCTTCTTTCTTTCTTCTTCTACGAACCGTTCATTTCGATCCCTTTCTAGAAGAAGCTGATTGTCTTCAGCCAGGTTTGAAGCTCTTCTCTTAATCGGATCTGTTTTCATCAGTATCTCAAAATCTAGGGTTTCATTGTTTTTATTTATGTATTTCTGGAAGTTTAAGTTAGTAATTCAGAAATCTTCTATTTTTAGTTCTTATTACTGTTGTAATCCCTTTTTTATTTCTATGCCTGATTGAGTAATATTGGTTTTACTAAAATTTGTAAGATTTTGAATTGAATTCCATATTAATGTTAGATCGGAAACCCTTGGTGTTTAAAATGTTCAATCTAAGTTTTGGTTTTGTTACATTTTTTTTTAATGATTAGATAGGGCTGCTGAGCGGACGACGGAAAGATGTGGGGAATTATAAGGCGAAAAATCGCTTCTGAAGGCTCTAATGCTTCGGTAGAATCTATTTTTAGTGTTATTTATATTGATTGTGTTTTATATGATTGTCTGTATATCTTCATAAGTGATCCATTTAAATTTCGATGAAAGAATTTGATTTTTGTCGAGGGGTTTGTTTGGAGCTAATTTTGTTTTTTTCTCTCTCTAAGATTCTAGGGCAGTCGTTGCAGAGGATTAGGCCTGCAGTATCTACTCCAAGAAGTTATTCGACATCAGGCAAAGAGGTATTTGATGACCCCCTATAGTATGTTTTGTTGGGTGTTATTTGTTGTTTGGGTCTTATCATATTGTGCAACGAGATCCCTTTCTATGTTTGAGTAAAGTGATTTGTGAATTTATTGGGCCGTTATAATTGAGGGCCTATGAAATACTCAATAAGTTAAACTTTTAATGAAGAAAAGGTAGAAAGATGGTTTAGTGAATGAGGGGGTGAAGTGAGTTTTAGACTCAGATCTGGGGTATCCAGTCACAGACTATAGCAAGCTGGAAAATTCAGTTTTATGCAATTCAACTGAATTGAATTATTTATACTAATATAGCTTATCATAAAAACAATTATCTATACTAATATTAAAGGGATGCAATCACGCAACCATCCCGAGGTTTATGTGAAGCTGGAAACCTTATTCCTCTTTTAGATTCAATTGTAAAGAAAGTTCTTTAAAAGTAATAGGGGTGTTTTAGTCTTTTGAACTTACAATCAAGCCAACCGACCACATCTGTTAACTGTTCCCACCAAAATAAATGATAGAACGGAACATTATGGTGTACGGGACATGCTACTGTAGAGTACATAATTGTTCTATGTAAATATTATTTATTTTAATAATAACTGAATTGTGTGTCAGTGTGGTCTGCAGTTTTTAGTCCTGGTTAATGGTAATCTTATTCTTAATATGGTAATGGTGAAACGTAACTGCCTAATATGTTAAGAGTGTAGTTCTTTTAATGGGAGGCCATGTAAAAGTGTAAAACACTTACTTTTCTATTCTTCAGTGTTACACATGATTACCTCAGGAGTTATTTTTCATGTTACACATCACTTTCCAGACATTATATGGTAGAAGATCTTTACTTTGAAATAATGGCTTTCTTCTGTAATCCTTAGACTAGCATCTTATGCTTATGAACTTTACGTGCATCTGTACAGACATTACTTCTTGGAAGACAATCTAAACATGTTCAGAACTTCTGTCAGCAGATCATGCCGTGTAAGCTTATGAACTTTATCATAGGCCACTGGCTGCTTGGTAGAAACTACTTATTATATGTGGTCACTTTTATCTTCAGAGAAATTGATTACAGTAAATCTATTATGTGATAACAGGTGGTTCTGTAAGTTCGAAACCTATGAGGTTAGCAGTTTCTTTTTCATTGTTGTACTGATTAATTTAGAGTTGCTGCAAGAATGCTTTTTTCGAAAGTGTTATTTGCATTCTCTTAACACTTTCCATAGGAAGATGAAAATAAAATCCGTCTCAACTAATCCAAGAAGGAAAGAAATTGAAATTGAAGTTCCATACAATAGAAAACTGTTATTGTATTCTGCTACTTGTTACATACTTACTTGGCCTTACTTTTTTCTTTCCGAGAAACATACAGGGAATTCGCTCTATCCCATCGAAAAGACTCTCCCATCCGATTGGGGATTAGATCATTTTCTTCAGACAATGGTGCGATGTTCACATGCTCCTCTTGGTAGCTATTCTTGCTTTTGATATATTCCAGTAAATTCTGATTTCTCTAAGCAGAAAATCTAATATTCTTTATTTTGAAGGTGACTTGGTTGATGCGGTTGTCCCCTTCATGGGGGAATCTATTACTGATGGCACACTAGCAAAATTCTTGAAAGGTATGATATTCTGGTAGCTCTATGTGCTTGTATGTGGTAGGGTTTATGCATCTATGTATTTTAATAAGGTTTTGTTTGGAAATTTGTGTCTGGGTATATTGGCTACAGAACCTGGTGACAGTGTTAAAGTTGATGAGCCTATTGCTCAAGTCGAAACTGATAAGGTATTTCCAACTAGGCAACATGTATTGTTATGTTCTTATAAACATTTATTTTGTAGTCTTGTAATCCTGAATGGTTGGTGATGGTGGCGGCTAATGAAAAGCTAGGACTTTAGTACTTCTCCTAATTCTTGAGTTGTGTATTTGCCATCAGGTGACAATTGATGTTGCAAGTCCTGAAGCTGGAGTTATTAAGAAGGTAAAGAATCGTTAGCATTAAATTTCCCTTGTTGCATGTTCATTCCTTGTTCCCTTGGTTTCTGATAGGCATTTATTCCTATGTTTCTAAATGTGGTAATGTTATTCTTTTGCGTGTTAGTTTGTAGCCAAAGAAGGTGATACTGTGGAACCAGGAACCAAGATTGCTGTCATTTCGAAGTCTGGTGATGGTGTAGAACATGTTGCTCCATCGGAGAAGCAAAAATCAGATAAACATGCTCCTCAGACAACCCCTCCTCCCGAAAAGAAAAAGGTGGACGAGCAAAAGCTTAAGGCAGATAATGCTGTTGTCAAAGAGAAGCCTAAAGCACCTTCACCTCCTCCTCCTACTAGAGCCTCGGCTACAGAACCTGTGCTTCCTCCCAAGGAAAGGGAAAGACGAGTAAGTCTCTTGGTTTTCTCCGTTGAAGATTTCCTTTTTAATTTAAATTAATACCGAGCCCTTATAATTTACATTACTATCATTAGAAGGGATTTTTTTGTCAAAGAAACCTTTTATTGTTACTTTAGTGTTTTAAGAATCATCGTGACTGCAGGTTCCAATGACCAGGCTTAGAAAACGTGTTGCGACACGCTTGAAAGACTCTCAGAACACATTTGCTTTGCTGACCACATTTAATGAAGTTGATATGTAAGTAAAAATAATCTAATCTATTTGGACTGTGATCTGACAATGTCTGGATTTACTCAACCTATGTTGATTTTGATTTCTCTATAACCCCTCTTGGTATTTCTGTCCAGAGATTTTAAACTCCATTTGATGTGTAATTCAACTTTATAAGCTATAACTATCACCATTTGCAAATTGCAATAATGTCTGATGTTTCAGCCTTCAAAGTTCTCTGTCTCATGATTTGTTGATGTGCTGTATAATGCAGGACAAACTTGATGAAGCTCCGTTCTGAATATAAGGATGCCTTTGTGGAGAAGCATGGAGTGAAATTGGGACTTATGTCAGGATTTGTGAAAGTATATATTATATCAAGTTTGGTGGATTTACATTATATGTTTTTATTTATATAAGCTTTTTTGTCAATGACATGGTTTTATGTTTCAGGCTGCTGTTAGTGGGCTCCAGAATCAGCCAATTGTCAATGCGGTCATTGATGGAGACGATATCATATATAGGGATTATATTGACATCAGTATTGCTGTTGGCACTCCAAAGGTCTGTCAGTATCCTGTTGATTTTGTTATTTTGCATTTTGAGTTGTATTTCTATAAAAAAGATTCTACATTCACCAATAAAAAAACATTCCATATTCGCATGTTTTCCATATTGGATGATAGAAAAAATCAAATATATATAGTTTTGATGTAGATAAGATTTTGTCTTGGATTTTTTTTTATGGAACAATTGAATAAATTTTTAAATAACCAAGAAAATTTAAAGCTAAGCATGATCTGAACTAAATCAATGTTCCCTGTTTCTTCATATGAAAGAAGACGTGAAAAAGTTTAGGCCTAAATTACAATCCAGGCCAATGGTAACCGAAACCCTTTGGTTTCTTTTAAAAGTTAATTGCCATGGTGTGGGGATATGATATGCAGTATAAATACAGCATGCTAAAGTAAATTAGAAAAATACCTGTTTGTTTTGCGGGCTAGCAACAGGGGTGGTCAATTGCTAAATGTGGGAGGAGGGAGGTTATGTTCTTTCTTACTCTGCATTCTTCTTATCAGTTTTCCTTTTGCTTAATTTATATTATGGGGGCAGACAGACGTGGAATCGGGTTCTCCACTTCTGGATGCTCATTTAATACTGTTCTATTCAATTGTTTTCTGCAGTGAAAGAAAACACTTTCCTTTTGGTTAGGTACACTTTACAGCTATGAAATAGTATAATTTTAGTTTACAATATACTATGGACACAAACTTTACTCTGTAACCAGTGTAGTTTTTGGTCTCAGACTAGCTAAAATTCATCACCTTTTAATATATTTATAAATTTGTGTAATTTTTGGTTGCTTATGACGGACATCTTCTTTTTTTTTTTAAAGGGGCTTGTAGTTCCAGTGATCCGAAATGCAGATAAAATGAATTTTGCTGAGATTGAGAAGGAGATTAATACCCTTGCTAAGAAGGCAACTGATGGTACCATTTCGATTGACGAGATGGCTGGAGGCTCATTTACAATATCCAATGGTGGTGTCTATGGAAGTCTTCTCAGTACCCCCATTATCAACCCTCCACAGGTACGGTTGCTCCTCATTTTTTCAAAGTTAAAGAGTTGGTAACGCATCTTTATATACCAAACTTGATTTTTATTTTGTAAAATCCCTATTGTACATTTGTTCAGCTTAATGCAATTTCTTTTCTACCGGTCAGAAAAAAAAATATCCCAACTTCATCTTAACCCTTGCTAGCTTTCTTTTTAATGATCAAAATGAAAATCTAACTATCAAATCTTTTTTCGCAGTCGGCTATCTTGGGTATGCACTCCATTGTTTCCCGTCCAATGGTCGTTGGAGGAAACGTGGTTCCAAGACCAATGATGTACATTGCACTGACTTATGATCATAGGTTGATTGATGGAAGAGAGGCAGTTTTCTTCTTGCGCCGCATCAAGGATGTTGTGGAGGACCCTCGCAGGCTTCTCCTTGATATATGAACACACACCAGAGCAAAACAACATTACATAAAAATGGTTTGCTACTGTACTAAGTTATGGAGTATTTTGAATTTAATGGACCTGAATAAATCTTTGCGAGATGACATTGAAATTTTGTCGAAATCTTGTTGTTGGTTTATGGATTCAACATCTACAATTGCGGCTCCTTCATTCAAGTGAGAAACACTATTTGTTTACAACTGATTATTTTTTCAGATCTGTATTCAATTTTCATTTTGTGGGATAATATCTAGATTCTCAAAAACTTCAAACCCCATCAAAACTTAATTGGAAATCCAAATGAAATTCAAACAAATCAGAATCAATTGCATTCTAACAAATTTGATTGAAACAAGTAAAATTCAAATGCCTTCAAAAAAACAAACAAATAAGGTTCAGATTTTAGTAATCAAAACTGTGGGATTGGGGTGACGCTCCCTCTTCGCTCTGAAGATCATGTGACCAGGTTTTGATCTTGGCCTGGTCGGGTCGGGTTTAAAAAGTTTGAATTAAAGAAATTTGGAAACGGATACAGAATTCCTGGACAAGAAGGAATCGGATCCATGTCGTATCCTAAAGATATTTTCTGCTGAACATAAAACCGCCACGTACTCGGGCAACATATCTTTTTCTACAAGTTCAGTTTCTTTGGTTTACCGTTATCGAAAGCACCTCACATAAAGGGTGGCCCACAAATGCAGTGGTCCAGTTGAATGCTATTTCATTCACCCACTTATCTAATGAGTGTACAATACCCTCACCACCTTCCATCATCTAGCCAGTAGATGCTACGCGATCAAATGATGGTGAGGTTGACCGAATGACATCTGAAGCGTTTATGATGTACGTATTTTACACCCACTTTAGTTCATTGAACCCCATCAGGGTCCACAGCTTGAAAGATGAAACTTGAAAGCCGTCGTTCAGTTTCAGTAAGTTTGATCATATTCGACAATTTCAGAGCTTCGGAGCCATTCAAATATTCGTGGCCTGTGTAGAGAGAAAGAGATACTTTGTTTTTATCTTCTCTTTAGTTTTTTTTTTTTATTCCCGCCATTTATTTCCAGATATTTTGTATCTGAGTTCCTTCTGCTGGTGTTATTGGAAAGGAATTTGAGTTTTTAGCTAGCTTGTATTTCATACTTTCTGAGCTCAATCAAAACCCTAATCAGGTGAGTTTCTCTCAATTGAGATTCAACGTTTTAATTTTGTTTTCCGAGTTCTGTAGATTGTGGAAGTTGATTGTTTCTGTTATTAGAACTTTCGTGGATTCATTTGAAGTTCAATTAACCAAATTTATAAATAAAAATTGTCTAAGAACTGCAAAAGATGTTGAATTTAATCAACCCAGCAAACTCAAATCCCTAATTCCTAGTTAGAAATGGGTATTCAACAATATGTTGTTATCTTATTAGCTATATCCCCACATTTTGTCTCTTGGTAGCTATAATTTAAGTAGAACTAAATTCCATCACAACTGATATGATCAAACCTCTGATAGTTCCATGAATAACTTTGATCATAAAATCCATCTCTATTTAACCAAGAAGTAGAGATTTTTATTAATTCTTTAGCCTGTGTGTGCTTCAGTTTACGTTATTTATAGATGGCGTAGCAAACTCATATGGGCCTGTATTACTTTTAATGTAACACAACTTAAAGCTAAAGTTAGATGTAGAATCTTTTAAATAGAAACAGGTGAGAGTATTATTGATTTCTATTGGAGACCCTTCATTCCAATTGCTCTTACATCTTTTCGTGTACACATAGATTAGTACATGTTCTATACATGTTTTTATGAAAATTCTCTTTTTGCCGAGTACAAAAAGAAAATGTAAATCTTCTTACATCATTTTAAACCGAAACAAATGCAACCACAGTGATAGTAATTGGGTCACTAATAGATTATGTAAGCCTTAAAAATAAATTCTTGAATCTTCTATTGTATATGAAGCAGAGACTTTGACATGATGCAAACATGCTGACAATGCAAATGCCAAAAGGAATCATCAAATGTCGGGCAAGCAAGGAAACTAAAAGATTGGCCCAAGCACCTTGCAGCGCTTCACATGCAAGTCTTTTGTTTGATACTGTAGTGTCTATCACTTCTTTAAGAAATCCTCGCAACCAAATATTACATACTTCCTGTGGATCATGGAAATTCTGTAGTGAACATAAAATCCATCGTCTTTCCAGGATATCAAACAAAAGAACTTTAAATAGATGCCTGGTAAGGAATTCTATTTCACCATTGATTTGTGAAATAATTTTCTTTAAAGAAATTCTTTGTTTTTTATTGTTTATGCTTATGTGCAATTTTTTTTATGTGATGTAACTTTTGTAGTGTGAATCACGCGTTTTTGCCTCTTCGGATGATGAGTATCGTTCATCTCGAAATATAGCTATCAGCCTGTTTAGGCGTTACAGGAACGTCATCGACCGTGGAGGAGGTGACAACCTAAAAGTATATTCAGTATTTTGTATATCTTGATCTTTATTATGCAAATTTCTTTTTCCTTTTTGATCATCTAAACTTTTTATACTGGTGTATCAGGAGTTCATCAGTGCCGGGGT
Organism: Macleaya cordata; assembly: GCA_002174775.1. Taxonomy (NCBI): domain Eukaryota; kingdom Viridiplantae; phylum Streptophyta; class Magnoliopsida; order Ranunculales; family Papaveraceae; genus Macleaya; species Macleaya cordata. The sequence goes on along the minus strand of MVGT01003688.1, from coordinate 205,394 downwards.
AAATGCATATGCACTCGGCTGTACTGATGAGGGATTGAGGAAAGAACTTACAGATATGAAGGACTCTGGTATTGAAATAAAGAGGATGCAAAACTATGGTGGAAGTACAAGCTTGAAGTCCAAGATATTCTCTGAAGAGGTGAGAATCTTTCTAACTTTACATTTCTTGAAATCCATAGATGAGTTCAGCAGCTCCATAAGTATCATGTTCCCCTATTAAAAGGAGTACCTCTGAGGACTATATGACTTTCATTCTTTCTCTCTCCAAAGATCCAACTAGGGTCTACTGTTGATGCATCGATCACAGCCAATAATTTCTTGCAGAAGTTAACAGTAGGACAAATTCATGGATCTTATTTGCTTTCCATTCTGCCTATGGTCAGCTTTTAGAGTAAACGAATTGCTAGTGGATTTCAGAGACAAACAGAGAACTTCATCCTATTTCATTTGGTGTAGTGGCGTGAGGGTTGTTTCATATCTCAGAAATATGGTCAATAAAATAGAAAATATATTTCTTTCAGTCAGGGCTGAATGGCTGGGCATAGCTTCATCACATTGCCTACTTGTCAAGGCATCATAATCTAATTTACATGGTAAGTCAATTTTAGATATTATAAAAGTATACAGCCCACACTGAAGAAAGATTTAGAGCAACGTCACTAAAGACAGTTGGTAAACTACATAAGTTTACCCCTTTTTTTTGTTAATTACCCAAGCATTAGTAAAGGAAGGTACATAATGCAAGTGATGAAAAACTAATTAACGTACGTAAAGGACCATATGCAGAGTTACATTTCAACACCGTTTAGTAACTATATTAAACTTCACATAAATAAGGTAGGTGAGAAAAACCATATAATAATATTGAAATCACCTCACTCAAGTTCAAGAGAAACTCATTCTACTGTTTCGGAAGTTACTCTTTTATTTATTTATTTAGTATTTAATTTTTTTATTTTATTTTATTTGTGCATGTTCTGGATTTTGTCTTTTATTTACACTTCCCTCATTTAGTTCAAGCTTTTAGAATAAGTGGGCATTAACAATGGATTTTCACCCTATAAGTCATAACTTTTCACTGGAAAATAGTGTATTTGTATTTGATGATGCAAAAGATGCTCCTTATTGTAGTGAATATAATTGTAATTTGACTATGGACTCTTCTCAATGGATTGAAAACATGGAATTCTCTACTTCCCATTTCATGATGCAGGTTGATGAGTGCATTCTGTGGTTGAGCATTATATTTATCACCATCTTGTGTACGCCACAACCAACTGTTGTAAGATGGTCGTCTACTCCTCCAGTCTCAGATGAAATCTTGCTTCAGTGGAAAGGTTTTTGCGCTCTCATAGCTAATGCATATTATATAAGAGGAATGGCATGGTGAGAGGACCGGCTAGACTTGAGTTATTTATCTAGGAGATTCAACATGTGGATTTCATAGCTCACATTCATCAGACTATGTTTTCTTATTTTTTCCCCAGGCTTCCAGTGAAGACACTTCAATTAGAACAAATGGCAGTAGTTGGAACTGCTGAGGAGCCATCCGTTGTTGCTAGCCGAATGCGATTAGTATTTAGCACTCTAGAGGTTTGCAACATTTTTCTATATTTTCTGTACAATGCCAATAATATGTTAAACATCTGATGGGGCTAAGGCCTATTATCCTCAACCTTACACCTAATATATATATATTCTCACCTTACGTTTGCATTGTGTAAGTGGGCCTTACATCTATCAATGACTTTCAGCTTGGGTGGGAATAACTCAAAACATAGGCCAAAAATCCTATTACAGACCTTTTATCTGACCGTTAATCTAACTTTCTATCCGAGTTTTAGTTCTAGTTACAGATGCAAAAAAACATAAAAATAAAAAATAAAATAGCTCTTGTTGTAAATGTTAAGAAATGTTCAGATGGAAAAAAAAAAAAAAAAAAAAAGGCTAAGAAATGTTGGGTTTTCTTCCCACACCTATGCTATATGGATGTAGGTGGGGGTGCTAAGTGCTTCTTAGATAATGTATCAATGAAATGATGAGTAAGTGCGTTAAACACTAGAATATTCTTAACCCAAATATATTTTTAGTTTCTGCACCGTGTTATGAAAATTCATCATTCTATGGTTCAAATAGACGAGGCAAAAATAAGAAAAGTTGAAGGTGCTTACTGATCAAGAAAAAGAAGTTAAAGAAAGGAAGAATATACATACACAATGGATTAGTGATCTAGGAAAATGATGTTGATGCAATTTCCATTCCCTCATCTGGTTTTATTTATATACATAGAGGAGAAATATCTTGTGCCCAAATCAAATTTTTTAAGCGTAAACCAGTGTGACCCATTGACTCGTGAAAGATTGGTCCACCTTGTTCTGCCAATTAGTGCGCGTAGTCGAACAGTTCTTTTTCATTGCTCATGATATTTTATCCTTTCTTGAATGCATATAATATTTGTGAAACTAACCTGATTCTTTTGTTGAATTCTGCAGGTAGTGAGTCCACAATGGCCAAGAGTTTAGTTGTAAGTCAAGTATTTCATTTATGGAACAAATTAGTAATGTATTTTCAGCAGAACCTTTTAAATTTTCCTGCCTGTGTCTCAACTGAGAGTATGCAATTGGATGTAAGTAGAAAAATTATCTATACATGTAAGTAAAGAGAAATATATGAAAATTTTCATAGTATATATGATTTTCCACTACTTTGGTTTACTGCAATTTTTGTTGTTTATCAATTCAATCTTGGAACTCTTGCTGATGCTTTTATAGTTGAAATGAAATGCATGCTTTCTGTAATCATAAATTTGGAGATCCATAATCAAGGAAAAGTAAAATAGCAAAAACGTTTATTGAACTTTTACATGCATCAGTTCCATACTCTGTTTTTCTTCGTTTTGTGATTTCGGATAAACATGATTTTTTTTTTTAGGTTCATTACTTCACTCAAGACACTACTCTTAAGGAACACACATTTGGTGATTACACCATATTAATAACACTTTGCAATTTAAGATCTCAATCAAAAAAGAAAAAGATGTAGTAGATTTAGTGTCGTCCACCACCAGCACCTCCACCAGCTCCACCGCCAGCTCCTCCACCAGCACCTCCACCAGCACCACCTCCAACTCCGACACCAATACCAATACCAATGCCAAAGCCTCCCCCTACCCCGTGACCTCCGCCAGCACCTACACCATGGCCAGCACCTCCTCCTAAACCTCCACCTCCACCAGCACCTCCTC
>MVGT01003688.1:144769-190874 GCA_002174775.1 Macleaya cordata | reverse complement strand
AACATTATAAGATTATGACCCAACCTATTATCTATTACTAGCCCTCATATCCCATGCAAGGCACGGGGGATTCTTTTAAAAAATAAAATTTTAAATTTTTTTATTAGATAATTAAAAATTTTAATTGTTTTAGATTGGGCCATATGTTTAGAATGTAGATTTTTTTAACCCACACTTAAGAGAGAGAGTTTTGTTAATCCAATAATAGATAATAGATTGGGTCATATGTTTATAATGTAAGTTTTTTTAACCCACACTTAAGAGAGAGGATTTTGTTAACACAAGGCTTCTCCTATAATATATTACTAGCCCCTATATCCTGTGCAAGGCACGGGGGACTTCTTCTAAAAAAAAAATTTTGAATTTTTTTATTAGATAATTAGAAAATTTTGTTGTTTTAGATTAGGTCATATATTTATAATATAGGCTTTTTTAACCCACACCTAAGAGAGAAGGTTTTGTTAACCCAATAATAGATAATAGATTGGGTCATATGTTTATAATGTAGGATTTTTTAACCCACACTTAAGAGAGTTTTATTAACCCAAGGCTTCTCGTATAGTATATTATAATATATAATAGATTGAGTTGACAAAGCCCTCTCTCTTAGGTATGGGTTAAAAAGACCTACATTATAAATATAAATTCAAATTCTAAAACAACTAAATTTTCTAATTATCTAATAAAAAATTCATTTTTTTTTTAAAAAGAAGCTCCCGTGCCTTGCACGAGATATGGATGCTAGTAATATACTATAGGAGAAGCAGCAGTTGTGTAGCGGCAATGGTAGTAGTGGTGACGATGATGATAGTGATGGTGTTGGTGGTAGGATGGGATGTAATTATTTTCTTAATAGGGTGTAATTATTTGAAGAAGAGACCCCTCTACAAGTACAAAAGATTGGATCTCTCCGTTTAAACTTAAAGCTATTTTTTTTAAAGTAATCACTCCATCCAATTTGGAGGTCCTAATATCAAGCCCCTTTTAAAATTTCCAATCAAACAAAGCACTCGTTAGTCAGGCTGATGATCTTTGGTTCCTATTTGTATATGACCCTGATATTCGCCCCACTTTTTGGGGCTCATTTATATTCTATCCTTTTGGACGTGCCTCTCTATTACGCATTTTTATAAGAGTGTGAAAATACAGAAAGAAAAAAGGGTTTTTCTAGGGTAAATGGCAATTTGTGACGAAAAGAAGGCTACAAGAAAAGCTTAAAGGTAAACATGTATCTTTCTTTGTCTATATATATAGATTCATACCTCAATTTTTGTGCATAAACTCTATCCCTCTACATGTTTGATTAATTACTTCTTAGGCAGTGTTTTATGCAAATTTGATGGTTTTGGTTTGGTTATTGTTTCTTATGATTATTTGGTAAAGTTTCTTCATTTCACATTTTTCCCCAGCTTTGCCCCCAACAGTTCCTTGTTACACCAAAACGTTATGAGTTTTGCTGATTTAGAAGGTGTAGGACCACATGTAACTATTAACTATTTGGCTCGCGATAGGAATCCTGGCTCATGCTTCTTCGATAAAACAATATTGATAGACATCTGTAGACCAAATGAACAACGAATAAGCGGGCAAGTTGCAAGCAAAGAAATCCTCATATATATAGGAGTTTATCACGGTTAGAATCGATTACAAGAATACCATGAAGGAAGTATGAAATAATGCCTACATGAAATAGAAGAATGAAACCTTGCAAAATGAAATGAAAATGAAAATGATCCGTGCTCGAGTTGAGCCATGCGTAGTGAAGTAAGCATATATCCTAGCATCGAAAAAACCCGTCACCCTCTCGTGACAGAATCCTTAGATGTCTCATTGACAAGATTAGAGAGGCCTAGTATGACGGCCAGCCGCCCGACCACAGAGAAGAGCATTCTTTGGGATAGGATACTCGTCCCTCCATGAATTTGCAGGAGAGTAGACGCGAAGATAGAACTGCTGACCCAAATATTGTCGAGCCCAGTTCTCAGACCTTATGTTCCACATTCCCACATTGTCCAAAGCCACGTAAACTGCAGTCCATGACTTGGGATAGACCTGCACCAGAATCAAAAACCACAAAACAGTTTAAAGAAATTTTACTCTTCTTTTTTACTGTGATAAAGTTTTCACACATTTTTTTTTTTAATATCACATCTCTTCTCACACTGTTTACCCCTCACCCTTGGGGATCACATTGAGATGATGCAAAATGGATGATTTATTGGGAGTGTGATCTCTTCACATGATCATCCTCTCAAAAATGACACCACTCTAAACTTTTAACCCCATTAAAAGTCGATCGAATTTCAGCTTTCTAAGCCATCAATTTTACCAATTGTTTCCAACCAATATTTGATAGGGTTAAAAATTTCTAATATTGTTCCCTTCCTACCTGAGTAGTGCAACGAGCGACGGTGTCTCTCAAATTGTACCCTAGTCTGCTGGCCGGTGACCATTGGCCTCCATCCATCCTGCGCATCACACACAAAATGTCAATACTTTACAATCCAACTAAGAAGAAAGAGAAAACAAAAAAGATGCTACAACTTGATTACTGAGCAAATCAATCTTACCCCACAATGAAGAATGAATGACCATCAATATGCCAAGACTGCACGGTGTTTTCCCAGTTCTCAAAGATTACTTCAATAAAAGACCGGAAATCTGCGGCCATGACAGAGGTCTGAAGGTAACCACCACCACCAGTAGGGTAGTCAGGAATGCTCCCAAGGTTGAAGACACCTCCAATCTTGTAGTAATCTGCAAGCTTCAAAGGCGTGCTGGCCGGTGTGTAGGACACGCTATTGACAGCATACCGCTGCTTGCCATTAATGATAGGAGCACTGTTTGCAAGCCTGATCGTTCGGGCAGGTTTGATCAACCCATAGTGGTAAGAGCCTTGAGGATTCGGTCTAGGCCCACTTGCCGTCAGATTCCACCTAATGTTTTAAAAGCATGAAACAAAGTATAAGAAGGATTAATGCTATATGAACCACATCATCTGACCATATATATGTCGCACCGGCTTGTGCTTTTACTTTTTAGAATAATGCTAGATGCACCACCTTTCCAGACCGCACACATTAGTTAACCAAATGACGTGGGAGCTGACATGTACAGCCACAGTCAATCATGTTAGTTAGCTAATATGGTCAGTAAAGGTCCTAGAATTGCTCGTTTATAAAAACAAGTGTAGAAGGCATAACATAAGACAAATAAGATTCAAACAAGAGAGAACATCAACTTATGATAACTACATCTTAATTCTTAAGTATTTGGTTAACTAATGAAACTTACGAAAATTACCTGATAGATCTGGCCTGGTTGAGTGACCAATCAATCTGAACAGTAGGTCCACCAGGGGGAGGACCAGAAACTCCTCTAAATGAATTACTGTAGTGCAAAACGGCTGTGGTCGTGAGAACTGGGCTAGTGAAACGCGAGGAAACAGCGACGTAGTAATCCATTGGAGGCTGATCAGCCGTGACCAAGACAGAGTATGACTGTCCTAGATGAATGTCAAGTGAAGAGTAGCTGTTCTGGAGAGTATGAGACCCTTCAACCTCTACTAACTTCAATCTGTGTCCTTGAATTCTGAAGTTGATGGATGTTGTGAGCCCCACATTCGATATTCTAAATCGATACGTTTTACCTACAGAACAAGTTTTAGAAACAGTAGATAATGTAAATACTAGAATGACAGAACTTGTTAAGAATCATAAAATGTTAAAAGTTCTGGTGTGATTAGGACAGAGATCGTTTATAGTTACCCTGATCAACTGTGAATGTGTATCCATTCCATCCGCGGCCATTGATGAGGAGCCCATCAGGAAAGGGAAGATTGTGTCCTCTATCTAAGATAGCCCTCAAATACTGTAAACACCAAGAAGAGTCCCATATCATTTCTCTGCTATATATAAACCCGGAGCCCAAAATGAACCTTTTTAACTACCTTTACTCATTGAAATGCATTAAGCTTCTGAGGATGAAATGGTCTTTTAGTTACCCCTCTTAAGGGCGCTCTTAGATGGTATTCTTTTTATTAAACATAGGACTTTTATGACTTTTCCATGTTAAATTTTATTTTGCCAAACGCAGGAAGAGAAAATCTAATTATTCTAGATCATGAAAACCACATTCACATATCCCATTAGTTGTGAAGAAAAAGAAATGTTGTGATTGATCTAAATTGGACTTCTTGAAAATAATTACTGAATTACTGTCTCTTTACGGTACTAGTCAAATTTAATAATTCATCATGCTCATTTAAACTATCTGATTCACTTACAGTGTGATTTCTCTTGAACCAGTCGCCAGCCAATACAGTGAATTCACCTGCAGGAGGAGGGAAGGGAACAGGAATTCTTGGTCGACTCCAGATAGTGATACCACCAAAACCTCCTGCAGCCTTGTGGAAAGCAAGCGATGGGAAGTAGAAGAAGCTACCGATCTGATCCTTCACTTGGAGAACATAAGTGAAGTTTTTACCCGGTGGAATGGGACAGTTAGTGCCCGAAACCCCATCCTGCCATGAGTTTCTCCTCTGTTGTAAACCGTTCCTGCTCGAGAATCCAAAAATATGGCAGTTACATATATTATGGTACTACAAATAATCTAATTGTTCTTTCGTCTTACTGCTTCTGCTTACATGCACCAGTTTCTCATCTGCTGTGAAGGAAAATCCCTTCCTGGGTGGGGATGCAAACCCACCAAGCCGGACCATCCCTTTTCTGATCAAGATCCATTGGTGGGAGTGGGACTACTAACTTCTTGATAGAAGCCACAATGGACATGTTGAGTTACTCTAAAATCAGTATGGCTGACTGATACAAAATACATAAATACACTCTTCTGTCTTCACTAGTCAGTACTCACAGTAACTCCGTATGTAAACCACTCCTTCGGCTTCATAAAGACATGGATGTGTCCCCTATGCATTTTGAGAGATAACTATATGTTTGCAAGAGTTCAATTTTGATGCTTAACAAAATAAAAGTTGTGGAGCTAAGGAATCAATCACCTTTTGCCACGCAACGCATTTAATGGTAAAAACTTATTGCGATTTTGTGGACCCGCATCTAACAAAGAACAAGAAGATCGACCTCTCAAGGCCCCTCACCATGTCATGTGCTTCGTGGGAACTTAAATGGTCAACTCTACCATCTTATTGTCCGTCGTTGACCATTTAAGTACCCACCAATCAAATGGTGGGTTCTTCATGACCCATGTCTCACACGGACCACAAAAATTGAAATCGCAAAAGTTGATTAATGAACTTATTAAACGTGCCACATGACAAAAGGTGATTGATTCCTTAACTCCATAACTTTGATTTTGTTGTAGCAAATTTATAATGATGAGTAATACTAAATTTACCAAAAATTCATCCCAAAAAGCACTCCCAAGTGATGTGGTAGTTGAACTGGGGACTTGGTCAAATCAAAGTATTAAATGTGATGGAGGACATTCACATTACGACCATCATCAAGCCATTATGTCTTATGCAGTCAAAAACCCATCCGTTGATAGCATTACACTCGAGGGTTGGATGAATGCAAGTAACGTGCACCTCCACTAAGGTGGGAGTAGATAGTTGTTCCAATTCAGCTATCACATCACTTAGAAATACTTTTTGGGAAAAACTTTTTGTAAGAGTAGCATTCTCTTATAATGATTTATCTTGTGGATATTTAAACGAAAGGTTAGGCGCGCAAAGAAAAAAATTTAGGACTAACTTTCTATGAGAATGATCTCTTGACCATCTAAATGAATCCTAATAGTCGCCTCCATTGTTTTAATTGGTGGCTGAGAGCCCTCACAGCCTAGGCACAACGGCGGAAGCCACTCGCCTAACCTACTAAAGCAAGGAGAGGAAGCAGCGGGGAACCCGTATGTCTTAAAAATAAAAGGCTTTTTAGACATATCTTACTTTTTGTCGTACCTTAACATTATTCCCAATACCGTCCAAAATTAAATGTGGACCCTTAGATCTTGATAAAATATCATTAACGAATAAAAAATGTGATCAGAGTCACGTGAACATTAGTTTAAAATCAAAATGACCAAACTAACATTCATTTTTTATTTTTTCAAATTACATGTCTCTTAATTTTAAAAAAAAATAAAAGTTAATTTGATCATTTTGATTTTAAACTAATATTCACATAACCCTTGTCACATTTTTTTGTTGGTCAACATCATTTGAATAGGGATTTAAAGGTATGTCTAATATTTGACAAACATTGAAGGGATGTGTCAAATTAATCATAAAGAAATAAAAGATAGGTATAAAATTGAGTATTATATCGTGGGTGCCCCGAATAGAAAATGTAGGTGCTAAAGTCATCACCGTTCTGACAACACTTTTTTAAAGTTGTGACCCGACCGAAAATTTTAACCATAGAGTAACGCCAGTGAAACTTAATGGCCAGATATAAAGAAGCCATACTTAATGACGTTGCACATCACTATTGGCGCCTTCGCCTGACATGCAGGTGTCATGTATACATTGACACCTACATGTTAAACGAAGGCGTCAATAGGGACGCACAACACGACTAAGTACAGTATCTTTACATCCAAGCATTAAAGTCGACCTTGAAACCATTAATTTCAAGTTGAATGGACCGAATAAAGTTTCTATCGAAAACGACCAAATCAAAATCCACCGTCCAAAGTGAATTTGTGGGGTTTGCTTGAACTTTTAGAACCCGCCTAAAATTCACTTTAAACGATAAATTTTTAATTATGCTGCTTGCGACAAAACCTATAATCAGTCTGTACAGACTTATTTTTGTCCTAAAAAAAAGTTTTTTGGACCGACCATATGCCAAAATATATGTCAGATACGGATGTGGCATGGTGGGACCCACTACCTTTTTCCCCTCCAAAAGTGATTTGGAGAACTTTTTCTAATGTCCAAAAGTAGACCGCACCATATCACCTTTTAATTGAGCATATGTTCTGACATATGATCATTGTTCGCCGACTCGGCCGAGTCAGGCGCGACTTGGATCGGACTCGGTCCTGACTCGAACTCGGACTCGGACTCGGTCACCACCGAGTCGGCCACCGAGTCCAAGTCGACGAACTATGCATATGATCGATCTAAAAAACACACTCGTAAAATAGGTGGATAGGGACCCTACTTGGCTACTCCCTCGTCCCTATTAGCCTTGAAGTGTCCACGTGCATTTACATGCGATCCAAAAAGACGCACTCACAGTGAAATGGGTGTGTTGGGACCCTAGTCGGCTACTCCCTATTAGCCATGTCCAAGTGGGCATGTGCATTTACAGGTAGCAATTGTACGTGCTACCTGTACAATCAACCCACGCACCAGACAAAAAGTGGAGCATGATAGATTCCCCACTGCTCCAGCCCTTTCTTTATTATATGTGAAATATATAAAAGCTATCCTTTCCTTTTCATTGAATGCCAAAATTATCAGGCATTATCCATAAAACCCTACAAATGAAGTTTCCACCTTCAATGGGCTCATTTCGTCGTTTTCAAATACGATAGAGGTACTTTCCTCCTTTTCAGTCCATCATCCCCACCCAACAAAAAGCTTTCATTGAAAAATAAATTTGTTAATAAATTCCATTAAAAGCGTCTGTGGCTATTCAAGAAAAACAAATTCATGAAAAACTGTCATTTTAGTTAGTGATCCAAAAATTTGTTTTCAAAAATTAATTTACACGTATAATAATATACATCTTATACTATATCCAAAACTGTTTTAGGATTTACAATAAAATCATGTAGGATTTTGTAAAACAAAAAAAATGTTATTTTATGTGTTTTCAATGAAATTATATAGCATTTTATAGTACAATCAAAATACAATTTTAGATGTGATACAACATATAGTTTAGTTTAGGTGTAAACTAATTTTTGAAAACAAGTTTTTAGATCGCGAACCAAACGGGCCTAATTTTATTCTTTTATATTACGTGTGTAGAAGATTTGGACCCATAAAGATTATCAAAAATAATTTTCATTTTGATTTGACTTTAGGAATATGTGAAAAGACAATATTTTAATGAAATTGAAAAGATAAAAGGGGAGAATTGGTTCATTGATCAAAATGTTGATCTTCTAAAAAAATGAAAAGATTTTTAAATATTTTTTTTAATTTAAAAAAAAATGCTTGGACTAAGAAAAAAGATTTCTTGAAAATTGTGCAAATAGAAAATCCAGCGAAAGAAAAAAAAAAAGCACTTCAAGGGTAGATGTTGAAGGGTCAGGAGGCTATGTAGTAAGTATTATGGGGAGAGTTGCCGAATTGATCCACAAAACCACTAAAATTTTGTTAAGTACTAACTTCTACATTGAAGAGTGTAAAGGAACAATGTTCTTAGTTTGAACATCTTTTAACTTGGGAGATAAATCTTTTTCCTTCTTTTTTTTTTTTTAAATAAAAATCATTTCAAATTTAGTGGATCAATGATCTAACCCTTCCCCTTGCTCTTCTAAATCATTAATAAGTTCTTTCTAGAAGAATAATGGTAGTCAAACATAAATGCTAGACATAAAGGGGACCGACATAATGATGTGACCTTCTTTCATTGGCCAAAGCATTTGACATGTAGCATTAATCTCAATATCCAAGGCCTTGACCAATAGAAGATTGCGATTTTGTAGACCCACCTTGTTTGTGACACACTAAGACCACACCATGTGATTGGTGGGAACTTAGCCGATTAATCCAATATTTTTTTATCGTCTAGGTTCCCACCAATCACATGGTGGGGTCTCAGTGGGTCACAAACAAGGTAGATTTACAAAATTGAACTCAATAGAAGGGGTTCACGTCAATATGTCGACCCCTTTTATGTCTAGCCCAATATGTATGACCTGTGTTACTCTTCATATATAGTCCAAAAGATCAGACCCGATAAGATTTTTTGGATGACTATTATGGATCCAAAAATATTTTTACCTCTATATGGGCCACATTTTTGACCACATGACGTGACAGCTGATGTGTACATACCACAACAACTAATAATTACAATTTTACTTTTTATTCTTACTTGAATAAAACGAGACAAAAATAAAATAGCTCTTTTGGCAAAGAATAAAAATTAAGAGTACAACTGGACATATTGGATGGTGTGGCATGTATACATCAACTACCACATCATGTGGTCAGATAATGTGGTCCGCATAGCATTATTCTGAATAACACAATGAATGAACAAATCTTATTTTTCCGTGGAAAACATTTCTTTCTTTAGGCAAACCGAGCTTTACATGTATTAAAACTGTAATAAATCTTGGTTTTTGGTTTTTTGAACCAGATATTTCCGCCTAACATTTTGCCTTTCCGCCCTTACCAAATTGCCTTTACTCAAAAGGATAACTTGTGTTTCTAGAACCGCGAGATCATTTTTAAGAGTTGCATCATCTGATTCGCAAATCAACATGCCATTGAAAAACAGTGATGCTATTAGATTTGAGAACTTGCGGATTTGCCATCCTTAAATAGAAAACTTGAATGGACCGAATAAAGGTACTATCACAAGTAACATAATCAAAATCCACCGTCCAAAGTGAATTTGTAGGATCTGTTTAAAAATCCACTTTGAACGGTGCATTTTGATTCTATCGCAAGCGACGGAACCTTTATTCAGTCTATATAATGGTGGTCCTTAAAATAGTTACCTTTAACGATGCCGATTTTCAAGGACCCGTATATTAGCCCCAAAGAGAAAAGTCAGTACCACAAACTGCCCACAAATCTAATACATCAGCACCTAAACTACATTGACAACTTCTGCAGAAAAATTAAAGGTTGACATAGCCACGTGGCGCCCCCTGATTTGTCACCTCGCCTGACATGCAGACAATATGTTTGCATGTCAAGTAAGGTGACAAATCAGGGGGCGTCACGTGACTTTATCGACCACTAATTGTCTACAAAAGTTTTCCAAATAGAATTATTCGATCATAATAGGTAGCATTTGGCTCGTCATCTTTTCTATTATCTTTGAAAACAAATGATTACCCCATTAACAAGCGGTTTGCCAAAGTATATGCTACGCGAACGCTCAAACTGATCTCCAGAGTGACTCCCTTCCCAAACTAACCTCCTATGTGACTTCCTCAATGACTCATTTGCATGTGGGGCTCACATGAAGATGATCCAACGGCTGATTTTTGGTGAAGATGCTCTCCTCAATGAGATCATCCTAGCCAAAAATCATATCATTCTGAAACTTTTAAGCGTTTGATCGGTATGATGGAAAATTTCATGCTAAATTTTAATGGCTCAAAATTTCACCATTGAGATGAAGGGATTATAAGTTTTAGAATGGGCTGATTTTTATTGAAGATGATCTACATAGTTAGGAGAGCATCCTCACAAAAAATCAACCTTTGGATCATCTCCACGTGAGCTCCACATGCAAAGGAGTCATTCAAGGAGTCACTAAGTTGTCTACCGTGGTTTGAGTGAAACTGTATCCCTTTTGGGTCTTAAATTCCAAAGTAACTTTCCGATTTAGACTTTGTCGACTCCATTTAAATTAAGGGATAATGGCCAAAACATCCAATATATAACTTTTTTAATCCATTTAGTACACAAGATTTTTAATAAGGCTGAAATACCTTTTTTAAAGCTTTTTGAATCCGTTTAGTCCTTTTTAAACTTTTCTAAATCTATTTAGTTCATTCCTTCCTTTTTAATGTTCCTATTTTACCCTTATTATATTTCTCAATCACCTTTTTGTCTTTTTCAAACTTGCACAGCTGTATGAGAAATAAAATGTAGTTATCTTTTTCGTTTTTAAACTTTAAAATACTATATCTATTCAACTAAAATTCAGATTTTGACAAAATTCATATATTTGGAAAGCACTTTTTGAGATCTTTGAAACTAGACCAGTCAAGAATAGTTTTTGGAAAAAAAAAATTCACAAAATTTATTCATGCAAAAGCGTTTTTGCATATGAGTTCATGCAAAAATGTTTTTGAATAGATCTACAAAAATATTTTTGCATATGCTAAATCATTATGTGAAACATTTTTGCATAAATCTATGCTAAATCATCTGTGAATCATGATTTTGCATAGTTCTTACAAAAATATTTTTGCATAATTCTATGCAAAAATGTTTTTGCATGAATTTTATGCGAAAACTTCATGCAGAAACGTTTTTGCATAGATCCATGTTGAATTTTTTTCTTCTTCTCTCTTTTATCTCTTTCTGTTCTTTTTTCTCTTCTTTCTCTTTCCTTTCTTCTCTCTCTCTCTCTCACGTCCCTTTCTTATCTCTTTATCCTCTCTTTTCCTTCTTTTCCTTCTTTTCATTCTTTTCTTTCTTTTCCCTTTCTCTTTTTTTTTCCTACTCAGATCTTTCTCCATTCTCTTTTATTCTCTTCTCTATATCTTCTATATTTCTCATCTTCTCTATCCCGATCTCTCTCTCTCTCTCTCTTGGTGTGATGGTAGAAACTATATGTCTCTCTTTCTCTCTCATCATTATCAAGATCTTTTGTTGAATGGTGAATGATCGATGAATCGAAGCAAAGGAAACAAGTGAAGATCGAAAGCAGCAAAGCTTATTAATGTAGAGAGAGAAACAGAGATTCTTATTCAGTCAAATTTTGATTTCCATAACTAATTAGTTAAAGGGCAGATCTGTCTAAATTTTATTTTTTGGACTAAATAGACTCATAGAAAATTTGGTGGACTAATCAGATTGAATTAAAGTCTTAATGGATGTATTGTACGATCTCCCTTAAATTAATTGATTATGACTTAAAAGTGATTATGCCCTTCAAAGAAAAAGGCCCGCAATCAATTTTAGGCTTATAATTAATTAATTTAAAAAGGTAACCAGCCAAAACGAGATCAGATTTCAAATTAAATTGTATCAAAGCCTTTCTTTACCAAACGCGGCAGAATTTTTTACTGTTCCGGGTTATTGTTTTCACCTTGAGGAAAAAAAAAACTCACCCCAAACTTTCTCCTAAGAAATTAAAGAAAAAGGAAAAAATAAATTGGATGTGAAAGTGGAATCGAATTCGAGACAAGTTTAGCTTAAATAAAGTATCCTGTATGAATTGAAATTAAAAAGAAGAACTAAAACTAGAACAGTAAAAAGGAGGATTGATTTCATTTCATTTCATTTTATACGTACCAGGAGATGAGGAAGGGCTCATTCAAGTAGTTGAAAACACTTATAATCAAGTTATCATTAGTAACCGAGTCGATTCTAGGGCCAGGAAATTGTCCATTTATCAAGATCCCCTGCATCCAAGAATAATTATGTTACAAAACAACATTCAAAAACACTACTGATAAATGAAAAAAAAACAAAAAAAACATTCAAAAACATAGATCCGGACATTTCCTTTTTGAACACACCAAAAAAAAAACTACTTTTCAAAGAAAGATAGCGAAGCGATTTTATCTCTTCAAATTTTGTTTTACCCGTTGTTTAACACCGAGAGGGTAGATATCTCCGAAGGTCACCTTCCATGTCAAGAACCTGTAAGGATCTTCACCACTAACATATGAAACAAAGAAGAAGAAGAAGATGAGAGAACAGAGTAGTTTTTTATCTCTCATTTCGTTCTCTAGCTTCTTCTCTCTGTATCAGATTCAAAAAAAAAATGTATTTCGATCTCTCTCTCACTCTTTTTTTTTGGTTTATCTCTGTTTAGGTGAAAGAAAATGAGATAGAGGGAGAGATCTTCTGAAATAAATTACGGCGCCATTAAAAGAAGTTGCAGCTAGAGAAATCCGGTGAACTCTCTCTGTTTCTCTCTCTAACTTTCTTCTTTTTTGGATATTCAGTGGACGGGGAAGAAAGGCCGAAGAGAGAGAAAGACAGAGAGAGAGATGTGAGCTGAAAATGGTGGATCTAGCGAATCTTGATCTGTTTACAGCCTTTTTGTAAGTAAAGAGGCAAAGGTGTCTGTGTCACTGACCTGCAGGTGGAGTGGAGTGGAGTAATGCACTAGTTTTGATATTGTACTCCATTACGTTGGATAATTATCCAACTCCACGTTCGTTCTTGCAACACGTCGCACTAATTCATAATTCGAAAAGGTATATTCCCTTACCAAGCTGCAACCCACTTTTTGTTTGGGACGGTGCTATGTGATTACTTGTAATTCTAGTGGGAAATCTAAAAATGTATCCTAAAAAATAGAAAATACATGATGAAAAAGTGTTTTGCTCTAGTGGAAAATTTTTAAAAATGGATGAAAAAATTAAAAAAATAGAAAAGAGAAAAAAAAAACAGTTGTGATATGTTGTGCTCTTTTGTTTAAGGAGAAAAAATAGAAAAGTGGGAGAGAGAAATAGCTTTCCTAATATTTAAGAATTAAATATTGTGCATTGTAGCTCATCCAATGAGCGTGCCGCTCATTCGATCACATCCTCCACTATGGATCCCTAAAATGGTGGATTGAGATCCATTTTAGGGGTTAAGGGGATCCAGTAGCGTGTGAAAACTGATCACTCCTACTAGAAATGCCCTTAGGTGTTTAAATTTTAAACACGGACTCTTGGGGCCACATGGATACTCTTTAAGAGTTGAAATTTTGTGAGCAGTAGTGCTTTTTCGAACTGGTTTTTTTACAAAAAAAAATGTTTTACGCTTATGTGGCATTGTGGGTCCCACTGCCACATAAGTTGGAAACCCCTTCAAAATACTTTTGGGAAGGAAAAAGTGGTAGGTCACACCCTACCTCATATGCGTCTATCATGGGTTTTGTAAAATGGTCAGTCTCAAAATCATTTCTGTTTTATGAGGTTGTTCTCCTCACCATGTACAACATCATCACAAAAAATCAGTCAATTCTAAAATTTTTAACCCAATCAAAAGTTAATCAGAGATAGATTGAAAATTAACGATGAGAAAAAAAAAGTTTAGATTTTGATGTGGTTAGAAATTTTAGAATGAGATAATTTTTTGTGAGGATGTTGTACATGGTGAGGAAAACAACCTCATAAAATTTTAACTCTTGAAGTGTATCTATATGGACCTCACATGCGGGTGTTTAAAATTTAAACACCCGATCAGGTGTTCAAATAGCAAAATCCTTTTGTTTGATAGGAAGGATAATTACCCCGAGGTAAAAACCTTGGTTCATGGAAGTAACCGACCGTAACCTTGATGTGGCGCTCCCTTTTCGGAACCTTGCGCTCACACTCTGAAGGCATTTTGAAATTATAAACAATTTTTAATCGGTCGCTCCGACTCTTCTGCTCCCGCACTCCATTCCGCGCTCTAATTACTTATGGTGCAATTTTAATATTGATGAAAAATCAATAGATCATAACTAAAAAAATTTAAAATTTCAATCAATTTTTCATTGATCAAAAGATTTTACAGAGGTACATAGGCCTTTGGCCTAGCGGTTGTGCATCCCACCTATACCTTCGTATTATGATTAAAACTTTTTTACCATTAAGTTTATCTTATCTAATAATTTAGAGTCCTCTCTTGTTCTTAATGACGCCGTTTCTACTCTGTTGTGATATTTCATCGAACGTAGTAGCGATTTGTGATTGTAGTTTGTGCAATAGGACTCCCTAGTAAAAAAAAAAAAATATTTTACAAAGAAGAATTCTGTGTAAGCCTGTGGGGTAGGATAGAAAAAATATAGTGCAAGTAAAAAAATACTTTTTAGACATGAAAATCTCAATGAAATGTCGAGCTCATACGTGGCGCCATAGAACTCACCCATACTTGTCTAAAAGTGACTTTGGGAGTCCTTTACTTATGGCATGAACCCTACGGTTACGTTGCGTCAGTTACGGCGTAGGAGATTTCCGTCAATCCAGGAAGAAGCCCTCTTCCATATTACCTATTATCCTTCTGTAGAAAATTATGTGGGCTTTAAGACAATACCTTCGGAAAGACGCCCTCTTCCACAATACTTATATTTACAGCAGAATTTTACAGAAAAACTTATAAAATTAAAATCCGACAGTAGTGTATATTAACACACTTTCTTAGGTTTGCATAACACATTTTTGTGATTTGTGAAATCTAAAATTATTCGTAAAATGGTGTAGGTTGTTCGGAAACAGAGGTGAAGACAAAAAATAAGATTAACGAGGTTTTACAGGGATCACGGATTTACCCCCGTTTCACTTTCACATGTACGATTGGGCAAAGTTCACGTGCTGTTGAATACGACGACAAAGCAATAAATGCTCTATTCTATCAAATTGGCGCAGGACATTTCTCCGAGAGCCGATATTTCCAGAAAAGTGTTTTATATTGGCTGGCAGCTGTATGCCTGTATTAGTAAAGTGGATGGATCACCGAATGGAATGATATCGATCCGGCGGAAAGTGAAATGCATTTATATATACCTTTCCTGCATTTATCAATTACTGATGAGAATTTAAATGTGAAGCGGATCGAGCATGAAATAGTAAACCTAATTGGATGATCATAGCCGTTAAATCATAATTTTTTTTTGTTAGAATGTTCTTCCTACTATATTGTAGTTCATTTTCATTAAAAATCGACTCTTGATTAATGTAGACCCTACCGACAATTGTGATAAAAATATAACGATGATATTAATATAAAGATATCACCGAAACCCCTCTCTTATATACCACCGCCAACTAAATTAACGGTCAATTAAAAAAAAGGCTTTTAGAAAACGGAAATGCTAGACCTACAATAAATTCTTGTTACATAAGACTAATCCGATGGTCAATATGTTTCATATACTTTTGTAATTCGTACCACATCCCCAAGTGATATGAATTTCACTGTAAATTTTTTCTTTTATATTAAATTCTGTAGCTTTTTTTTTGTAACCCTAGCACTGTGATTTAGAAAAAGGAAAAAAGATAGAGGAGGACATAAATCCAAAAACATTTTTGTTCAGACCATTAAATATGCCCTTCATAATCACATGAGCACATGAACTAGTACAGCTTCGTAACAAGACCCTGGTCTATCGGCATGAATGCCTTCAAATACATAATCTAACTAACATGTACTACATTACATAATACACTAAAATACTAACATGGAAGTCACCGACAGGTTTCAATGATATGCATTTTCTATACATCTAAAAACTTACAATACTATACATATGGTGCATTATTTTACTTTAGAAAATGATCTGAAATGTCTAAAAATGCTTCCTTCTGTTGTTGAATTACTTCTGCTAATACAATATTTGTTAGGCATAATATATAATTGGGATGGGTTACTAAATTAGCTAATTAAATAGAGAGCAGATCCTCTGTTCTTTATTGTCCTTATTTGCATTTGCTCTCCATGTGTCCACGTTTATTTTAGCTTAAAAGGTCATATGGAGGCGAACTTACAACTGATTTCTTTTGTAAGATTGTTCTCATCATCATATTAATCATTCTCACAAAAAACTAATTTATTCGTAGACATATAATACAATCAAAAGTTGATTGAAAAATAAACTATTCATTATCATCATATTTTTTTTCGATCAACATCTGATTGAGTTAAAAGTATTAGAATTGCTGATTTTTTGCGATAGTGATTTATATAATAAGAAAAAGAATCTTATAAAATAATTAGCCATTAATTCGAATCAAATCAATATGGGTACATAAAAAGTACATGCAAATGGACACAGATGATCTGCTATCAGTTAACTACCATTTAGTTTAAAAGGAGGAAGAATCTGATAAAAAAAAGATTTTTTCTTTTTTTTTTTGTTTTTTTGCAGATCTTGGCAAGTGTGAGCTTTGGCTCTCATCGAGTCCCAATTTTTATGTCTTTTCCCTCGTCCACTAGGTATCTCTTTAAGGAGTTGACATGTGGTAGGAAACCGTTGTCTCTATTTGGTGTACCTGTTGTTGTGGATATTGGAAAACGTGGGTTCATTCCTTGAGTCAAATCATCAGTTGGTGGATCTGATCGATCAAAATTTGACCATCTAATCGAACTGGTGAAATAATATATGTTATAATGTTTGAATCCAATTTGATGGCCTAAAAGAAACCATGTAGCGGGACTCTTCTTCAATAGATTGAGTTGAAGGTCCTACGTACACAGTTCATCGGAGGAGTAAGTTTACAGCTTAAAGTCTGTTTGGATGGAAGATTTTAGGGAGGAATTTGTTGGTAACTAATTAAATTTATAACATAATTTTTCAGTGGATCACAAAATTCAACGAGGACCTACTCACCATAATTTATAGTGTGTTGAGAAAAGTCTCACATAAGATATGAAAGCCTAGCAAAACTTAATATATAATGATCTTGGGTCAGACTACTTATAGCCAATTGGTTTTGAGTTGGATACCCATAAACTTAATATAGTAGAGATGAATTATGTCAAATTTCACAGAAATTGTCCGTTTTTTCCCTCAGTAAATTTTGTACTGACTGCCAAAAGCCTAAAACAGTTGGCTAGGCCTGATTTTTTTTTTTTCAAAATGCCACGAAGACATAAAATAGAACAAAAACTAAGGGCCCGTTTGGTTCGTGATCCAAAAACTTGTTTTCAAAAACTAATTTACACCTATAATAATATACATATTGTACTACATCCAAAACTATTTTAGGATTTACAATAAATTCATGTAGGATTTTGTAAAACAAAAAAAAGTTGTTTTATGTGTTTTCAATGAAATCATATAAGATTTTATAGTAAAGTGAAAATGCAATTTTAGATGTGATACAATATATAGTTTAGTTCAAGTGTAAATTAGTTTTTGAAAACAAGTTTTTGGATCGCGAACCAAACGGGCCCTAAGTAACGCTAGGTTGGCATTGGAGGGACTTAGGCTTGAATTATGTAAGCCCATGATACTTAAAACCTGGGCTTAGGTTACTTTGTTCCGGGAAAGGGTTTAGCACAGTTCACACAGTTCCTTCTTATTGCAAATTCGGCTACTATTCAATTCAGTTGTTCTCTACATTGTTAACGGTGCTTTTTTTTTTTGTCTGTTGGCGGTGGCGATACTGTCTCTATAATCAATGGTGTTTCTCTTTGGTCTTTGTATTTGTATTTGTATTTGTATTTGATTGTTAATGGTGCATTTTCTTACATATGTTGGTGGCAATGTTGTCTCTATTATCAATGGCGTTTTCTTTTGAGCCCTTGTATTTGTATTTAGACAATTGCCCTATCATCATCATCTACTCGTGATCGTCAAAGATTTTCGAAAAATTCAACTACAAATGGTTGATTTTTTTTTTTAATTTTTTTTTAGTGGTAGAGGTGACGATGGCAGTGGATGGTGGAAGTGCCAGGGGAGACAAAGGGAGGGAGATCTAAAATTTCCACTCTATCTCTCTCTTCTCTCTTTTGGAGGCAATGGTGTGGAGGGCCGTTGGTGGGGGAAGATGAAGTATTGGGGTGTATTTTTGTAGGATGACATTATCAGAAGAAAGTCCCTAACAAATGGATTTTGAGCTTAAAGACCCAAAATGAATCAGTCCCTCCATCAATTTTGACTGTCCCACTATCAGCCCCCAAAAATAGGATTCACTTGGACCCCATATAACATGAGGTTTTTTAATTAATATGTGGATTAGAGGCGTACGGTTGTAGGTGGTTTAGTTTTTTAGATAATAGTAACAACTAACAACAAACGATTAGTGAATTCTATGAATAATCATTGGAAAGATCGTTTCTCTTCATAAATTAGCATACACGTGCTCTTTGTACATGCATTGTATATATTCTTTATGTTGATATTTATTTTTTATACTGATTTTTTGTTTAAGAAACACACACATTAGAAGTGTAATACGATCCACTTTTTTTATTAATACTCCACTTACACTTACACTTAATTTACACCTGTATGTGGAACCGTTGTGCATACACGTGCTCTTTGTACATGCATTGTATATATTCTTTATGTTGATATTTATTTTTTATACTGATTTTTTGTTTAAGAAACACACACATTAGAAGTGTAATACTCCACTTTTTTTATTAATACTCCACTTACACTTACACTTAATTTACACCTGTATGTGGAACCGTTGTGCAATATGATCTAATAGTTTGTTTTGATTTATATGATAAGATCATGTTCATAAAAAATTAGCGGATTGAATCACAAAATTCAAGTGCCACGAGTGTAGAATAAGATTGATAGAAATAGATCATATAATAGGTTTAAGAATTAGAATGTCAATTCACAATTATATTAAGAAATGGAATACGAATGCATTATGCATACCACTATTGATATTTGCGGCTCAAATAAGCCATTTTAAAGCCGATGTGAGCCTCTTTATTATAGTAGAGATAATACATATATATATATGACTTGACTAATTAAGCTCATATTGCAATTAATTGCTTCGCATTGATAGGGTGCGCATACTGTTCTGGACCATTGAAAAACGTATCTACCACTATTTGAGCAGCTGCCTCCGTCGGATGGTAGAGATCCCAGAAAAGATGATCTCTCCTGTTCTTACAGTAGGTTGCAATTGGCAGGCATGGAAATTGGGCTTTAAACTTGCCCAGCCCACAACAAGCAGATTTAACCTCACTAAACCCTGTGATATTATTAAAAACCAAATATTTAGGTCCAAAATATTAATCTCCACAAGCCCCATGCAAATGTGTTGTGTGTGTTTCCGTGTATCAAAGAAGCTCGTACATGCATTAAAGGGTTCACACCCCATTTTTTCCTATTGACACTTCACTTATTCTTACACTTATCTACACCGAATATGGAGCCATGTAAACATGATTTAAGGGATGATTTTCTTCTATAGGTCATTCTTTTCAAAAAACAAAAAAAATCAGTCGTTGAATCAACCCCATACAACCCTTATAGGCCAGCGTAAGCGAGTGTAAGAATAAAATATATGATACACAACTTAAAAATGATGAAGTGGAGGGTGTTTTTGGCTTCAATCAGCAAATTTTGAGTATATATGAAGCCACGTTAAAATAGTAGACGCATAAGCTGCAGGTTCAATTTTATGGTTCATGCCAAAGATAAAATTGAGAAGAAATGGGCTTACCATACAAAGCAGGTTGTTGAAGGAAGTCGACCATGATGTCGTAAGTGAAAAATAAAGAGTAGTTAATGTCTTTCAGCTCTGATTTGAGTTCTTCTAACAGTGGCTTTAGGGCTTCATTGTATTTCACAGACAAGTAATTTGCTTCCTCATTGCACCCTCCGGTTTCGTTTTTGCTCCTAAGGGATGGACAACATCCTATCAACCCGACCCCAACTACGGCGAATTTACGAGCACCGAGATAGTAGATTCTCTGCAAAGAAGAAAAAAGAGAACAATCATGAAGAAGAAGATAATAAGCAAGGAAAAGGAAACAGAGGATATATTTGAGGTTTGCTAGCTGATACCTTTAACTGGCCTTTCAGTGTAAACATCAAAGAATTTATGTACTGCTGATCAGAACTGTACTTTTGGCGTAGATTGGAACCGGATTGGAATAAGTTGAGGATGTCGTTGCTACCGATCGCAATCAAAAAGACCGATTTGGCCAAGTATGTTTGTGCTCCAACGGTTCCTAACTGTTGCAACAGCTCTTCATGTACTGTTGAGTAGTACTCTATCTGTTTGTTGAATGAGATGGACTGCCGCTGCTCAAAACAATATATACGTACTATACTAAATTAGTACTAGCAGGAATCACATACAATGCAGGTGCATGTTAGATATTTATTAGACTCGGCAAAACATGATTTTTTGACTCGGCAAAACATGATCCTCACTCAGTGTCGACCCTAATTGTGTTTCATTTAAACCCTATCTTAACTCGACCTGCACGATGACCCATCAACTTAGCTAGGGTAAGGGTCGACCCCGATTTGTTCTGTTGGTTTGAAAAAATAACTCGTTTCATAAATTAATCAGAGTTAAATTTAATAATCTTGACCCACAAGCCTTAATCTAGATTCGTGGGCAAATATTTATGTGATGGATGGACCATAGTTCACAAGCCCTACTCTCAATGAACAAATAAGAAAATATTCATGACAACCACACTTAATTCATCAGATTATATATGCTGCCATGCTAGTCTAGAATCCAGATACATATTGCTTACGAAGAGTTTGTTTGTATCGTTTAGGACTCCGGCTCCTCCCGATGCAAAATTGATGCCTCCACGATCAAGTACCACCTTGGCCTTGTTAGAATCAGATTTAATCGATAGATATGGTGGCGATGTTGCTAAGCCGAGCTTCTCAGCTGTCCAAATTAAGAAGCAAAAATTTAAGTGAGACCAAAAAAAATAAAATAAAAGAAGATCCAAGAAGAAGAAAAACAATATTCATCAGTTCAAAATGTATATAAAGAGTAATTTCACAAAAAAAATAAATTATAATTGTATAAATAAATAGATAATGCTAAAAGTACTCCCGGGATGACTCCATGATGAGGTGGCAAGATCTGCTTCAAACTTAAAAAAGTAAAAAACAATTTTAGACAGGCAGATCTTGCCACCTCATTCTGGGAGTCATCATGAGAGTCATCGTAGGAGTACTTCTAGCATTACTCTAACGAAATCCAAAGCATAAAGTGATTTTGAAACAGGTCCAACAATATGGGCGGACCACGTACACAACTTTTTTCTGTCCACTTAAACCTTTTTTCGTTCACATATATAAATTTTGTTAGGGATCGATACGCACGAACTTACATAACGAAATCCATAGCATCATTAATGAAGATTTATTTGGTTTACTCACCGAAGAAATCAGCAGCATTTTTTCCATTACTGTACCTTCCGGTCGCCTTTTTACCGGCGAAATCGACACCATTGTGAGGGAAATTAGCTTTGAGAAGGGAGAGTTCTAGGTGGTTGTTGTTGCCCACATCAATGAGAGAGTCTCCAAACACAAAAATAGCTGGAACCTCCCCATTTACTTCTGTGTAAGTCATGAAGAAGGTGAACAAGAATAAGAAGAAGAAAAAGAGAAGACAGTTGTGATGATAAGCCATTGATTAGAGCTTAATAATTAAGACTCTCTCTATCTGATCTCTTTTATCTCTCTAAATATCTGAATGTGTATATGGTTATATATATATTCTGCATGTCAGAACTTGAGAGATGGGTTCAGGTTGTGACACCTGTTGGTTTTGAAGAGGAAACCAGAAGTTAAAGGAGTGTGTGTGAATATGAATTGTCGACCAGTAAGACATCTTTGAAAATGCCGTGTGAACTCTTAAGATATGGCATATATAATTAAGCCTATATATATATATTCTCTCTCATTCGATCTCTCACTGATATAACATTTTCAAAGTCTCCTGAGTCAAGCATTAATGAATGGTGACAGATCGTGCACTTGTAAATTGTAATGATGGATAATATAATGGGTTCTTAATTTTGTTCATATTATTATTAGATTAGATCTAAAATATAGAAAGGAAGGATCACACTTACATGTTATTTTTACAATGAGTTTACATTTTAAATAATTTTTAGGGCCATTTTAAGTATCCTAAGTTTACTATTAAATAATCTAATAGCTGATTTTGGATGAAGATATATTCTCCTCTCACCTTAATTATAACCCATCATCTTTTGGTTGCACCAATAAAATAAATGAATCAATCAATTATCATTGATTTTTAATCACTAGATGGTGGGATAATTTTTTGTGAAGATGATCTCCTTAACGTTCATATCACATCAGCATATGAGTGGTCTCCAAGTGAGCCCACTTGAAACTGATTTCAGATTGTAGTTAGTCAAATATAAACTACAAACAGAACTATATATACATAAATTGTGCAAGTCGGGCACACTGAAACTAGATATATAGTAGCTACATATGTATTAGTCACTCAAATACAATTAAAATTCACACAATATTTTTGAGCAAAAATTATAAAAGACTCTCAAACTGTATAAATTTACTATAATCGGAGATTTTCGTAATACAACTCTCAGCACTAGAGATATACCATAGCATACATAAAACATACGTGCTAAGGTATATTTATAGAGGTCATTTCTACCAACACAAACATGATCATTTCCATGAACCTTAAAACCCACAAAATTGCCCAATTGATGAAGTTCTGGGCCATGCAACAAAAAAAAAATTGTGATGATTTATCAACAGCCTATGCGCAAGTACTATACACCCTTACGTCTACCATCACTCAATACCTAATTAGGCTTCTTAAGAAGAATGCGCGTGAAAAGATTGGGTGCGTGTGACGTTGGTTAAGAATGAGGGGTAGAATGGGTTAGAAAGAAAATTGGGGCGGGGAGGCAGAATTGCTTCAGTTTTTCTGTGCAGATGCAAAGATTGGGTTGGACGCGCTCAAGAAGGCTATTTTTCAGGAAGATTGGGACTTTCTAAGAAGATATTGTTACGTAATAGTAATAATGCAACGCATATATCTAGCCATAGTAAGTTAATTTTTTTTGGAAAACACCCATGAGTCCATGACCATGACCCACCAGCTCCAGCTGCTGGTCCAACGATATATAGTGCAGTACACACAGTGTTGTTGGTCATAAAATTAAATATATTTTATTTTGGGCTTCGTCAGCTTTCATTGACTTTTTGTATAGAATCTGCTGCATTCCATTTTTTTTTTAATAGTTGGGATAAATAGCTTTGCCTAGTTTTTGGTTTAAACGACCCCCCATATATTGCAAAATTAATGATTTTCTTCGATCGTGGCAGGTCGATCTTTGGTTAATTGGGAGTCTAATTTTATATTAGACTTCATGGCAGGTCTTGGTCTGTCCTCAAGATCTTCCCAGGATTTTTTGGCGTATTTGCAGGGTTATATATGCTCCTATTTATATTTATAGGATGAGGTGTCCTACAATGTTAGAATTTCTTTTGGTTTGTCCAAATAATTATTAGCATGGGTTCCCATGCTTGGTTTCGTATAGGTTGGAAGTTAGGACGTATTGAGCCCTCCTCGGATCTTACAAGAATTCAACTTTGAACGGCATTTTTTGGATTATTAATAAAGCTTCTCCCTTTCTATGTGTTAACCTAGTCACGATATATGTAAGTAAAGTGATACTTGTGTGTGATTACTAATGTTTTGTTTTTTGTTGATTGGATGAGTCTATTTTTATGAGATCAATTATCGATGCAATAATAAATTAATGAGGAGAAGAAAGCGAATTAATGGAGTTAAACAACAACAATAATGCCGATCAAAGACAAAAAAAAAAACAAATTAAACTACATTTATTTCTCTATAATTGATTATTCAATAGATTAAACTCATATACATATAGACATGATGAAAATATGAGAGGAATTATAGGCCGTGGTAAAGGCACAGGTTAAGTTGGACCTGAATTCATTTTACACACCCATGACTTATTAACTAGCTCACATAGCAAGTAATTGCTTCACATTGATAGGGTGCACATATTGTTGTGTACCATTGAAAAACCTATCTATAACGATTTGAGCAGCCGCCTCCGTCGGATGGTAGAGATCCCAGAAAAGATAAATTCTCCTGTTTTTACAGTACCTCGCAATTGGCAGGCATGGAACCTCTGCATTAAATTTTCCCCGTCCACAACAAGCTGTTTTAACTTCACTGAACCCTGTAATTTAAAAAAAATAAAATAACAACAATATCAATAATATTAGGCTCAATTATTGAGAATTTAATGGTAGGGCCACAACAACAGGCAGCAACAAATCAGGAGGCGATAACATAATATGCCATATTTTAATTGGCGGTTTCACTTGACATGCAGGAAAAAATTAAAAGGTGTCGTGTCAATATGTCGCCTTTTGTTGGTGCCCTAGCATTACTCATTAATTATTAATCTCACTACATATTTTATTAATCAGGAAAATTAACTATATTGATGTACCATAAAGAGCTGGTTGTCGAACAAAGTCGACAATGATATCGTAAGTGAAAAATATGGAGTAGTTAATGTCTTTCAGCTCTGCTTTGAGTTCTTGCAGCAATGACTTGACGCCTTCGTTGTACTTAACAGACCAGAAATTCGCTACATTGTTGCATCCACCGGTTTCGTTTTTGCTCCTCAGCGATGGACAACATCCTATTAACCCGACCCCAATCACAGCAAATTTACGTGCTCCAAGATCATAAGTCCTCTGCATGCGAAGAACCAAAACAAAATCACGAACAACAAGAATCAATAAGATAAATGAGCAACGAAAATCATAAGGAAATTAAAATGACCTGTAGTAATTAATCTGTTTACGTCTCTTAATTTTGGTAAAACTTAAAAGATTATTATGTAAATTATAAAAAAAAAAAAAAACAAAAAAAAAACAAAAATAAATGTTTTGATACCTTTAACTGGCCCCTCAGTGTAAGCATCAAAGTATTTATGTACTGCTGGGGAGTGTATTCCTCGCGGAGCTTTGAATTAGGATCGAAGAATCCAAGAATGTCATTGCTACCCATTGAAATTAAAAAAATCGATTTCGCCAAGTATGATTTAGCTGCGACGGTTCCTAACTGTTGCATCAGCCCTCCATGTATTCTTGAGTAGTATTCGATCTGTTCGTTGAATGAGATGGATTGCCGCTGCTCAAAACAATATAATATAGTAAATCCAGTGCACCTAACTTATGGAAATTTAAGTAAATTATTTGTGACATTTACATTTATTCTTACACTCCATTTACACCCCCTTGAGAGGCCCACCACTCAATCAATTATACAAAAAGAAAATAATTAAATTGAGAGATAGAATCATACAGATAATTAATACCGGTGCAGATAATAAATATGATTCTGCTTACAAAGATTTTATTTGTTTCATTCAAGATTCCGGCTCCTCCAGATGCAAAACTGATGCCGCCACCCTCAAGTACCACCTTG
Organism: Macleaya cordata; assembly: GCA_002174775.1. Lineage (NCBI taxonomy): Eukaryota > Viridiplantae > Streptophyta > Magnoliopsida > Ranunculales > Papaveraceae > Macleaya > Macleaya cordata. The sequence continues at coordinate 165,101 of MVGT01003688.1, read as the reverse complement.
GTCTTGTTAGAAGCAGTTTTAATGGACAGATACGGCGGCGATGTCGGTAAACCCAACTTCTCAGCTGCCCAACAAACATCAAAATAATCCAAATTAATTTAATTGATGAGTAAAAAAAAAAAGAAAAAAATATAATCATCTTAAATCATGTCTATGAGGTCCTAAAAATACGGTGTAAATGAAGTGTAATATTAAGTGGGGCTGTTAAAACAGAAAATGGGTACAGCCGTACAAGTTAAGTTACTGAGTCAATTATAAAGTCAAAACGGGTCAAAATTAATTACTGGTTAGAATAACATAAAATCCTGTGGATATATATAAAGACAAAAGAACCCAGACCACTCATTTTTTTTTTATTGGATGGGAAGAAGTAAGTAGTAACTTATACCAATTGATAAGCAAAACCATGATATCATCAAATTCTCAGATAGATAATAATATGGTTTAATATGAATATGTTGACGATGACACAAACTTTACTAAATTCTTAAAATTAACTTGTTTGGAAAAAGTATGTTTACTCCTAACTTTTATTTGTAACACTCAACTTACGTACACTCTACTTACATTTCTGAGCTATTGAGGAGATAATTTAAAGACTGGTTTTTATTTTTATTTTTTATGATAATCTCTTAATTAGATAAATAATTCTCACAAAAATTACGTTGTTCTACAACTTTTAACCCATCAAAATATGATGACATATATTGTAATTTTTCAAAACCATCTAATTACTTGATTACGAGGATTAAAACATGATTCTTGCAAAGATTATCTACGCGATGTGATGAGAAGATATTACCGGCCCTCACAATATATACATTAGTGCTAAGATATTCTCCATGCAATAAAAAAGGTGGATATAAGCAGAGTGTATTGGAGGTAACAAAGTAAAAATTTTGAAGTTATTAGTATCTAGCTAGAGCCAATATGTTAGGGTAAGTACTGATGAATGATGATAATTTGGTTTACGCACCTAGAAAATCAGCAGCGTTCTTGCCATTACTGAACCTCCCAGTCGCTTTTTCACCGGCAAAATCTACGCCGTTGTGAGGGAAATTGGCTTTGGCAAGGGAGAGATCTAGGTGGTTGTTGTTGCCCACGTCGAGGAGTGAGTCTCCAAACACAATAACCCCTGGAATACCCTCCTGACCTTCTGTGTAAGTGAAGGTGAAGAACAAGAAGATGGAGAAACAAAGAAGGGAGATGTGATAAGCCATTAATTAGAGCTAATTAAGACTCTCTCTCTCTCTACAAATCTATCTGTTAAACTAGTTTATGTATCTATTATGGAATGTTTTGAGATATGGGTCATGGCCTGTTGGTTTTAAAGAGGAAGAAGAAGCAAAATGAGCGTGTGAATGTGAATTTTCAACCGTAGACATTTTGGAAATTTCAGTGTGGATGCATCAGGAGATATTTTGTTACTTTGTTATTTTTATTTTTATGAATAACAATTTAAAGTCTACTTAGACAGTAATAGCGACATCACACACCTACACATGTGGTACCCAAACTTGATACTAAAATGTGTATTCGTAAATGATATGACTGCTGAAATAGAGACATCAAATTAAAAATTTTGTTATGACCAAATCTTTATTTCATTTACCATATTATTTGAAAATGCATTTTTGTACGAAGTTTGGTTCTACTATTAAGAGTATATCTTTCTCATTTGTTTCTTTTAGATGTAAAAAAAATGAGGGAAGGATATCCTTTTGTAATTGTGATAATATTTTATACGTTTAGAAGGTAAAATTGAAAAGAATTGGCAGCTTTAGTTTTCGTAAGGATAATTGCTTCGATTTATATATTAGTTAGAAAATGTCTAATTACTTTGTTAATTGTCTTTGCATTATTATATTTAATCTCATAGCAGCTTCAACGATTCTCTACAAATTTTATTCCTTAGAAGCCAACTCTTTTTTTTTTTTTTTTAAATTAATTAAAACAGTCGTTAAGATGTCTATTTAAAAGGCTTTAAAAATATACTACGATTTCTCTGACTTCAATAAATAAATAAAGTCCTCTGCCTTCTTCTCCCCTTTAAATTATCAACATTCCTTTCATATATATATATATACTAGCCCCCATATCCCGTGCAAGACTTATATATACTAGCCCCCATATCCCGTGCAAGACACGGGGGCTTCTTTTAAAAAAAAATTGAATTTTTTTATTAGATAATTAAAAAATTTAGTTGTCACTACAGCAGAACAGCTTTTTTGCGACGCTACCAAGCATCGCAACTATCAAAAAAAGCGTCGTAAATACTTATTTGCGACGTTTATAATTCCGTCGCTTAACTGTCGCAATTATGGGGTCGCTGATAAAACTTTGCGACGGTCCGAACCGTCGCAAGTAATGCTACTGTCATCAATGTGCCAAGCAACGTGCCAAAGTGCCCAATAACGTGACATGACATGTGCTAAAACCTTGTACATTGCCACATATACATGCCATTGTGCCATCACAGTGCTAATCAATGTGTCAAAGTGCCCAGCATCGTGCCATGGCATGTGTTAAAGTGCTCTTGCACACTACGTGTCAAAGTGCCCACCGTCGAAAAAAAAATTTCCATAAAATGTATATTTAATTAAATATGATGTCGAATGCCTGATAATAATGCATGACTCTAGTATATATTGATCACAACTAATAGCATATAAGTAAATTTTTTTCTGTAACCAAATAAGTAAAATAATGCTTTTATTTTTCAACAAAAACAAATTTCGTTAGAAACACCAGTTTTAAGACAGATGGTCATTATTTGAGACAGACACCAAAGTTGCAAATGATATTTGATTATTTGCGACGTAAATAAACGTCGCTAATACTGTAAGAGATTATTTGCGACAATACTTAGCGTCCCAAATAAGAGATTACTTGCAGCATTTGTAACCGTCCCCAATATTAGGTTATCTACGATGGAAACGTGCGTCGCAAATAATAATTACGATATTTATTTTTATTTAAAATTTAAAGTTGTACTATTTGCGACGCTAAAGAACGTCGCAAATGATAAATGCATTCTCTGCTACCTTTGGTCTCTTGCGACGTCAGTATTCGTCGCTAATATTAATCATTTGCGACGCTTACTAAGCGTCACAAATGAGTTCGTCGCAAAAAAAATGATCTGTTGTAGTGTGTTTTAAATTGGGTCATATGTTTATAATATAGATTTTTTTAACCCACCCTTAAAAGAGAGGATTTTGTTAACCCAATCATAGATAATAGATTGGGCCATATGTTTATAATGTAGGTTTTTTAACCCCACACCTAAGATAGAGGGTTTTGTTAACCCAATAATAGATAATAGATTGGGCCATATGTTTATAATGTAGGTTTTTTTAACCCATACGTAAGAGAGAGGGTTTTATTAACCCAAAGGCTTCTCCTATAGTATATTATAATAGATTGGTCACTATAAAAGAAAAAATGTAAATTTTCTCTCAAAAGATAAGGTGTGACATGGTGGCAGAGTATTTTTTTTCGTGGCAAAGTATTAGGGCAAATTTTCTTTCAAAATTCAAAGAAAATTATCAGTGTTATATTTATGTTAAGAGTGAGGATCAAGAACAAAACATGCCTATTTAGAATGAAACACATCTATTATCTATCTATACTATATTACTATAGCTGAAGCGTCTGACGTGGCGCTTCAGTAACCCACGTGACATTCTCTATTCTCAGAGTGCCACGTCATAAGAAGACCTCCATGTCACTCTCAAATTTCAAGTTTTCTCTCCATAAATTCTCTTTCATTGTCATTGATTATCTTTAATTAGCCTCTAATTATATTAATTAATTTTATCAAATAAAAAATTAAACATACAAATAATTATATCCGTTACTAANAAGTGTTAATTTAGAAGTTCAGTAACGTATGCTAAATTTAACAATATTACATCGTGATACAATATGTTAAGTTTTCATAAGAGCATGCATACCCGTTACTAATAAAAGCTGGCAATTATTAAGATATATTCAAATAGTAAATTTCTTTGAAAACAATGCCCGTGCTTTGCACGGGCTATAAAACTAGTAATATACTATAGGAGAAGCATTGGGTTAACAAAACCCTCTCTCTTAAGTGTGGGTTAAAAAACCTACATTATAAATATATGACCAATCTATTATCTATTATTAGGTTAACAGAGCCTTCTTTCTTAGGTGTGGGTTAAAAAAACTTACATTATAAATATATAGCCTAATCTAAAACAACTAAATTTTTTAATTATCTAATAAAAAATTTAATTTTTTTTTAAAGAAGCTCTCGTGCTTTGCACGGGATATTGGGGGCTAGTGTTAAAGAATAATTCGTGCCCCTTATTATATATGCTCGGCTAACATCTTTATTTTATATAACGGTGCTTCCCCTTAAGAACAATGTGGGTTCGATTGAGCCAAACCAAATGAGAAAAAGGAGGAGAGAGAAAGAGAGAATGGGGACGACTTTTTGGGGTCCGTCTGCTTTTTTTTTTTTTTAAAGAAACTTTTTTAAAATACGAGATGTGTCCTATTACTTATTTACACTTAGTTTACACTTAGTATTTGTATCCTTAAAAATTCCACCTTTTGGTAATGGAATTGGGTCCTAATGTGCATCCGGTTAAAGAACTTTGATCAAGCATGAGTTGTACGTAGTAGGAAATAACGGGTTAAGAATCAGATCAATGAGAATTGAGAAATTGAAACTTTAGCACACGGACAACTCGAATGAGAAGGATATTACCTTGATATTTCTTTCTGACTTGACGTCAGTAACGTGATTTTGTTTGTTCTAAATCCATTTCCATCAACTTCATTGGAATTTCTTAGGTAAGGTTGCTTTTGACCCTACCAATACACCAATACACGTGGTGAACCCTCACTGGTGACGATCTAAAGGTGGTGAGAATAGTTCCACATGGGATATGAGAGCCTAGCAAACCCAATATATAATGATCCTGGGTTACACCATTCATAGCCAATTTGTTTTGAGTTGGAAGCCCACAAACTTAATATGGTATTAGAGCACAGGCCCACACGTGATAGGCCCAACAGCCACACGTGCTCCACGTATTAGGCGCAAAAGAATGCCACACGTGAGGGATTTCTTAGGTAATTGTAAAAAAAGTCTGAATATTGAGGAAAAATGCCAAGAAAATGAATCATATCGAAATCGATATATTTGTATAATTGAGTAAAACAGATTTGCTGATTTCATTCTTAATATATTTTTTTCGAAAATGTTGAAATGCAACTGTACAACTCTTTCATTAAAAACCACAAGTGTTAGCCTAATGGTAAATAGGCTTAGAAATACGCTGGTCTCACTTCTTAAGGCTGATCATTTTAGGTTTTCTTGGCGTATTAGAAATATCTTTTTAGACCGTAAAAGTTTCATATCGCGTTTTGTTAAGATTGATATTCTTTTTACTCCGCTGTGTGAGAATGGTGTGGCTCATCTTTTTGCTAGAGAAGCATTGTTGAGTAAGTCGTGCTCTTTTTTTTTTTTGTTAACCATGGTGTCCGAGCCAGCTTGCGCGCACCTCGACTAATCCATGGGCCCTGTAGGGAGTCGGCCTTTTAACAATCCCCCAGTGGCCTTGAGGGGATTCGAACTGGTGACCTATGGGGAGCAAACCCACGGTCGAACCAGTCGAGCAACCCCTCAAGGTTAGTAAGTCGTGCTCTTCTTGGTACGGTGTAGGGACTTCTTGTATTGAAAGCGTCGTTTTAACAGATAAAGCATCCTTTTCTTCTTATTGGATGGCGTTGAATGGTTAAGCGTGAGGCTCATTTAATAAGCGGTACACTCAATGAATGAGCGCCACACTCATCCATTAACCTCTCCACTAAAGATCCCTAATATTCTAGTAGAAAGTGATACATTTTTAGATGTTTAGAGACTCCACTAAGGGGAGAGAACTTGTTGATCAACAAGTCCAATCTTTTCCACTAGATTTGCCCTTACCCTTTTCCTTTGGGGAGAGATCTTGGGGTCTGAGTCTCTCTAAGGTGCTTAGAGTGACTTATTCCATGTAATTTTTCATGCTACGTATCTTCAGTTGTTCGTGTAGTGCCCCAATTATTCACTTTTGGGTTGTTGTGAGCTAGTACAATTTGTGCTTCCCACAAAATAATAATAGTAAGTTATATGTAACTCATTATACATATTAGAGAAGAATGTGGTTTGGTGATATCATTATATTGCCATCACCGGCGTTATCGTGGCCTGTGGTGCCCATATCCCATTATAATTCAAAAATGTCACAGTGATGGCAATATAACGATGTTACCAAAACCGCTCTCCTTAATGGGCATTCTTGTTATTTTGTAAATTAATAGGCTTGCTATATTTAAGGGGGCATGATCTTTCTTTGTATTTTTACAAGTGATAGTTTTGTCGTGTTTGTACAAACAAATATGAACAGATATATGGGATGGCCGACGACATTCCATATAGTACATATTTGATGCCGCGACAAAGCGTCTTGTACAATAATAGAGATGACTTAAAGAGCTTATAATGCAACGATCGAATTGCTTGACATTGATAGGATGCACATACTCTTGTGGACTATTGAAGAACGTATCTACAACTATTTGAGCGCGCAGCCGCTTCTGCTGGATGGTAGGGATCCCAGAAAAAGATAAATTGCTCCTCCTGTTCTCACAGTATCTGGAAATTGGCAGGCATGGAACCTGGGCATTGAAGTTGGCCATCCCACAACAAGCAGCTTTAACCTCACTGAACCCCTGTAATTCAAAAAACAACAACCCAAAAACATTAATCTCATGAGCAAGGTTACCATGTTCACCAGCCAGGTTATATAAGGTCTTATGTGAATGCCGTAAGATTACTTCCACCTTCCAAGTGATGATTCATTTACAAGAAATTCAAGGTCATTAGAGATAATTTGACGGCATTCACATGGCGATTTAGGAAACCCTTCTAACCATCATAGATTTATTCATCCTTTTGTATCATTTAAGATAGGATTTTGTTAATATGTGCCTTTTAGCATGTTAATGTTAAAGGGTTAGTGTTTTTTTAGTACCCTAGGCTTGTCCCAATGAATTGCTTTTTATAAATTGGCTATGTCCCTTAAAAAACTCGGTTCAATCCAAAACTTTTAGTTCTTCGAATTTTGAACACTTGAACTATAATTTTATACTGTGAATGAACTTCTGACATTTCAAGTTGTTTTTTAAAGATTAGGGGTATTTAATTGAACTGATTTTTTTGTAGACAACATTATCTAAGTGATAATAATATTATATTCATAAAAAATTAACTAATTTAAAAAAATATCCAAAAGCTCAGGACCCTTTAGGATATCAGTACAATTTTGATTAATCTAGTTATAGAAAAAGAAAGAAATTTCTGCTATGCTTTGAGTTCTTCCAACAGTGACTTAACAGCTTCATTTTAGGGATGTCAATGGATAGTCGAAAATCCGAATCCGATTCGAATTTTCAGCTATTATCCGAAATTTCGGATATCGGATTCGAATATTAAATATTTTTTTCGGATAATAAAGATTTTCGGATACGGATTCGGATATTAAGGAATTCGCTCCGTTAATATCCGATTCGATAAGAAATCACATATATATAAAATATATATATATATATATATATATATATATATATATATATGATACATAAAAATTATATATAATATATATAATTATATATAATATATTATATAATAGGTATTAGTATAAATAAAATGAAAAAAATCTAAATATATAGTAAAAATTAAGTTCCATATTACCAAATTTCGGATATGAATTCGAATTGTGAAATACAATATCCGTTCGGATATCAGATCGAATTCGGATATCGAATATTTTTTTCAGATACGGATTCCGATAGTACACTATCCGTTCCAGTAGTTACCGTTGACATCCCTACTTCATTTTACTTAAACCAGACCAGTAATTTGCTTCCTCATTAATTACTCCCACCAGTATCGTTTTGGCTCCTTCAATGGATGTTGGATCTTAAGTCTGAGAAGTACAAAACAAAAACAAACGCCTCCTAAAGCTATGAACTTATGACGAGTAAAACTATTTTTGTGCTCCCAAAATGCTATCCTAACTCATGCCGCAGCTGAAATAGACACCACATCTATGCTATAAATATTTGGTCTAAACTCTGAATGACCCAGTCTATCCCCTCTTTCCATCCTTATTTGACCTCTTTCGTTCGGACCAAATGGTTATGCTCGCACCATTTGTGGGATTACCTAAACTATCAAGGTTTAGTTATTTAAAACTACTTTTAAGTATTAGTTATTTGTTGCACTTGCACCTAGCGCTAACACCCCCAAAATATTAGTTATTCTTAAACACTGTTCATAGTTTACACAAGTCTGTAGAGCCTGCGTGGAGAGGAGATGACCCATGGGCTTATTTTTGTGAAAATGATCCATGGGCTTGGTTCCAAACCTCCAACTAACAACTAGGCTGCTTTTTGAGAATGCTAAAAGATGGGTTTGGGTTGAACATTTTGTTCATCTTTGGCTGAGAAAGGTCAGGGTTTTGGAAGGTATGAAGTCGGGTTAGGTTTGAAATCCGTCCGTCCATAAACACCCCACCACCTATTATTTTTGCAATGCTTCTTTCAATTTTGGAAGAGAGAAAACTTTTAAGATCTTACACAACCTGAGGAGTGAAAAGATTACAGAAGATAGAACAAAAAGATACAAAAAGAACTCTACAATTTCAAAGCCATTAGAGGAAGGAACTCTCTTCTTCTTTAGTTACCAAGACTGTTAACTCTACCAACATGGAGAAAAACAAAACAAAACAAAACAAAACAAAAAGGCAATAAAGGAGGAAAGAAACACATCTACAAGGACTCCAAAAAAAGAAAGAAAATATACACTGCTCTACATAAATGCCGGACGGACATATTCTCCATTTTAGGCTTCCAATTTCTGCCATACTAGTATGTTACTACTATTAGTATGTAAGGATTTCTGAAGGAGTCTGATTGTTAATTATCTAAGAGCACTCACAAAGGCCATCAAGGAATCAACATCCCGCTTCTCCGATGGGTATTTGATGGGCTGGGAAGAGTGCTTAGGGAAGAAGAGTATGGTGGGGAAGCTCCCCATTTGCAACTCCTTTTGAGCAAATGCCTTCTGCTCACCATCTGCCCTGAACTTGCCCACCTTCACCCCTGAGCCCTTCAATTTCTCTGCCAATTCAACATATGATCCTTCCATAGCCTGATACAAGTTCAACAAAACAATTTGTGTCAGAATAACAAATATATCACACCCAACTTTTACTATCTGTTATTAACAAATTGAAACTATTTTAGGTGTTTATTTGTAGGAATTTTTACCTGGCAAAATCGGCACCAAGGTGCATAGAGAACAACAAGCCATGGTTCTCTGCGATTCTCTAGCTTGGCCAAATTCTCTATGCCAGCTCTGCTCAGACTCACCACGCTCTCCGAACTAAAGATATCAGAAGTAGTGGCAATCCCATTGGTGTTGTCGGCAGCTCCATTTCCATTACCATTAAGATGAACTACTTCTTCCTGTTTCATGTTGCCTTTGTGAAGGCCACACTCTTTAGCTTTTGCATCTTCCCACCACCACCTTCCTTCTCTTTCATGCTGCCCAGGCAAGACCGGTCTAGTACACGGCTCACACCCAATTGATATGTAGCCCTGCAAGTGTAATGGGTTCACGGGTACATTCATGGCACGGAGGAAGTTCCAAATGTCTCCTCCATCTCCATTAGCCACCGGGTTCCACTTGATCAGGCTCCCACTTCCACCTTCCAGACCTTCAAATGATGGGTCCACTTGGACCACAGGAATTTCAGCTCTTGTTCCTGGAGATTGGTCTTTCCTTTGCCCAGTGATCCAAGCGCGAAGACCCTTGAGTGCCCTTCTTAAAGGCCTAACCTTTCTCACTCTACAGCACTCTTGATGTCCATCTTCATAGAAGGAGAACAGTCCCTTGGTTCTAACCAGACCTTGCACTTCAACAGCATCTGGGAACATGTACTCAATTCGGATGTTATAGTGTTTTTCAACAGTGTCAAAGAACTGGTATGTTTCTGGGTTTAGCCTCCCAGTATCGAGGCTGAATACTCTGAAAGGTCGACCTGTTAATCGTGCATACTCGATCAATGCTACATCTTCTGCACCACTACACAAAGCAACACGCGATCTGTTAGGGTATTGATAACATGATGGATCCAACTACAGAGCATCACTATCAATGGATTACTATTAGTAATTTTCACTAGGATTTATGGGATAAGAATTTTATCTACACAATTTATTTCTAATTAGGATCATTGGAATGCCATCTATATAGATCCACTTGGGCCAATGTAATCTATTGAACAAGTTATCAATGAAAATTACTCTATCAAAATCTTTCATGGTACCAGAGTAGCTCTAGAGCTCATGCGAACAATGATCTAGGTGTTACGTTTTTCCAACAACCATACCATTGTTCTTGGCTACTGTGCACTGGGTTGGATTGGATTCAATTTTACATTTACATTTTTTATTTTCTTTCGATCGTTATCATCGTCAAAATGTAATTTGCGTTCAAGAAAATCTGAAGTACAGCAATGCAAAGTAATCTACATATTGTCAGTACCCCTTGAAGTCCCTAATTGGATGTGCGGAATGAGGTGGCATTGAAATCCACCAACACAATTAAGACATTGTTTTGGATGTGATGGTGGATTTCATTGCCAACTCATTGGGCACATCTAATTCGGTACCACTTGGGGGTTCGAGTAGCATTGCTCTTTTCTAGGACCCCATGAATTGGCACTCTATTCCCCTAATGCTGCCACATCAGCTCGTCCCCCTAGCATTACTCTATGAAATTAGAAATGCTACTCAACCACCCTAGAAGTATCGAATGCAAGTACCGAATGAGGATTTCAATGACACCTTATTCGGTACCTCACTTTTGGTACTTTTATAGGGGGCAGAGTAGCATTTTGTCAAATCCTTTCAATTTCAAGTTTGAATTAATAGAGATCATCAAAGAGTCTGAATCAGCATATTTGGCTTAGCATTTTAGTTCCAAAATCAGATACATTTAAGAAGCTGCTTTTAAGGGCTGGAATTGTACCTAAAAGCAATGGCAATGTCATTTCCGAATTTCTCAAGAGCTTTATCCATAACCTCCAGAGGAGATGCGTTTTCAAGTTCCCTAGCCAATTTCTCGTAATCCTCTGTCTCTACCTGGCCCTTCTCCTTCTCTACCACCTCTGTAAATCGCAGACAAAATGAGGGACAAAAGAGTCATTACCCTTCCCTGCAAATACCAACCATATAAACAAGAAATTGGTTGCAGAACATATAAAACATACCAGGTGCAACCATGGTTGCTGCGAGTGGAACGATCGAGTCGCTCCGTTTCGACTCAGCCAAAACTGGCGTTATAGAGCATCGTATCCGAGTTGAATTAGATGTTATTGATGCCTCGAATGACCGATCCAACGGTCGAAAAGAACCAATTGTTGGAGCTGCAGAGGAAAAACAGAAAACCAAAAATTTATAAAAAAAAAATATATAAATCTGAATCAAATCCCTGATTATGGTTTTACGAAGACGAGAGACGCTAAATTTCTTAAAAGCCCACAAATTTTAGAGGAAAAGAAGACGAATTAGAAGCTTCTTCACGAAGAAACTAAAAATCCTAAATGAAGGAAAAGAAAAAAGAGACTTAATAGATCAAAATAACTGAAATTTTATTAACAAAAAAGGGTTGATGAAGATTGAAAACAAAACGAAACAGAGCTAAAACCACATTAAAGATCAGGAAAATAATGAGAAATTGAAGTAAGTAAAGAGGTGTAATGCTGTACCTTTGAGCTCGTAAGAAGCCAATGAACGAGAAACTAATGACCCAGAAATTGTAGAAGAAGATTGAGAAACCAACGCCATTACAGAGATTTCTGAAGTTCTTTCGTATATTTTTTCTGTAATTTTTCAGTTCGCTTTGTCAAAGAAGAGAAGAGGACGCGCTAAATAATGAACAGAAGAGAAAGCGGTTTTAGGTTCATTGAATCTGGACGCTATTCCGTCGAAGCGCTTTTTGGTGACCTTTCAGACGTGGCAATGTCTGACTGGCTGGGAGTAATAACATCTCGTTAGCGGTTGCGTCAGGGGTCAGCTGGCGTGCTAATAGTGAGTGTTATTTTGTTCACCCACGGGTGATATAAACGCGCAATCCTAGCCGTAGATGTTAAACGGTCAAAAAAGAAGGATGACCAGGCGACTCTTCACTGCAAAACGATTTTTATATACAGTCAAGAGAGCTTCATCTCTGCTGACACGATCATTTTAGCCAGTTTAGGGTTCTTCTTCTTCGCTCCTTCTGGTAAGTTATTTCACACTCTCCATCTCTCTTACCTGCCCTGGAAATTTCATTTACAATTTATAATTAGGGTTTCTTTTAATCAATTCGATCTTCTCACCTGCCCAAAATTTCCACTAATCACTTGAACAATTTTTTACTTCCATTAACTACTGATCAATTTATTCAAAAAGAATCAAGCCCTTCCCTGGATTCATAAGTACTTGTCTTGAATGTTTGAAGTTGAATCTTTACTATTATGGTTGATTTTCTAATGTAATTGTGAATAAAAAAACAGAAATTCAGATCGGATTGAGTATGGCTGAAGCTGAAGCAGTTGTTCCGAGTGATCGTCTTTTGGAATTTCTGAACAAAGATAAGCGTCGATTCCTACACGCCGTATATAGGATTGGGAATCTTGATCGGACCATTAAGTGGGTTTTTCTTATCTTGAATCTGATATTTACAGTGTTAAGTATTTGAAATGATATTCAAAGACTATTTTACTTTTGATATCAGGTTTTACACAGAATGCTTTGGAATGCAGTTATTGAGAAAAAGAGACGTTCCTGAAGAGAAATACTCAAATGCCCTTCTTGGGTTTTGCAATGAAGAATCTCATTTTGTAGTAGAGTTGACTTACAGTATGTTTTCTAACTTTTTTTAGATTTCTTTGGACCATTTTTAGTTGTATTTTTCATTTTTAATGTTCCTACTGGTGCTTTGCATGATAGATCATGATCATTTCAATGTAAATTGTACTTGGTTTTGTTAAATTTCAACCATATTGATTCTACAAGTTCCACTACATGGGTGCACATGAATCAGTCTGTTTAGGAAAGAGAAGTACTCAAATTCCTTTTCTTGTATTTGCCCCTGAAGACTCATAGTTTGTAGTAGAGTTGAGTTGTATAATTCTGAGAATTTTGTTGTAGTTCTTCATGTACATGTTCCTGAATGCTTTGATAAGTATTGTTTACAATCAATGATCCACTATAAACCTGCTATTCAAAATGACCTATATTAGTTTCTTAACTCATGAATTTCTAGGTCTATAAAATGGTTGAAAACATACGGGCCAAGGGTGGCAACATCACTCATGAACCTGGTCCAGTCAAAGGTGGGAAGTCAGTAATTGCCTTTGCGAAGGATCCTGATGGTTACGTGTTTGAGCTTATTCAAAGGGGTCCAACGCCTGAACCTTTGTGTCAAGTCATGCTTCGCGTAGGCGACCTAGACCGTGCTATCAAGTTCTATGAAAAGGTAGCTAATCTAATCTGATTTCAAATGGTATATTGTGATTTATTTGATGTGTAAGCTTACTAATTTCAATTTATAGTGCAACTAATCAAATTTGAATCATAGTCCATTCATAAAAAAATAAAATAATAAGAGTCAATTTTAATGATGTCCAATATGCATGCTTTTTCATTATATTGGCTTGTAATGGTCTAAGAAGGATAAAGTGAACAATTTACATGTTATGTTCTCGGAATAAGAAGTTTTGAATCCTTAATTTTATCGTTATGTAGGCCTTGGGGATGAAGTTATTGAGGACAATTGATAACCCTGCATACAAGGTAAATTTAAACTACTGATGCATATGTTGTTCATTGATGTATCCTTGGGTCTCAGCTCTCAGGATGCTTTTTAGCTAGAGAATTTCTATATCTTTTAAGCATTAATCTACTTCTTTTGTTGCATTTATTTTACAGTACACAATTGCAATGATGGGTTATGCGGCCTAATATGAGACAACTGTTCTGGAGCTGACATATAATTATGGTGTGACTGAATACACGAAAGGAAATGCATTTGCACAGGTCAATTAGTTCCCTCTTTATGATATCTTTCAGTAAATTTACATCAATTTGCAAGCTTGTATATTTTTTCTGACATCTGTGATATGCATTTCTAGGTGGCAATAAGTACTGATGATGTATATAAAAGTGCTGAGATTGTTAATTTGGTTACCCAAGAGCTGGGTGGAAAGATAACTCCACAACCTGGGCCAATTCCTGGAATCAGCACCAAAATTACCTCTTTCCTTGATCCAGATGGCTGGAAAACGGTGAGTCCTTATATGCAAACAAGTTCCTTAATTTTTGATACTCTAAAGGCCAATTTTTCTCTTTAGTCTTGAAATTTACATCACTCATGAAGTTGAAGTACAAGTTTCCAGACCTTACAGTACCTTTTCAACCAGTGCTCATGCCCAAATGTTGAAAGACAGCTAATATTGAGTTAATAGATTGGAAGGTTTGTTATTTGTTACCTGACTCATAATGTGGTTCTGTTGACCCATCTTTATTTTCTTCTTTTTTCTTTGCAGGTCTTGGTTGACAACGAAGATTTCCTGAAGGAGCTGCATAAGGAAGACTCATCTTTGTCTGATAAATGGGCTGAGCAGAAAGTTTCTAGTATTTCATCGCGAAAAGGAGTTTGGTTCATACTGATTAAAAGAATATTTTGGTGGATACCTATCAAACAGTACGTTTATCTATAGTTCAGTACCTGATTTCAACTTATTACATTACACAAACGTCTTATTTGGCTACTGGTTTATGATATTGTTGATCAGACTTGTATTGTCTTAACTCATAATACACCAAAATCATCAACAGGGTAGAACTACATGTTACAAAAACCATTGATCTACTCGTTTAGACACAAATTTACATCAAAATTTAATGCCTTACACCCGGACTGCATTGAGGACATTAAAGGGAAGAATATAGAAAGAGATTGGTTATTATTTAGGTTTCAAGGTCAGTGGGAGATCAAAAGACAAACTTTTGGGTTGTTTGTGGAAGGGTGTGGGGGGTATTGAAAGGCACTACACAGTACAGATTACAAGAAGGATATAATCAGGGGTTTGTGAGAAGACGAAGAGTTGGGTAGGCTTGGAGAGTAGACGCTTGGGTTATATTAGGGTTACAAGGGCTCTTTCTTCTCTAAACGTAAGAAATAATCAGAAGGGAGTTAGATACATAGAGCTTGTATTTGGGATCTTGGGTGGAGAACCTTCACCAAGAGCTTACAATACAAATACTTTTTTGCTTACCAGTTGAGTCAGTTTTACAGTGCAGACGAGTATGCAAAGCCTGGCGAATTCTCCTCCAGCATCCTTACTTCATTCATATGCACCTACAGCACCAATTCTTGCAGCTTCATGATCATCACTGGTACTACAAGAATTCATCATCTTATAAAGCCGCTGCTAAGGTGAGGTTCATTTCCTTAATGGGGGTAGATAAATCAAGTAGCCAACTTTGCTATGGAGAGTATGATGAGAATGATTAGCAGTCTTACAAGACAGTTGCTAGGATCAACCATCCTCTCATTAAGCATCCCGGCACAGCATTATTGGTTCCTGCAACGGGTTGATTTGTTGCTCCGTAGCCAACGAAGTATACTTCACCCGTGATCATATCTACATCTGTAATCACATCACCTGAGAATACGTGAATCTTCCAAGACTAGGCGGCAATAAGTGCAAGTTCAGTAGAATGGTGTACGGATTTGGTTACCATCCATCAACCAATGAGTACAAGGTTTGTAGAATCTACTACCACACAGACCTACTGTTCGAACAACCCTTTGGACTGGTTGAGGTATACACTCTTGGCGGTGGCAGTGATCGTCTAGGCGGTTGGAGAAATAAAAGAGAAATCATGTACTCGTTGCGTCCATCAGCAGGCATCCTTGCAAATGGAGCCCTTCACTGGCTAGACAAGGAAGGGAAGATTGTGGCTTTCGATTTGATAGATGAGGAATTCAGGTTGCTCCCTTCACCACCTTGTTTTAGTCATGGTGTGTATAACCATTTTAAACTTGCGATGTTGTAAGGGTGGTTGTCTGTCGTTCATCATAAGCGAGGCGAAAGTGCAGACATATGGTCATTAAAGAAGAATAATAGTAGCCATGAAATGAAAGTCCAAGGGAACCACTCTTTCACTTGGATTAATGAGTTCAGTATATCAATAGAGGGCCTAAAACCTGAATAGTTTGAGCCGTTTGCCGTACTGAAGAGCGGTGAAGTACTATTGTGGTACAATCGAACCATTCTCTCTCGTTATTACCCAAAAACTTCAACTTTAGAAATGCTTGTGAACCTTGATTCTGGTTTGCAATTTTTCCAAGCGATACCTCGCATGAACAGTTTTGTTTCAGTGAAAGCTCTAGGAGAAGAAGATACAAAGATAATTGAATCAGTTAAAGAAGTGGAAGCAGAAAGCTGCAGACGAAGAAGAATGAAGAAATGGATGCATAAGATATAAATCATAGGATTTTGGAGTAGAATGTATTTCCAAATTCTCAGGTTCTCACTCACAACTGAAAGGCAAAATTTTGAAAACAAATTCACCGATTAGTCGAGTTGATAAATCCTGCGCGTTCTTGAGAGCAGAAAATACCATCAACTGTCCATGTAATCTTTAACTACATGTAATCCTTAAATTCTTGAACATATTCGCCTTCTATCGAACTTACACCCTTGTCAATGCCAGTAATGAAATTAACAGTATTAAGATTTTCAGTTCTAACAAGGAGAATACCTTGAAGAACCGAAGTCCTTCGAAAGAAAAAGAAATACGTCAGATATTATTTAACAACAGAAAGGATGACATAACCGAAAACAACTGCTCACCTTAGACCATTTTATATAAATCAAAATGATCACAAGATTCACCTTTTTCTTTTTCAAACTCCCAACTGACAACCGGGGAGGGAGATGTAACAAACAAATGAATAATAATCAAATAAATGATAATATTGTAGAGACATTGACTGACCTGCAACTACACAACCCAAAGTAGACGTTTAATCTGGAGTAATCACCCATGGAAACCTGGTCATCTAAGCATGGATTGCTCAAATAATCTTTAAGACCTCAATCCTCCAAAAGCTAAACAGAAAGTATCACAATACACCAAAACCTAACAAAGCAGGAGAGATCAACTGCAAGCAAGAATTATATACAGACCATCTCTGAGTATCTGCTGACTATACCCGGAACACTATCATACTAGAAAAATTCTTGCAGGTTCCAAAACTATGAATCCCACAGCCCACATTTTTGTTTGACATAAGATGTGGTTTCGGGGATCTACGGCCAAACCATATTAATATGGTAGCTACTCCAGCACAACCTCATCTGAAGGATGAAGGGAAAAAAATGTTGATCTTGTTGTAGGATGTAATGTCCTAGTCATAGAACTCTGCAAAATCAAATCCCTGAGAGTTCTCCTCACCCGTGCGAGCTCAAAAAGAATCTAATTTGCAATCGAAAGAGAAGGATGAAGTAACTTTGTTTTGTGAGGTTGGCGAACCTAACAGGCGAGAAGACTGCTTCCATCATAGGACATTTTATAAAGCTGAATCCATGGGATAGCAACCAAGGACACGAAGAAATGTCGCAAATTCCTGCACAATATGAAAATTTTCTAAATGTCATTCCTCAGATGAAGATCACATTACAATATTACAGGCAAATCAATTTTTTATACTCGGAATGGAACTAGGTGGCATCTACTAGGAGTTGATTCTAGAACTACACCATAATTAACTCAATCAAGACATGACCTAAGGACTTTGTAATGACTTAAAGAACATGCAGCACATATGTGACCCTTAAGAACCATTATAGAACCAAAATGACCTCAAAAAAATTTCTACTGTCTATATGGTAATTGTAGAGCATCAGAAATGTCTTCAGAAAATGATAAAGTTACAGACCTGCAGATGCGCCAAAGCATTTTGTGCACGACGTTCTGCCATAGACGCTTCAAAATCAATATAGAATAGGTAGTCAAAATATCTGCCAACACAAATTAGTATTAGGTCTTGGAGGGATCTCATCCAACTAGAAAGCTTCATATTCCAAAATCCTAGAAGAGCCATCTTTTTTCATAAAATGAAGAATGGCAATTAAAAAGAAGAGGAAGACAAATTAACTGGGAAAACCATAATGAACATCAAGAACAGACTGAAACATAGATTATACAGACCATCCAATGCACAAATTGTATTGTCCAATTTAAATATGAAATTTGGGACGGCAGTACCAGGAAACAATCTCACCCATAAATCCCCAATATAGATGTAATACTTTTGTTATAAAAATATATATCTTTCTATCCATTTTATCCACATATACTTAAACCAACTGAACAAGAAGACAGTGATACTCACTTGGCAATTCCATTATTAGAGTCATCAACAACCCTGAAGGGCCGCTTTTTCTGTGGCCGGCTTTCAATCTGAATTTCCATGGAAAGTAGAAGATAAAGTTTGAAGCTTTCAGCCAAAGGCTAAAACAATGAAATCAAACTCTAGTTAAAGATACCTTTGTCAAATTAATGTCCCTCAGAGCAAACACTGCCAAGGCTTTAAATAATACTCCAGGACCTTCTTCTAGGGTGAAGACAATGCTTGTCTGAAAAGAAACAAAAATTCTGCTTTGGCTTCAACAAAAAAATATCAAATAATCTGGGGGAAAAAATGACTCTACCTTAAAAGGTCTGTCAGTTCTTGGTATTATTGGTTCTCTTGCAAGTATCAAGAAGCGAGTAATATTGTCGGAGTCATCCTGTGAAGAAAAGTGCGTTGTTAAGGCAAATCAAGTACTACTTTCTGCGAAAAGACTAAAACATCTCCACAACTCACACTTGTAACAAGAAACTCTATTTTCAATTGATAGATGACACTTTTGCATCCAATACATGATATCGAGGCCAATACTTTCACATTTAATCTTTCTCTTTGCATTAGCAATTCCCAATTGGACAACATATTAAACTAATGTAGTCCATTGAAAATAGCATTCCTGATATATTTTTCAAAAGAAAATCTCTGGTGCAGGATGAAGGTTTTACTTTTAAATGGCAAGAGGAAGACTGAAAACAGTGGCATCAAAAAAGGTTAAAGAATGTTACCTGGATTCTTTCAGCAAGTATGTTGAGCCCATATATTTCTGCAGCTCGGGCACTTGCAACTGCTCCAGTATCTCTTAAGAGGTTTGAGGCTACTAACTGGTCCAGTATTTCTTGGAGTTAGTTTAACCTATGGTGAGAATTTAAGCAAAACTCTATAAAAGCTTAGATGTGTCAATAGATCACCTGAGCAGCACCAGCAGTATCATCTACACTCTCTCTGACAATACCTAACTTGCTCAGGGTGATCTCACATTGCGCAAGTGCCTACATGCAAGCAAGGACTTTTCATTTTGTAAAGCAGCAAAGATTCTGATATCTTCAAGCCTCAATTTTAAGAACTTTGCACTCCAACAACACATGAAAAATCTAATCCTCCATGTCTCACCATCCAAACATCAAGCTCCCAACTGGATGGGTTATATCAACAATCATGCAATATATGAAATTTTGCACAACCATTTTCCTACTTCCTTTTCCCCTCAAAGCTTTAGCTCTTGGATAAATTTCAGAATAATCTGTTTGGACAGTTTAAGCCACAGTTCATCCAAGGAATGGTTCAACATTTGGAACACCTGGATTGGGAAGTACCAATGCTTCCTTTTTCCCTCAAAGCTTTAGCTCTTGGATAAATTTCAGAATAATCTGTTTGGACAGTTCAAGCCACAGTTCATCCTAATGGTTCAACATTTGGAACACCTGGATTGGGAAGGACCGATGCCATCATGGCGTATGACTAAGACCAAATATGTCGGGATTTCGCATTCAATTGTTTCAAAACAAACCCACAAATAGATGCAGAAAGGAAAGAAAATAAGAAAAGTAAAAAACAATGCAGAGATGTACATGGTTCACCTAGATCGAGGGCTACATCCACAGAGTAACAAACTTACACTATGCTCTCAGGCCAAACATGAAATCTACGATATATGGAGCTTTTTTCTCTTCTCACACCACTCTTGATAAGAGATATAAATGAAAAAACGATATTATAAACCTTAGTCAACTTAGGGTTCCCATAACACCATGATGAAAATATCCATAGTAACATCCATCC
>MVGT01003688.1:121064-139394 GCA_002174775.1 Macleaya cordata | reverse complement strand
TAGAGAGAGTAGGTAGAGAAAGGGAGGAGTTAGAGAGAAAGAGGGGACGAAAAAAAAAAGAACAGATCTGAAAACCTAATGCTCGTAGTTGCAGCAAGGAGCGCTATAACTAATGCTCGGAGTCGCGACAAAGAGCATTAGTGTATATGCTCGTAGTTGCAGCAAGGAGCGTTATTACTAATGCTTGGAGTCGTGGCAAAGAGCGTTAGTGTATATGTTCGTAGTTGCATCAAGGAGCATTATAAATCAGGTCTTAATTTTGAGCTCATTGATGCAACTACGAGCATATACACTAACGCTCTTTGCCGCGACTCCGAGCATCAGTTATAGCGCTCCTTGCGGCAACTACGAGCATATACACTAATGCTCTTTGTCGCAACTCCGAGCATTAGGTTTTCAGATCTTTTCTTTTTTTTTTCGTCCCCTCTTTCTCTCTAACTCCTCCCTTTCTCTATCTACTCTCTCTACCCACTCTCTCCCTCTCTTTCTCTCACCTTTTTCATTTCAGATCTGGAGAGAAAATTTCAGATTTGAAAAAAAAATTTCAGATCTGGGTTGTAGTGATGGTGGTGGGACGGTGGTAGTGGTGCTGGTGGTGGGACGGTGGTGGTAGTGGTGGAAGGGGGTGGGGAAAGTTGTGAATCAGGAATAAAATAAAATAATTTTTTTCCGATTGCCGGCGGTGGTATTAGTGGTCGTCGGTGGTAGGGAAGATGAAGATGAGTGGTGTGTTTTGGGTTGTGGGCTGGGGATAAAAAACTCTTATATATTTTATTATATAAAAAAAATTTATATTAAAAAAATATATAAGAGTTCATTACCAATCAAAATTTGAAAAAAAATTTGGCTAGGTCGATCATAAGGGATAAAAAATAGTAGTGTCAATAACAATGGTCTAAATCAAGCACAAATGTGACAGAAACACATTAGGAAACCAGTTTTTCCAACACCCACTAAAAACATATGGTTCTAACTTTAACCCCTGAAAAAAGTCATTGACAATTACCATTAAATGATCTTTAATTGCAGTTAAATTTTAAACAATTTTTGAGTCATTTAAAATTTTTAAAATGATGATATAAATTTTGGTAAGGATGATCCATATAGCGAGGAGAACACCCTCATCAAAAAATTAACTTTTACATCTTTATGTGAGTCCCATAGGCCAGAATGTCTTCTAAAAGTTCCCACAAAGACTTTAGTAGCATTACTCATTTATCGTGTTTACTTGCATTTTTTTTTGCTCAACACCGCACTTATTCTTACACTTTCTTTACACTCTGCATATTGGGTCACATGAATGTCATCTTAGGGTGTTTTTAAGGGGAAATAGGGATTGTATATTTGTATTCAAGAACTAGAAACAAACAGGGCGATTTGTCCAAATTGACACAATGGACAATCCAAGTAGGGTAATCATAAACTTAGACATTACAACCTTATTAGCATCCTTAGGTATATAAGACGGTGTAAAACCCGTCGCTAAAAGCCTCCTGTTTTGTAGTGAGAAGAACTGAAGCAATGTTTTACAGTCTGCCAAAAAGATTCGAATATGCCATGGAAATTTCAGATGATCATCACGGAGATAGGAGACAATGAGCTTCGAGTCTCCTTCAAGGATAATATGAGAGAGATCAATCTTTCTAGATAGCTAGTAATTGTAGACCCTTGCCTTGAGGAAGGCACGAGCCTCCGCTTCAATAGCTCCTACTTTATCAAACCAGTTATTATCTTCAAAGGCAGCTTGGCAAGCAAGAGCATCCCTCATAGAATTATGGATAATAACACCAGCAACAATAACTGAAGATCCAATGGCACCATCAACATTAATTTTCATGACATGGAAGAAGTTCAATCAGAAACTATAACATTGAACTCTTTTCCAAACTCCACAACACAGGCCCAATCAATTAGACCTTGCATAAGCCCAGTCTGATAAAGCCAAAGCTTAAGATGTTCGGAACCAAACATACTCACTACTCATCAGATATTAAACTTGATGATGGACAAACGTCTCTTTCATTCATGGCAAGTCTAGTGGGATATGTAAAAATAGATCCCTTAATATCCAACCCTAGAGGTTAAGAGGTATTTTTGCTATAGTGGCAAACCCTTAAAATGGAGTAAAAGAAAAAAAAAAGATATAAGAAAGAGAGAGAAAAAAAGATGAGAGAGATATAGTTTGTTAGCTTTTCTTTTTTTTTTTTGGAAAAAAAGAAAAGAAAAAAAAGTCAGATAAGTTAGTTTCTTATTTAATAGGAATAAATAAATTAAAATTACCACTCAACTATTGAGCGCCACGCTCATCCGATGAGCGCCCACTCGCTATCCACTAAGGATCCCTAATCGAGTAGAAAGGGATCCATTTTAACAAGTTAAAGGTCTCCACTAGAGTGTTGCTTGATCAAGCAGTTTAGTAACCCCCCACTAGACTTGCCCTCAGTAGTGATGTTTGGATCCACCATTTTACAAAAATAATGCCTGACACTTATGTGGCATGGTTGATCCCACTGCCACATAAGTTGAAAACCCCCTTCAAAATACTTTTAAGAGGAGAAAAATGGTGGAACCAAAAAGGTCCGTTCAAAAATCATTTCTGGTAACATATAGTGACGACAGTACGTACCTCCTAGTGGCATCTCTAGGGTGGGAATTGGGATACTACAATTCGTACACCAAGCAAGAATATCAGAGCATTATTATTCTTTACCAATTCTGCGAAAAGAAATAAAAGATTTTAAATTATTCACAAGAACAGTCCAAATGAAGAACTAATTTAAACGTTATAAAGATGACCCCACTTAGATCTTAGTAGCATTTATTTACCTTCCCCAAAAATATGGCATATTAGTGGCCTCACCGAGTTCAAAATACTAGACTAATAGCCTGTTTTTTTTTTTTTTTTTGCCTCTGATTAGTGGCAAGCCCATATAGAATATTCTTTATTTGTAATCACTAACTAGTGGTAGAAAGAGGAAAACTTTTAATTTTAGGTTTCAAACTCATTAAGTGGTAATAAGCTGTTTTCAATCACTTACTACTACTTAATGAGTTTAAGATCTAAAATTAAAAGTTTGCCTCTAACTACCACTAACTACTAGTTAAAAACAAAGGCTATTTTGCGTGGGTCTGCCACTAATCAGTGGCAAAAAAATAAAAAGGCTCTAAAACTTCCTTCGCTCAAGTCTAGCCGATATACCTTCATTCATTCATGGCTTGCTAGTGGATCCTTAATCAACTAATCCATTCAATTTTCTTTAAAATGTGGATTCTCAGTAGAGATGACATTGGATACTCATGCAGTCATCCGATGACTGCCCTTTTTTTTTGGTAAAAAAATATCTTCCTCTCTTTCTTTTTTTCTTTATCTCGTGGCAATCATTTATCTCTCTCTATCTATCAAGGGACTCCTCACTATTCTGCCACGAGCAACCATGGATTTCGTAATCCATACTTCGGGAATCAAAAGATTGGGTTACTAGATTTTCACTAGACTTGCCCTCAGTGGAAACAAAATAAAACCATTAATTTTCTTTTTCTTTATTGGAAAAGAAAACAATAGAAAAAGTAAATAACCCATCTCTTAAAAGAAACCTTTTGAGACGGGGAATGGGGGTTGATATTAGGAAAGCTGAATTGTTAGAGAGGAAGTTCTTGTTTGTGGGTCTTAAGCACAAATCCCATTTGTTAGAGACTTTTCTCAGCTAATTCCACCCCACGAAAAATACACCCCCCAACTTCATCTTCTCCACCAACAACCCTCTACTACGGTGCCATCATCGCCGCCACCACCACCTCCACCGCCACCAATAACAACACCTCCTCCTTCCACTCTTCGAAATATCTCTCTCTCTATGGTGGTGGCAACGTGGTGGTGGAAGTCATGGGGATGGTGATGGTGGAGATGATAAATGTGAAAAAAAAAAAAAATCTTCCCCTCCATCCTATTCGGCTTTTATCAGTAAATTTGGTAATTCTATAATTTTCTATTTGGCCTTTTTTTTATTTTCCCTTACAAAAGATGTCCGAAATCATGGGGCACAAGTTTTGAACCATGGGGAAGGCATGTAACTCCATTTGGGGTCCCTTTGTACGTCTACGCTCTCTCTCTCTCTCTTTAGAGTTTTCCTTGATCTGATTCTCTTTTGGCAGCAAAGGCTGAAGAAATATGTGGCAACCTTTAAACTGATCAGGAAATGGATTATGGTTTCATTAAGCACAAGATCTACCCATCAAATTTCTTTTTATTTAAAGAGTTCAATTAATGAGATCAATAATTTAATGCTAATATTAATTGAATTTGAGTCTCATAAATTATGATCATCCTTAGATATTACTAGCGGTACAAATTAGCACATGCCCACTCAAAAAAATTAGTCTTTAAATTATCACATTAAACAATAATCATTTTACCGCTCCCCTTAAAGATATTTTAAGATGATCCTGCAGTGGGCCCACAACACCAGGTCACGTGACGTTCAACCCTCCATATCTTTTAGTTTTTCCTGAAAATAAAAAGTTTGAGGGAGGAACCTAGAGAGCCTTTTATCAATAAAAAAAAAAAAAAGGCGAGGGAAGGAGGAAGGCCAGGAATGATGGGGCAACACGCAACACCACCCAAACCCAAACTGGCCCCAAAAAAAAGTACCTCCGGGCAACGGGCAGCACCTTACGACTTTTGTTTGTAATAAAGGCAGCATTTTGTTTTGTTTGTGATGCCAATTGACTGCGACATCTTGTATCTTACGTAGCTGCGTTGCTGTCTTGGACCCACCACACTACCATCTAATACATAGTTTCCCTCTAATACATTTGAGTTTCCCTCTGAAAGACTCCAACAACGGCTGAGATTCATCAATCAACCTGATCATCGAACGTAAGTCCACCAAGATGTCGCAGTCCCAGTGTGACATACAAAAGCACCATATAGACCGTGCACGTCCAAGCAGTCCAAACCTCAGCTTTGGTTTTAGGTTCGGGTCCGGCTGTGACTAGCAAAAGCCAACGATCGGAAAAAAAAAAAGAAAAAAGAAAAAAGAAAAAAGAAAAAAGAAAAAAGAAAGGAAATAATTGCAGTGGAGACTAGAGAGAGAAAAAGGAATCGAAAAAGCCAAGAGCGTAGAAAAAAGAAAAGAAAAGGAAACAGAAAATAATTGCACTAGAGAGAGAAAGAGGTAGAGAGAGAAAGAGGTAGAGAGAGAGAGAGACTTGGAGGGAAAACAAAAATGGGTAAGATCGCGAAGAAGAAGAAGAAAGGCCGGCCGTCGAAGGCTGATATTGCTCGTCGTTCAGCTGGATTCACTCGGAATCCGGTAGTAGAATCTGACAATAAAAGAAGTGTCCGGCACCGGAATCTGACATACACTTACGACTTTGATGATGAAGAAGATGAAGAAGGGAGTAGGAGGAGGAGGAGGAGAGAGAAGAAGTTGAAGTTGGTTTTGAGAGTGCAGCAGAGTCGTATTAAAGATGAGGGTTTTAGTAGAGTTGACTCACTAACGAGTCAGATGACTCAGGCAGCAACAGCAGAAGAAGAAGGAAGAAGAGGAAGAAGGAAACTGGACCAAACTTGTTCTGAGAACTCCTCGGAGGAGTACGGAAATGATAACAAGACATCTAATAAGAAAAGGAAAATCGACGGTGAGGATGATGTTTACGATTATGGTGATGATGATTATGTTGATGATGATGATAAAGGGTTGGTCAGATCTAGGGATCAGATGAAGAAGGTAAGTGAAATGGTTTATTAGCTATTTTTCTTTGTAATCATCAGTTTATTAAGGAGTTCACTACTTGAGTTGGAGGATTGAAGTAGTGGTAGTAGCAGTAGTCCACCTCAGCTCAACTTGGTCAGAATTTTATATAATTGGTCCATACCCTCTCTCTCTCTCTCTCAATCTCTGTCTGATTTTGTTTCTTGATTTTAATGGTCGGGTCAACTGTCACAGCTAACCCCACACACAGAATCTTCTCTCTAAATCTCTTTCACTCTCTCTCTCGCTATGTCTCCCTATGCTTCTCTCGTGTCGCATTTATACATATATATACTATCTTTCTCTTGCTCTGCCATGTATTTCATGTTTTATTTTGTGTTAAGTGTTTTACTTTCAATGATGGATGTTGGCAGGAAAGAGGGCATAATGCGGATTCGAAAGGGATGG
The DNA here is from genome assembly GCA_002174775.1 of Macleaya cordata. Taxonomy (NCBI): domain Eukaryota; kingdom Viridiplantae; phylum Streptophyta; class Magnoliopsida; order Ranunculales; family Papaveraceae; genus Macleaya; species Macleaya cordata. The sequence goes on along the minus strand of MVGT01003688.1, from coordinate 133,233 downwards.
ACTCTGTTCCAGGTTTCTTTTTAATTTCTGGGTCGCTCTTAATTTCCTTCCTTTTCTTTTTGTTTTTCATATTTTAACTGATTTTGGGTCTTGGGTTTTCTTCTCTTTTTCGTTTTGATTAAGCACTCAATTTCATTTTCCATCAGGTGTTCCATTACCGGATAGACAACAGTTGGAGTTAATTCTCGATAAGCTTCAGAGGTAGTGGATATGTATATCCTTTGTCTTTCACTTGATTCTGTGTTAGCTACAAGGGTTTGTGTAATTTTTGTTTCATTTTGTCTGAATGTTGCAGGAAAGATACATATGGTGTTTTTGCTGAGCCTGTTGATCCTGAAGAGGTATTTAGAATATTTGGTTTTTAATTCATATACCAACTTTTCATGAGTTAGTTTTAATTTTTGAACTTCTGTACGAGTGTTTTGATTCGAGGTTGTTATCAATGCTTGTTTTTGCAGCTTCCGGACTATCACGACGTAATTGAGCATCCAATGGATTTTGGAACCATAAGGAAGAAATTGGCAAATGGGACATACTCTAACTTGGAAGAATTGGAGGTGAGTTCTGAACTACCCATGAAGTGATTTTTAGGGTTCCATACATCTTATGTCTCTTATATAATTTGAGTATTTAAGAAGTGGTAATTTATAACCTGTTTCAAAATAGGCAAATGACAGCAATTCATCTATCTCACATTTTCTTAAAAATAATAATAAAAAAAATCTATCTCACATTTTAAACTCACAGCCAAATAATTTTTCCTTACCAAGAAAAAAATGGAAAAGAAAAAGTGTAACTCTTTCCTAACTTATCCCGGAATTAGTTAATTTTGTCTTTGTAAATTGCTTTCATGGTTTGTACTGTTTCACTTATAACTTACATGAATCATGCTGCGTAAAAATTGGTTCAAGCAGTAGAGTTCCATCTTTAGCTTGCGAACTCTTGAAGCTGAATTTTAGGAACAGCCATGTACATCCCAATGAGATAACAATCTTTCAGATCTCTCTGGTAGGATTGTCGTGGGAAGTTTTATTGCAATCTAAATAGACAACTCTGAAGGATCAGTTTGGTAGTTAGAGATGTATTATGTTCTAGAGCTGACTGGCCTTTCATGGAGAATTTTTTCCTGATACTATTAGTATGATAAAATTCTGATAATGGAAAGGCGAATAATTTGCTAGCTATAGAATTGTAGTCAAAGTAGGACTTCCATGAGAAAGATCAAGTGATGTAACCCTTCAATGAATAACTTGTATTTGTGCTTCCTTTAACTTTGTTACCCTATAGTCTACTGAGGATTTTGGGTACTTCACTTCATGGGGTCACTATATTTGGGTCCAATGATAAAACTGCAATCTTTCTACTCATTGCTTCAAGTAACTGGACTTGTCTTTTACAATTCAAAATTTCTCTTGTTGAGTTTAAGAATTATTTTTGCTGGGATGAGAAATGGCTTCAAGCTTTTGATATTAGTTTGTAATGGCTTCTAAAATTAACCATATTGAATGCAGAATGATGTTTTTCTGGTTTGCTTAAATGCAATGCAATACAATGCACCGGAAACCATATATTTTAAACAGGTAAGGCTTTAAACTTCTATCGTCTTTCACTTTTTATTTTTCCTATCTTGTTTGACATTTTTTAGTTTGATCCTATCTTGTTTGACATATTTGTGTGATTCAATTAATTTGGAAAGGCACACTCCATACAAGAACTGGCAAGAAAGAAATTCCAAAGGTTAAGAATTGGCATCGAACGCTCAGACGCAGAGCTCAAGTCAGAGCAGAAACCCAAGTTCAACTCCTCAGTGAAGAGGCCTGCAAATAAGTCCTTGTGCAGGCCCTTACAGGAACCTGTTGGCTCTGATTTCTCCTCAGGTGCCACACTTGCTACATTGGCAGACACATGTACATTGTCAAATCCGGCACAAGCTGGCGGATGTGATGGGCCTGTTAATGAGAATTCTTCCTTGACAGAGAATAAAGCAGATGAGGCGGAGGAACAACTTTCAGGTACTATGATGAATGCATGCAATTTTAAAAAAGCTCAAATATGGTTATTTAAAGAAAACTTGTTGGCTATTTCAGGATTCTTCTGATTATGGCCAAAGATATTATTTAGGATAATTTATGAAATTTCATAGTAATTCAACTGATTGTTTTTCTTTTATAGGGAAGGGCTTCCCATCTAAATTTGGGAGGAAGCATTTTGTGATAGATGAGAATCGCCGTGCAACTTACAGTATCTCCAATCAACCAGTGGTCTCAACTGAGTCGATCTTTACAACTTTTGAGGGCGAAACCGAGCAGCTAGTGGCTGTATGTAACAACAAACTTAATTTCCCTCTTGCATCTTTGGCAGATTACTCATCTGGTTTCAATTTTTTGAATCAGGTTGGGCTTCATGCAGATCATTCTTATGCAAGGAGCATGGCTCGATTTGCTGCAACTCTTGGACCTGTTGCCTGGAAAGTTGCTTCCTGGAGAATTGAAAAGGCACTTCCTGTAGGGATGAAATTTGGTCGTGGGTGGGTTGGAGAATATGAACCCCTTCCAACGCCTGTACTGATGCTTGGGAACCATACCAGGGAACAACGAGTTACAAATTCACAGAAGACAACTGAGTCAAGAACTACAAATTCATCAGTAGTGGCAGCTTCCAGCAAGTCACTTGATCCTGCAAAGGATTACCCCTTAAGTAGGCCAGTTCCAGAAAGTAAGCCCTCTTTATTTGGTGTTGCTGGAGCCAAGCCCATTTTTCATGCCACAAATCAGGTGCAGAACCAGTTAACTATGAATTTTACCAAGTTAGAAAACATTTCAAAGCAAAATGAGTTGAACTGTTCGTCCTCAACCAGTGAGGACCCTCAAAACATTTCTTCAAGAAATCAGCTCGAGCATGATTCAGAAATGAAAACTGCTAGGCAAATTGAGATGGATTCGCGAAACAGAAATCTTTTGCACCCTATATCTTTTACTAAACCAGAAACTGATGGGAGAGGCTTGATTAGTACAAATAGTGATAGAGTGAGCCGTTGCTCTGATCTTGTTTCCAACTTACAGGCCAGAGCTGGGAATTATTCTCCGCGTGGAAATCATCATCAGGGTCTTAATGATCCTAATCAAATGATCAGAATGTTAGCTGAAAAGACGCAACAACAAGCAAAATCCTCAAACCCACCCACTATTGACACTCGACAGGTTATGGTGTCAGCTCCATCCTCAAGAAGAGATGATTCCAGTGCTGCTGCCACTGCTGCTGCTCGGGCATGGATGTCCTTAGGGGCTACACAGTTTAAACCCTTGGAAAGTTCAGACCCACCCAAAATGCAGATTACAGCTGCTTCTCTGTACAATCCAGCCCGAGAATTCTCTCAATCTTTTCTGCAATTTCGGGGTGAACCTCCTTCTGGTGGGTTACAGTTACAGTCTCTGAATAGGTTTCACCCTCAACTTCCCGGCAGTGAACTACATTTCCAAAACAACAGACAGATGGTTTTCCCGCAAATAGTAACAGCCAACTTGTCACACTTTCAAGTGCAGTCTCCTCGGCAAGGTCTTATCCAACATACGCAGACAAACAAGAGAAGAGACATGCTTCCCCCAGACTTGAACATTAGTTTCCAGTCATCAGGATCTCCAGTGAAGAGGTCTTCAGGCATTTTGGCAGACTCCCAACAACCCGACTTGGCTTTGCAACTCTAAATTGTTTGTTTACGATAGAATAATGAGTTAAAAAAGCTGCTTGTCTACATTGGCAGGAAGAGAATCAGGCAATCCTGTATTTGCAATTAGAGGTAGCACACTTGTTTATCTCCACGGATGAGTTGCATTGCGATGCGATCCCATAGAAGATATATCTAATCCAAGAATTGGGTAGTAGGAAGGAAATTCAATTCAGTTCAGTTCTTAGAGATGGAAGACGCACAACCATTTATCTCGTTTTAGTCAAGTTGGGATAATGATATGCAATGATTTTGAGAGTTAGACAAAGTGCTCCAATTGGGAAATTTGAGTATCCAATCTTTCTTTTTGATGGAGTATATTGATTGGCAGCATGAGCATATTTATATGAACAGGTGCATCATCACAGGTAGAAGAATGAAACTAATGAAAGGGCCAAGTGGATCTGCTCTGTATATAGATTACAGAATTAGGTTTTAGTTGTTCAGCTTTGGGTTGTCAGAGTCCCCATTTTGTAGTTGCTTGTTTCACATGTAAATCTGTTATAACTGTTGTTCATACATGGGGTGGTAAATTCTCTACAATGGAAATGGGTTGCTATCGAATGCATCTTCTTTGATAAATTCAAATTACAGAAGTGACATTTTCATTTTCTAATGAATGTTGTTACAGTAATGCTGTCGTTAATAGAAACTTCAAAATGCGCTTTTATCAAAATTACATAACAACTTTGAAATATTCTGAATATCCTTAGTTAATAAAACATAGCGTGCGTCTCTAATATAACAAAGCAATTAACATTAAAAATACAAAATACCCATTTTTAACAAAAATTACAAAGTGTTCCTCTAATGCGTGCCCTTGGTTGAGAACATTAAGGTGTTTGATCCGAATTATTTTTACGCGAGAGAGAGCACGGCAAGATATTATATAGACTCCGACGAAGGCTTCTTCTTCTTGTTCTGGTTTGTTTTTTGTTTGGTCTTCTGGGAAGGGTGCAGGAATCACCATTGCAAGTGATGACTTCTTGTTTGGAATTGAAGAAGCAACTGCAGAATCTGGAGAAAGCCATGGCGATTATGAAGAAGAGATTGATCGATTAATTGGGATCCCAATCGGTTTTTTTTTTTTTGAGAAAAAAAAAAAATGGGATCCCAAAAACAATAAAGATGAGCAAGTAGTTCTGTTTATATTTATATAGATATTTAGATTTTGGTTTGGTTCTTGTCAGGTGTTTTGATTAGACTTGATTTTTAAGCTTGTTTAGAACCCGTTCAACAAAAGTACGCGTTAGTTGAGCTATATAAATTCTTGAACTGATATTCTAAAGTCAAGATAGGTTGGCTTGGAGGCTGATGTAGTGTAATTATGGACTACAGTCTTAAACTGCTACGCCCACTTTAAATTAGTATCATTGGATGATGATGAAAAACTGAAATCCAACGGTTAAGAAACTAGTTTAATATTTTTATTTTTTATTTTAATTAACATATGTTTCATTTGGCAATGTAGAATATTCTGTATGTTTTAGTCTCTTGCATAAAAAGTAACCCACCGTCTTTGAAAACCTAATAAGAGAAAATGTTAAAAAATACAAGCCCCTGCATGTGATTAGCACGTGTATTTTTAGGCTGGAGTAATTTTAATCAGAAAATGAGCCTCAAATCCCTACATGGCGTTAAAATTAACGGGGAGGACAGCCGAAAAAAAATTGCACAATAAGTCCCTAAATCAAATATTCTGACACGAGCGGCAGAATGTCTCACGGAAAAGACGCAAATGCCCCCAAGCCATCATGACTTCTAACCGAGAATGCAAACTGAGGTGACAATAGAAGAAAGACTATAAAAGTAAATGAAAAGGCAAATTGCACCCGCTGCCATTACCGTCTCTGCAAGAGCTCTGAACGCCATTATCTTGCACTCCAGAGGTCTGAAACGCAACTTTCTTGCACGCAAAGAAAAGGTAAATTGCATCAACAACTCGTAAAAACACTACATATCAGTCTATAAAACTATTTCTTACTCTGTAAATCGATCTATTAGACATTCTTTTTCGTTGATCTTAGCATAATCAGTAAAAATAAGTNAGAAGGAAGATGAGAGCAAGCACAAAAAGATGCAAGAAACCAAAAATTACGCTCTGATTCGTAGGATTTGAAAGATAGAAATAATGAACCAAATTGAAAGACTTTATACTGATACAATATACGGAAGGGTAAAAAAGGGAAAAAAGATAAAAAAAAGGTGCACGTGCGATCAAATCGAAACGAAAAAAAAGTGGAGGGACCACATGTAACCGACGGAGAAATAAAAGGCCCAAACTCATAAACATAATCAGGCCTGTCCTATACACAAAATCGGTAAAAAAGGGGGGTCTGGGCCTCCTTTTCGTGAATTTTAATCTACATATAGATTTTTAAGAATTCTGCATATAAATTTTTATGAAGGAGAATTTTTAAGTGCAGGATAAATCCTGCATATAAATTTCTATGAATAGGTTAAAGGTTTCGCATTTGGTTTATAAATGGGACAAGTTCTCCGCACCGTACTTTGTTAAGTTAGATTTTTATTAGAAAGATAATACTTTTATTCTTACACTTTATTTATATTGGTGTGCGGGTGAGTATAGAGGTGATCTAGGGGTCGATGTTGATCAATATGATTAGAAAATCATTGTCATAAAATACCAACTCTTAGATCATCTCTACACGAATTCATAGAAAAATGTAAGCGAAATGTAAAAATAAAATAAATAAAAGTGGAACATGTAAAAAGTTCTTGAGGTTGGTGGAATATGTAGATTGAAGAGTCTGAAAATATCCAACTTTATTTGTTCTCTAGTGGTGTGTGGCACAATAATACGGCTTTGATTGACTAATTTGAGCAAAATTAAAAAAGATTTGAATATGTACCATGGGACAATTTTATTTTTATTTTTTTTAAAATAACCAGCCTTTAAGGTCTGCTGTATTTGGGACGGTCATGAGTCATGACCAATGCCCAAATTTTTTTTTCCTAATTCAAAACCAATGTGGTGATATGTTGTTGTCATCTGCTGATTAGGAAGGGAAATTCGGGCAAAACCCTCTACTTAAGCATTATTAACGACCCAAATTAAGAAACTGCCATACAAGTAGGAAAAGAGACAACGACAGCACCTTAAGATAAAAGATTGAATTTGGATTCCTAAGGATCAACAATACAAATCTGATAAAAAAAGAAGAAGGATATACAATACAATACAAAAGGCTTCTCTCTAATGTCTAATCTATATCTCTGCATCATCTTTATCTTATTTTTTCTTTAAGCAGCCCTCTGACTCTCTATCCTTAATATTCAAACCGTCGTACCGTTAAATAACAGCATCCTTCCATCATCATTTCCAAATCCCAGGCTAATATCCACCAATTAAACTGATATCCTTTACTTTTATCAAGAGAGCCCACCTTTGTCTACAAGACCCACCAAAAAGTTAGGCCAAACAAACCTAGGTTTTACTACCATCTACTTTGCATAGTTTTTTTTTTTAATCTACTTTGCATAGTTGATTGGTACACCTCTTTTTTTCATTGAGGTTATGAGATCAAATCTCATATTAGAACTTTGCACAAAATAGGTGTTTAGGTGTCCTTATGATTGATTGTTGATTTTTTGAGTTTTCTTCATTGTTCATGGTGTCTTCAATCCACCAATGGAGCTACTGAAGAGCTAAAGTAACTGTCAGCGAAGAGCTATGGAATATTACATAGAACAAACAAATAGTAAATTACATTTAAGAGTTTTAATCCTAAAACTTCCCAAATCATGGAAAGAATATACAATCGTTGGACTAAAGACCTGTGTGCAACAATATTTTTCTCTCTAACCCATTAGTTGTACTTATAATTGAACAATACCCATTCATTAAAAAAACACCCAAGTTTCGGTGATCGAAATTCTAAAATAAGAAAGAACAAGTGTCATTAAAAGAAAAAGAATCATCCCTTCATTCTCCTTTTGAAGAATCATCCCTTCATTCTCCTTTTGAAGTTAGTAAAGTTTTACAGGGGAAGGGAAGTAGGAATAAATGTATAATCGTATAGAAAAGGGCAAAAATGAGACGTGCATGAGTGAAGAAGAGCCAAGAGTTTGGGCCATAAAATTCAATAAAATCGCGCCCCTATTGGTCTTTCTCAGTCTCGAGTCTCTCAGACTCGCTCATTCCTCTTACCAATAAACATTCATTAACCACCGTGTCACTCACTGCCAAATCCCAATATCACTTTCTCTCTCTCTAAATTAAAAAAATAAAGCCCCTTGTTCCCCTACACTCTCTTCTATAAAAAAACTTCTAACTAACCACAGTTAAATCCAAAATCCTAATCTTCAAACCCAGAAGACCGTTTGATCCAAAACAACCAAAAAATCAGAACACCGATCTCTCTCTCTCTCCTCTCTTTCTCTCTCTAAAAATGGCGAAGTCTACTACTACTACTTCGTCGATGAAATCATCGATTCGACCAGAAGATTATTCCCACAGTCCAATCCACTACGCTATTGCTCTTGGTGATCACACAACCCTATCTCGACTCGTTTCAACTCTCCCTCGACTCACCGATCCCTCCCAAATCCACACCGAGTCAGATTCCCTTGCTCAAGAACAACTTGCTGATCAGATCTCCTCTGTTGTCGACCGCCGTGATGTTCCTCACCGTGAAACTCCTCTCCATCTTGCAGTCCGTCTCAATGACACTATTGCCGCCCGTACACTTGCCTCTGCCGGTGCTGATGTTTCCTTACAGAACGCTACTGGTTGGAACCCCTTACAAGAAGCTGTTTGTAATCGAAGCTCTGAAGTTGCTCTCATTCTCCTCCGTCTTCACCACCGTGCCGCCTGGTCTAAGTGGAGGCGCAGATTACCTCGCCTAGTTGCTGTTCTTCGCAGGATGAGAGATTTCTATATGGAGATTTCGTTCCATTTTGAGAGCTCGATCGTTCCTTTTGTTGGCAAGATCGCTCCTTCCGACACTTACAAGATCTGGAAACGCGACGGTAATCTTCGCGCTGATACTTCCCTTGCTGGATTCGACGGTTTAAAGATCCAACGCGCAGATCAAAGTTTTCTCTTTCTAGGAGATGGCGATCAAGAGTTTGATCTTCCTCCCGGATCGCTACTAGTACTCAATCGCGATGAAAGAAAGATCTTTGATGCTTTTGAGAATGCCGATTCGCCGATATCAGAATCTGATGTGGCCGGATTTTGGTCGCAGACGAGCGTTTATCGTCCAGGAATGGACGTTACTAAAGCAGAACTCGTCGGAAGAACGAATTGGAGAAGACAAGAAAGGACAGAAAATGTTGGAGAATGGAAAGCAAAGGTTTTTGAGATCCATAACGTTGTTTTCAGTTTCAGATCAAGGAAAGTCGCTGGAGATTTAACAGGAGATCTCGCTGGAGGAGAACAGATTTTGCCATTAGAGCTTGATGAGGATTCAGAGGAAGGATTTTTAGTTGCAGAGAATCCAAGTTTAGGGAGTTCAGATCGAAGAAGACATAGTAGTTTCGTTCGTGAAGATAGAGAGTGGATTTCTGTAGGGAGGAAGAGTTTGGACGTTCCAGCGCCGGTTGCTGAGCGGCGGAGAATACCGACAGCGGCGGTGCCACCGCAGCCCAGTAAGGAAAGAGAGTATGTAAAGAGTTTGCGGCCGTCAGTTTGGTTAACGGAGCAGTTTCCGTTAAAGACGGAGGAGATCCTGCCGTTACTCGACATTTTAGCAAACAAGGTTAAAGCAGTTCGGCGACTGAGGGAGTTGCTCACGACGAAATTTCCACCGGGGACATTTCCTGTAAAGGTATGGGTAAAATTGGAAAAGAAACAAAAATAAAAGTAGGGTCCAGTCCTAGGCTTTATTATCGACCCGACGACCCCAGTTGTCTTATTTTGATGACTTTGCTTTCACTTCTTTTGATGCTTTTCTTAAGCATCGAGTGGTGCAATTTGTCCCCTTGATTTAAGATGGGTCCCATTTTTCTGTACTGTCTTTTCTGATCTGTTTGACGTGGACGAGTAATAAGACTTAGTGTGGGACCTAGAATATCCGAGGTTGGATCAGACAGTGAGGTGATGTTGGGTCCGATAACCGGGTACGGCGTAATACCTTTGGACCGCCTCCTAGAGTTTCGGACCCGATTTTCCGTTTGCTGATCCTGCTCCATTTCCCTAGAAAATTTAAAGGTTGTTTTTAATTTTTAATCAAAGGGTGTTAAATTAAATCTATCTAATTGGTTCCACGTCGACCAATTCTAGAAATAGTAACCGTTGGATCGATTTGATTTAACTGAATTGTGCTGAGATCAATTAATGGGGATGATTTTCCAAGGCTTAAGCTCAGAAAATTAATTGATAAAAAACTTTCTATTTTTAGTGTTCTAACTCAAAATCTGAATTTAATTGATAAAAAACTTTTTACTTTTTTGTTTTTGTTTTGAAGTTTAACCAAAATTTTTGAAATTTAAATAAAAATCAGAATCTCTGATTGAAACCCTTTTGTCAGAAATCAGAAAATCTGATTTCTAAAGCTTTTCTGATCATAGTTAAAATTATTGTTCTCTGAAATTTTGAATTTCTTAATAAACAAACAATGTTATACTATAATTTTACCCCTGCCATAGGCACGGGTTGCCCACTACTGCGAATTGAATTATTCCCCCAGATTGATAGCGACTTATCGTTTGAGCTGTTTTCCTAAAATCTGATGGATCTTTAGCCCAACAGGATAATGCTGGATAATAACTGATCATACTCTGTAGTATGTACAGTACTTAATTCCTCTGCTTTGGTTGTGTTCTGTTTTAATAATGGTGGATGATGGGGTTGTTGCAGGTTGCAATTCCGGTTGTGCCGACAGTGAGGGTAGTTATCACATTTACGAAATTCGTTGATCTACAGCCCTCTGAACAATTCTATACTCCTGTCTCCAGTCCAAGACATCTCCTTCAAGGACGCTTTGCAGGGGATCAACAGAAAAAGCAACAAGAACAACAACAAAAAGAGAACACAAATTCATGGTCTTCGTCTTCATTTTCATCATCAACATCATGGTTAAGGAGAAGTAACAGTTCTTTACCGAGCAAGCAAAATCAACGGTGTTCAGCTGCTCATCAGACTGACCCTTTTGCCATTCCAAACGATTACACTTGGACAAGCATTGATGACACCAAGGATCAAAAGATGAAAAAATCCAAGTCCACTAGGAAAGCCAAGTAGAAGAGAAAGAGAATGAATTAAAAGAGAAGGGACTACAAATTTGTACATAAAACATGGGGAAGGAGGTATCATTCAATCAGTCATCACTATCCAGTATTCAATGCAGAGAAAAAGATATGAGTATAATACAGAGAGATTGAGAGAGACAAAGGAAGGGAAGGGGTTGCTTGGTTAGAGAAAGTGGGACCTAAAAAAATGTGGTGGGCCGTTATCATGTACTTTGTTTTTTTAACTTCACTGGAATACATTTCTGTAGTATTGTTTCACTTTGGATGTGGAATGAATTACCTTCCAGATCAGATATTTCCACTCAATTTTTTTACCCCCTCAGCTTATTTTAAAGTCCGTTACGGTTACACCTGCAAGACCCTATGTTAGAGTTGATAATCAATATGAAAACAGTGAACCATTGAATTATCCTCATACGGGTTTCACAGGTGAGTGTAAGTGTAGTGTAAAAATAAATTGGGTGTAAAAACTGGAAATATCCTGCTCCATATCTGGCTCCTTTTAAAGGGGAAGAGGGTTGATTAAATGTTTTAAAAAAAAAAAACGTTGTACTTCCGAGTTTTGGTATAACCAATGGGAATGTTTTCTTTACTTTTTTCTCAAAAAAGTAAAAATAAAAAAATCTTTCTAACAATGTTATAAAAACCGGATCGAAATTTTTCAAAACTGGTTGGACTTAAGTTTGAGTGGGTTGGACCGGTTTTATTTATTAAATAATTTTATAAATAAAAAATTTCAAAAAAAAATTATTGAAAATCTTATAAGGTAAAAATAAAAAATATATAGCTAAATAGTCATTATCATCGACATAATTGTCTTTGATATACATGGATAAATGAGTAAGCAAAATGTTAAATTAATATAATAATATGTTTGGACAAGGGATTTTAGAGAGGGATTTTGTGGAGAACAGGGATTTGGTAGAAAAATCATGTTATATTTTTTTTCAAAATCCTGGTCCCCACAAAATCCCTCCCTAAAATCCCTTGTCCAAACAGACTATAAACTTATTTAGTCTAAAAAAATTCTGATTATGCATTAACATATATCTTAATATATTATAACTTTTTACGTCACGAATCCTCAATTCAATTTCCTTCAACATCTCACACTCTCAATTGGATGCAGACCAATTAATTTATAGTCTGTTTGGACAAGGGATTTTAGGGAGGGATTTTGTGGGGACTAGGATTTTTGAGGAAAAATATAACATGATTTTTCCACCAAAT
>MVGT01003688.1:98263-110646 GCA_002174775.1 Macleaya cordata | reverse complement strand
GCAGTGATCCTATAAAATGTTTATTGGATTATTAGAATAATTATAATGGTATGATATGGCAGGCAAGGACTAAGATGTAATTACTCGAAAGGTGCTGACATTAATAGTTAATGTTACCTTGGTGTATATTACGAATATCAGTTAAGTGGAGGGACTATTTGCTGGTATAACGAGTGAAGGGCTTCTGAATAATATTCATTTACTTGAGAGTATTCAGTTGCAGTTATTTAGTGGACTTAACTGCAATTAGATTTGTTATTTGAGAATTATATGAGATATATGGACCTCAAAGTAATAAATTAAAAGCTTAAGTAAGTGGGACCCATATGGACCTAACTTGGAGCTAAAGATATGGGAAGAGAGTCTTTTTCTATAAATAGAGATAGGGTTCATAAGATATCCTACCTTAACTTGTGTATCTAAAATTCTCTCCCAATTTAGAATTCAAGTTATGACCTTTATAGTTTTAGAAACCCAAAATTCGTAGTATATTCCCGTCAGAATTTAAAATACAATTTTGAGGCAATTCGAGGCAGAATTAGAGATTCGTTATTTCACGCAAGTTATAGAAAATTCGATTTCCTACAAAAAACATATATCATATAGGTGAATAGGATCAACTATTAGAGAGTTATAGTCAAAATACAGTTGTTATATCTTTTCAGATTCGACGACTGATTCAGAACGTGGGAGGAAGATCGGAGATTACATGCAAGCGTTTAAACGGTATGTATATGATCTTCAAGTTATTGTTTTAATTCATACATCCTCATGTGATCCAGTGAAGAAAAAATAGTTATTTGTTTCCGCTGCACAATTTAATCTAGACCCTATTTTTCCCAACAGCAATTCCATTACGTGGCTCAAATGTTACTCTCGTCATTAAAACTTTGTAACCAGTAAATTAAAAAAAATGAAAGGGAGAAACTGACAAAACTTTCTAGGTTTGCAGTTTCTCACAATACATATGGCTACTGGCAATTTGTTTATTTGTTCGGATGGATAATAATACATGTGGTTGTTGGCTATTTGATTAGTTTGATAGATGTATAACCTAGTAGTCATCTGTACATTTTCTATTTGTTTTTTTAGCAATTCCATTACTTGGCACGAGCAAATGTTACTCTCGTCATTAAAACCCTATAAATGGTAAATTAAAAAAATAAGATATGAATAAAATGGTAAAACTAGCGAGGTTTTCATTTTCTCGCAACATAAGTGGTTATTGACCATTTGTTTGGTTTGATAGATATACAACCTGGTGGTCATCTGTACATTTCGGATTTCTAGCAATTCCATTACATGGTGTTGGAAAATATGAGTTCAGTTTCTTGAAAAATCGGATTATCATAAAATCAAAAATAAATAAAACAAGAAAACTTATCTGAAAGTGATCGAGGCTTGTATTAGACACAATGTCCTTAAGACAAATTCGTCTCCACAGCGGTGCTAACGGTTCTGTGGTCATACAGATGTAGCACTTCAATCTTTACGCCTTAGCGAACTGACAATTACGGTGCTCTCATACACTACTAAAAAACACGACTCATAAAACCTTGTTGAAAAACATGATACTAAACTACAAGAGGTGAGGATATATATAGAGTTAATGGTGACTCTTCATAAACTACAAGGTGTCCCTACAAAGAGACACATGTCTCATGGCCCTTAAAAGGTACCCCCAAGAGACACAACTCAAGAAATTAAACTAAAATAATTTTTCACTAAAAAATAAATTAAATAATTCTAACACATGGCGCAAATGTTACTCTCGTTATTAAAACCTATAACTGGTATTAAAAAATGATAGAGAAATTGGTAAACCTAGCTAGGTTTACAGTTTCTCACCGTACACATTTTTATTGGCCATTTATTTTCAGGGATAGATAACAATACATGTGGTTGCTGGTCATTTGTTTGGTTGAATAACTGTACAACCTAGCTATCATATGTACATTTCGATTTCTTTTTTAAGAATTCCATTACTAGGCGCAAATGTTACTCTCGTCATTCAATCCCTGTAACTTAAAAAAAGAATAAGAAGAAAGGGAGAAACTGTAAAACTAGCTTGGTTTTCAGAATCTCACAATAAACATGTTTATTGGTCATTTGTTTGGTCGGATAGATTATAATACACGTGGTAGCTAGCCATTTGTTTGCTCGAATAATGTACAACCAGTGGCGGATCTAGGAATTTCCTTCAGGGTGAGCGAGTCAATATTGACTAAGTCAGCGTTGACTGAGTCAATCTATTAACTTTATATGGAAAAGTATCTTTAACATCAGATTGACTATTAAGAAACTTTTTGCAGTATCTAAAGGTATTCATGCCAATAAAATCGAAAAAGGGAAAGGATGACAAGAGAATTTTACCAAAACCTATGGAGATTTGGTCGTCTGCCATTTTTTCTTCTTCATCTAGTTTTTTTAAAATTAAGGTTAAAGTGAGAGAAGCCATCAATTTCGCACCTCCAGGCCTCCACAGCCCCACAATCTACCTCTCTTGTATTTTCATGTAAATATTTTTTCTTGTCTTCTACTAGGTTCTAAAAGATTAACAATAAATACACTTTTTAATATCTAATGGTGCATTAAATTTGATGCTAAACTAGTTATTTTATGAAATGTTCTAAAAATGAGGAGGGATATTGCACCATTCATTTGTGCACCCCTATTGCACCACTTTTTTTTTTGCTAAAATGGTGTCTACATGAAGATGATCAAAGAAAAAAATTTCAGTGAGGATGTTCATCTCACTATATAGATCATCATATCCGAAAATTAGCCCATTATAGAACTAATAACTACATCAAAAGTCATTAAAAAAAAGATGCTTAAATTTGCCTATCCTTTAAGGGCTGATTTGAGAGGGTTAGAAGTTGTAGAATAGTCTAAGTTTTAGATATGATGATGTACATGGTGTAGTGAACATCTTCATTGAAAATAGCCATCGGATCTGCTCCATGTGGGGGTGCAATGGTAGTTTAATAAGGATGGTGCAATATCCATTATCTTTAAAAATATAGGATGGTTAACTATGGATCAAAGAACATTAGTGGTCAAACTGAAATATATTCAGGTAAGTTTTAAAAACTATGGATCAAAGAACATAGAGTGGTCAAACTGAAATATATTAGGTAAGTTTTAAAAACTGAGGGTGGTCAACTGACCACCCACTTTACACCCTAGATCCACCACTGTGTACAACCTAGAAGTCATCTGTCAATTTTATATTTTTTTATCTTTCTTATCATTCCATTACGTGGCTCAAATGTTACTCTCATTATTAAAACCCTCTAACTGGTATTAAAAAAATGACGAAAGGGAAAAATTGGTAAACCTAGCTAGGTTTACAGTTTCTCACAATACACATTTTTATTGGCCATTTGTTTAGTCGGATAGATAACAATAAACTTGGTTGATGGTCATTGATTTGGTTGGATAAATGTACAACCTAGTTGTCATATGTACATTTCGATTTGTTCTTTAGCAATTCCATTACTTGGCACAAATATTACTCTCGTCATTAAGCCCCTATAACTAATAAATTGAATAAGAAGAATGGGAGAAACAGGTAAAACTAGTTTTGTTTTTGTTTTCTCACAATACACGTGTTTATTGACCATTTGTTTGGTCGGATAGATTACATTGCACGTTGCTAGCTGTTTGATCGGATAATGTACAACCTAGCGGTCATCTGTTAATTTATTTACTTCTTTTTTAGCTTTCCATTACGCGGCTTAAATGTTAATCTCGTCATTAAAACTTTGTAACAAGTAAATTAAAACAAAAAAAAGAAAAGGGAGAAAGTGGTCAAATTAGCTAAGTTTTCAATTTCTCATAATACATGTCTAATAGCGATTTGTTTGGTGGGATAGATAACAATACACTTGGTTGCTAATCATTTGTTTGGACAAGTGTTTTAAAAATCGGATCGGACCAGTCGGTTCAACCAGTGAACCGGTGACCCAGTCAAATTTTCGGTTCGAGTCAACATTGACCCAGTAATTTTCTCAAAAACCATCTTTTTGAATGTGAACCGGTTGACCCGGCCGGTTGAACCAGTGAACCAGGTGACCCAGTCGATTTTTAAATCGATTTTTTTTAAGTTAAAAGTGTTATAATTTTTTACATTTTGCAAAATGAGCTTGATGGGTTTTGAACCTAGGACGCTAAAGTGACAAACCTCTAACCATTTCAGCTACCATTAGATTGTTGTCATTATGACTATATAATTGCTATACAACTAATTGTTATTTAAGAGTTTTAGCATTTCCCAAAACTTAAACTGTTGAGTTTTGAACACGAGATCTATAAGTGACTTCAAAAAGATACTTTACCAATTGTACTGCATAAAATAATATATTTTTATTGTTATTATTGTATTAATATTTTAGACTTAACTTATTGGTCAATCCACTGGTTGAATCAGATTGACCCAACCCACTAGCTTCTCCGGTTCGATTACGGGTCCAGTTTTTTAAACATTAGTTTGGACGGATAAATATACAACGCTGCAATTATCTATACATTTTTTTATTTCTTTTATAGTAGTTCCATCACTTGGCACAAATGTTACTCTGGTCGTTAAAATTCTGCATAGATGAACGCGCGTCAACAACATGCAATGTTTTTGATAAAAAATAAAGAAAAAATGATAAATATAATAAATTCAAAGGAAAAATAAGAGAATGACGTTAAAAAAAATCAAAAAGAGAAAGAAAAAGAAAAAATCAAGGGTGGAGATAGAAAGCGCGTAAAAAAGCTGTAATCCACGTAGCATGGATTGGAGTAGTACCCGGACCGAGATATAAGCTTCAACCTCTAAAACCGAGGCATCAAAAACCAAGTCCCATCTTAATTTTCATTTTCAAAAAAAATCCCACAACATTCAGATAGGTTTGGGTCCCACTACCCATCAAAGTGGGTCCCACCGGCCCACCTAAAGTCTCAACTCATCACTCCCACCTTCTCAGAACCCCATCTCTGACTCAAATCTCAATCTTCCTCTATTCTCTTCACTTGTGTTTTTTTTTTTTCATCTCTTTTCTCTCTGTTTTGATAGAGAGAGAGAGAGAGAGAGGAGAAAACAAATCTCTGAATCTCTCAAACCTCAAAAGTACAATTTCGAGAATAATCTCTCAAAGGGCAAAAAAGTATAGAAAGTGAACAGAGTAGAGTTTTTAGGGGTTCGGTTAGGTTGGTTTCAAAGGGGCACCTGAGAAGAAAAACGAAAGCAAAGGGCCGACGAAATGATTAACAACAATGGAGTACTAGTAGCAAGGAGCGATGATTTGTCGCCTGATCATGGTGAAGATGGTGGGTCCGGTGTTGGATTGAAGAAGGGGCCATGGACGGCTGCAGAAGATGCGATTCTGATAGAATATGTTAAGAAACATGGAGAAGGTAATTGGAACGCTGTTCAGAAGAATTCAGGTCTGTCCCGCTGTGGTAAGAGTTGTCGTCTTCGTTGGGCAAATCATTTACGGCCTAATCTCAAGAAGGGTTCGTTTTCTCCGGAAGAAGAAAAACTCATTTTGGAGCTTCACGCCAAACTTGGTAATAAATGGGCTCGCATGGCTGCTCAGGTATCCAAAATTCTTCTTCATCTTCTTCGTTTTCTTCAGCTAAATTTGTGGTTTGAGTTGTTTCTTTTTGTTTTACTCTGTTTTCTGGTAAACCTTCTCTCTCCATCAACATCTCTTTTTGTTTTTTTTCTTAATTATCCTTTTGACCCATCTATCTCGTTTCTTTCTCTCACCATCACATCCTTCTCTAGGCTTTCTCTTTCTCTATTTTCTTGCTTCATTTTCTTCTGTGAAATTAATGATTACTAAATTGATTCATCTCTCTGTCTATGTTCTTTTTTTTTTTGGTTCTTTCTGTGAAATCTGCGGTTACCCAGATGATTCCTCTCTCTTCTCTGTTCTTGTCTTGTTTCCTTTTTTATTACCCAATTGATTCCTCTCTCTCTCTCTGTTCTTGTTTTGTTTCATTTTTAAAATCATTGATTACCCAATTGATCTTTCTTTCTCTATCTGTATTGCAGTTACCTGGGCGAACAGATAACGAGATTAAGAACTACTGGAATACCAGAGTTAAGCGACGTCAGCGAGCTGGATTACCACTCTACCCACAAGACATACAGAAGCAAGCGGTTGCTTTCCACCTCCACCACCCAAACCAGACCCGTCCTTCTCTCTCTCCTCCTCCACCATTAACCCAACAATTCTCATCTTCTCACCAACGAAAACCCAATTTATTCAGTTCTCCTCTCTCCCTCTTCAATCCTACCAGTATTTCCACCACATCTTTTCTTCCTTCACAGTTTCATGAATTTAAGCGGTTCCGAGGCAATAATAATTTTGGATTCACACCCCCAGTCTCTCTTTCTAATAATCCACAGCCTCAATCATCCTTGTTTAGTCCAAATTTCTCTAATCAATTACAGCCATCGTCGACCTTTCAATTCAATTCAGGAAATTTTGATCTTAATCCACCGCCTATAGTTCAAACCCCTATTGAACCAGATGGTTTGGTCGGTTCTGGTTCAATTTTCCCCATAAAAGTGCAGCTCCCTTCAATCCAATTACCTCAGCAAGCAGCTAACACAGCTGACTCGGGTGCCACCGGCGATTATAAGTTAACAAAAAGCAATAGTGGACTATTGGATGCTCTGTTGGAGGAAGCCCAGGCTATGGCGAGTAGTGAGGATTCGAAGAGAGAGAATAAACGCGAATTAGATCAGTTGTTCCATGATGCTCTGGCTTCAGAATCTGCTTTCAGCCAAAATGGTGAGTCTTCTTTTAAATGGAAGAGTGTCCTTTTATTCCTCTGGTATTATTATTGTTGTTGATGTTGTTGTTACTTTGATCTTTCTCCATGCAGCTTGCTATATATAAATGCTTAGATTCCATGAATTACAGAAAAACTAATTCAACATTGTTTTGGTTAAATTTCAATCCTTTAAACTACTAAATTGAATTGTTTTGTATTTAATTTGTATTACTCAGTTACCCTATCTGTGTTAATGTTAAGAATTATTTGTCTGTAATACAGCACATGAATGGTTGCATGTTCCTCCTAATTAATGGTGGTTGTGTTCTGTTCAAAGTTTTAGCTTTAGTGATCCATAATTCTTCTCTCCCCTACTTTTTTCCCCCATATCTTTGTGTAGATTTTGCTCCCTTTCTCTGGTTTGGTACTGTACCTTGTAGCTCAATTAAACTAATAAACTCTGTCAGTTATCATAGATTCATAATTTGCATGACTTTTATCTTTGCAAAATAAGCACCATTTAACCTAGTGTACTGCAAGTCTGGAACATTAACTCTTCTTATTGTTCCTTCTATGCTATTAATTTAGTTGCCATAAATTTACAAAAAAATGTTGATCTTTGATTCAGCTTGTCTTTAAAATCTGAGAACCAATCTCCCATTCAAAAATCCAAAATTTGACTGTTTGTTCTCTTATTGCTATTAATATTATTACCATAAAACTATGATAGATTGTTGATCTTTGTTTCAACTACTAGTCTCGGACAACCATTCTCCCATTCAAATCCAGTTTGTGATTATTTCTCCTTTTGGATATTATCAATGTAATTTTTTTTTTTAAATGGGTTTTCGCCGTTGATTCATATGCAGAAATGAAACTGAAAGAGGAACCAAAGGATGAGATCAATTCCGTTGACGATGAATTATCAAGCCTCCTCAATATCATCCCACCTACCATGTCAATGGCAGAGTGGGGATACAGTGACAGTGGTGAGATATCCAATGGGCAATCTTCTGGTCTCACAGAAGACGATATTGGTCTCGAAATGAAACACGTAGCTTCATCCCTGCCGGCTTCGAATACCTCAGATCAAGACTATTGGAACCTCACCAATTGGAACAACATGCCTGGAATTTGCTAAGAATTTTCTTAGAAGATATGTTCTCAATTATCATGCCATTTTTATGATTAATCTTCTTCTTCATCATTCTTGATTTCAAGATTTACTTGGTAGATGAGTGTGAGTTTGATTTGTTAAATACATGTTTTAAAATTTACATATTGAACTTAAAATCAAAAACTTAGAACAGATTGTGTTACAATGGCTTCTTCTTATTGTTTCTTTTACATATTTGAAACAGAATTTGTGTTAGTATTTGCATGTTATTAATGAAAAAAAAAAGATTCAGAAATGACTGTTAAAGTTCAGATATCTATAACTAAATTTAGCAAAGCAGATCTGTAGTGATGAAATTGACCAAGACCTCCATTAAATTACTTGCCAATTCAGGAACAGCCATGACTTTCTCTAAGGAGGAAAGAAAGAAACCCAGTGAGACCCATTTACAGTTGTGCTCCGGAATCTCGCTAAATTTAGAGGTGGATCTCTCATCTTTAACTTTGCTAAATTTGGAGGTATCTGTGTGTGATTGTGCTTTTCATCAATAAAGAAAAAAAGGGTAACTTTAATCTGTTAAAAATGAAACATTCCCAGATTAGGTTTTCTTAGGGTTTTTTTTGGGTCTTTTTTATTTTGAAACGTACGTCTCTATTTTTGGGATCACGCGCATCAGCTTTTCCCCTAATTCTCTCTCTCCAACTCCTCACCCCTTTTAATAATGTCATCTAAAAGTTCGTATCCATCAATCATAATGTCTGGATTTCCAGATTCAGATGCATTTATTTCAGAGAAAACAATGGAGTTTGTTAGAAGTGTGAACCTTTTAGGTTATTTAAAGCAGCAAGTGATCGTGTTCTTCGTTCCATCATCATGTGTGAAAAATATATAAATTAACATATGAAACCAATTGGAATTCATGATTCTTGTTTCATGCCCTGCCTTTGTTTAGTATTCCATTAATACACCTCCAAATTCAGTGTTCAGTATTCAATCTAATGACATTATACTTGGGAATAGAGTCATAAATTTCTTTTGAGTAAGACACTTCGAAATTATATAAAACTGACGTAAGAGAAGCATTATTAATAATTATACTTATGCATAATACCAATGATCATAGTCCAATCTATAATTCGCATCTTTTGTGGCTTGAATGTAGAAGTACGGGCGGCTCTGATACAAATTGTTAAGAATTTGACTAATACACCTCAAAAGCATGTACTATTTAGGTATGTAAAATCTAAGTACTTAACTTAGGATTATTGTAACAGTTTTTTTCCTTGTAAGAACTGCACTCCTCTCTTAAATACTTTAAAAAGTAATGTGGTAGATATTTTTCGAAATCTTTTAGATTGAAGAGTCGTTTTTAAATATTTGAAAATAACATGTGAAAATAATTTCCTATAAGGGGGGTCACAGAGGTTGCATGACTAAGAGCTAGGGAAGTGAAAGTGTACTTAGTACATGCACAATGTATGCATTGCTTAGGGCCTCATTTCAAGCCATTGGCAATGAGTCCTCATCCATGCACACTTATTATTGCTTACTGAAAATGAGCTTCACATCAACTTTATGCCCCTTTCCATTTTCTACTCTTTGAGGTCATGTTTGGTGGGTCCTTTCTCTCACTCTCAAATACTCAAATACAACTTATTTCTTCATAGTTTACTTTGTATATATATGGGTCAGGTTATATAGCCTCTTTATATAGCATTTTTATATAACCCTCCGCTTGTGGGGCCCACATGAAATGCATCTAGGGCTAATTTTTGAAAAAGATGATCTATAGGATGAGGAGATCATTGTTACCTGAAATCACCATACTCTAAAACTTCTAACCTCAAATCTATCCATTTTAGATCAACGGTCAAAATAAAAATTTTAAACTAACAAATCTTTTAAGGATTAATTTGAAGGGATTATAAGTTTGAGAACGAGTTAATTTTTGAACATGTTAAAATACATTTTGAGGTGAACATCCTCTCAAAAAATCAGCTCGTGAATGCATTTTATGTGGGCCCCACAAGTGGCAGTTATATAAAGAGGCTATATAAGGGGCTATATAACCTGACCCTATATATATATATATATATACAAAACTATAAACAGAGAATGCTAGCTAGATGCTCATCAACTAGATCAAATCATCTTTTTTCCCTTTGTGGGCCCAAGTCATGAAGAGGATCATGGGAAATATTGAAAAAAAAAAATACTAGGGTTTTTGTGGGTGTTGGGACCTACCTACAACCATACCCAATAAGGGAAGTGATTCTTCCTCCTTACTTTGAATTGTTGAAAATACTATTTTTGTTCATACCCAACATATTCTCTCCTGGTTTTAGATGATAATGGCGTTGTCAATTGGCCACACTTTCATTCTATTCTATTCTATTCTATAATTCTTATCACCATTCTTTTATTCATTGAGTATCCCATACCCAGGTTAGGGTCTGCCCCACATACCCTAATGCATAAACAGTATCCTTCCCAGTTCCCACTCTATTATTAATTAGTAGTATTGAGAAGGACGTACGTACATTTTGTAAGTGTTTTCGTTCATCTCGTTATTCCTTTGTTATTTGAAATTTTGAATGATAAATATGTGATACTAGTGTGACTAATTTCATATATTTGTACTTTGCGAATTTTCAGTTGGACCTCACAATTCAAAAAGACTCCCTTTTTTTTTTTTAAGCAAGCAAGAACTTAAGTATTAAGATCAAGGTCAGAACCGTCGTGTACTTAAAAGAGTATGTAGGAGAGAAAAATTAAGGGAACTCCGAATCTCACCACTAGATGCCTAAGTAAAGAGGAAGGAAATGGTCATGCTTTCTTGGCAGTAGCAAAATGGGGTATGGAGTTGTGTGTCAAACAACTCAAATTTGTCTCGGATGCCAAAAATGTTTTTAATTTTTTACAAGCCTCAAGCATGATGTTAAATTTGAGATTGTGTCAAATTTGATAGAAATTGTCGTTTAGAGAGTACATATATTATTTGTAATTAAATAAACATGACAAATTTTTATGGGTTTATGTTCAATATTAAATTGCCCAAAGTGTGGCCTAGGACCCACATATAAGGAGTCGAAGGGCTGAGTTTCAGTGAGAATGAAGCTCACCATTTATGTCTTCTTCACTATAAATCACTTCCGAAATTTCTTATTCCATCAAAAGTAGGGTGATTATGGGCCATCTATTTTTATTGATAATTTTAAACCAGCTTTGGAAGGGTAATTAGAAGTTCTAGAATTAAGTGATTTTATATAGCCGGGATGATCTATATGGTGAGGAAAAATATCCTTCCAAAAATGGGTACTCCAAATATAACCCCTATATACACTCTATTGGCCTAGCTACTTTTGTTTACATGCAGCTATCCATTGTTGCATTGCCTTCTCCTGTTTATGCCGTAATTATCTCATTTCTTCTACTACTAATATATATAAAGCATAGCTAATTATACCATGATCACATTTTTACTGAAGAATAAAAAAAGCTTTTCTACAATTGTGATTAAGCAGTCCTAATTCTATCTATTAAAGTTCATTGATCCATCTTAAAATTTGCTTTCAAGTTTAAAATTTTTGAGGACTCTGGCCTCTCTAGGCTTCCTCTCCAAGCTTCACATTTTGGAGATTCCTTCCGCTTGTTTATTTTTGTGATTTCTTGATGACAGCCAGTACGCAAATCAAAGTTACTCAAAATTGGCAGACAACACACATGCTGTTGCTTAATAATATTCCTTCCTAATCCAATTTAAACCTAATTTAGCAAGTAAAATCGAATAATTTTCTTCGTGAAGCAACGGAAAATAAGATGTTCTAAGGGAAGTAAGATGTTGATCGATCAGTTGTTAAGCTTAAGAGATCAATATATGTACATAATCGATAATGCGGCGGAATCACTTCTGATTTAAGTACGTAATGTAACCTGTAACAAACATTAGTCAGATATCGATCCTAAAATCAAAGCCACTTTGATTAGGTCTGAAAATGAAAACTTTACGTTATAAACAACCCACGTAGAATATTTATCTACGTAATTAAGCTATAAGCTATCCTAGTGCATGCAGGGACTTTGCAGTGCGCATATGATGTACATTGAATTACATTTGGAGACCATTTTTTTTCTTTTGAATAGATAGGCAGGGGTTTAGGTGCAACTGTAAAAATATTAAACCCACAAATAAATGGTTTCGAAAGTTTAAATTTCAATCAACTGTTTTAAAACGATGTAATTTTTTTTAGTATGATTTACATGATAAGGAGATCATTTTCATAAAAATCAGCCCCTTAATATCATCTCAATGTAGACCCTAAAAATTAAAGTAGGGTACAAGCTAATTTCCCAATTTTTAAATTACACAACAAAATTTTTATATTTTTATGTAACTAAATAATGAAAAATATGGCGAAATTTTTTGGCCTTTTGTATAATACTTTTTTCTTAATGAAATATATTTCTGTAATTATTGTATATTACTTTT